>JAEQBH010004372.1:0-390399 GCA_016808115.1 Tetrastigma voinierianum | reverse complement strand
TATAAGCTTTGCGGTCGGTATGTTGGAGTCGTTATCAGTAAATCCCGGATTATTTCATTGGAGAGTTTACCAAAGACAGTTTTGAGGAATACTTGCAAGGCACTGGATCACATGCTCACATATAGAAAGACTAGTAACCTTGAGGTTGTTGGTTGCTCGGACTCGAGACTATGCTAGGATGTAGGATACGAAAGTCCACATTTGGCTATTTGTTCCTTCTAGGCGATAGAGTATCTCGTGGAAGAGTGTTAAGCGATCTGTCGTTCTTACTTCCACTATGGGGCCGAATTTATAGCATGCTTTGAAGCTACCAGTTCAATCGTTATTGTTCGCGCCAATTTCTTTAATGGTTTAAGTATCATTGGTACCATTGCTAAACAAATGAGGATTTATTGTGATATCTGGCAAATTGTATTCTTCTCTAAGAATGATAGATCTTTGCGAAGTGCGGCATATGGATTTAAAGTATCTATCTGTCAAGAAGAGTGCGAAAATCAAAGAGTTCAAATAGTGCGCGTGGCACCGTGATATGATTGCCGGATCCGGATTGGTAAGGACTAGCTCTTAAAACATTTATTGACCATATTAGTAAAATGGGGTAGTCGCGAAGTCCTTGTATATCGGATGGATTGGTCATACATGTATGAATTTATGTTTAGCACGTTTATGTTTGTTGATACTCTAGATATCGATGTTGTTTGGATTTTGCTTATCTATGAATCATATTTCAGTTATGCATATTTTATTATGATTATAGATATTAGGTCTTATTTAATACATTGTGGGATAAGGTATTTTCGGGTGTCTACCTTATCAAATTGTGGTATTTAATTGAATTGACTTGTGATACATGGAAGGAATCGAGGCGTTTGTCGGGCTCGTGACGCCATGGTCGGTCGGTTAGTTCTTACAGTTGACTTATACTCTCTTTTTATTTTAAGTGAGCTCAAGTTATGTTAATATGTTGTATACTAGTCGTATATGAATCAAGTGGGAGAATGTTAGAAATTTTTTAATTTCTAATTGATTCATATAATTTCAGTATTGATAATTGTTATTGTCGTGTAGCGCGGTGATGATTAGTGTAGTATCTAAGAAACGATTATCGGGTGTAAATCCTCGCGCCCGATTCGTTAAAATTTAAGTATTTTAGTGTGTTTTGTTATATTAGTAAATGTCTTAATAAAAGACATTTAATATTAATGCTTCTTCACTCTTCACTGTATTTATATATATATATATAAGAGCGTAAAAATATGTGCTTAATTTAAAAGGGGATTTGATTTGAGAAGTCGAGAATCAATCAGTCATATATATCGTCAAGGGCGATTTTATGTATTACGGATCTGGCGTAGGAAAAACGTATATTATTCTTGGGATATTCGATTATCGTGATGGATTAGTAAGTTTTAACTCATTTACGTAAATTATGTCATGATTGTTAAATTGGTTGATTTAATTGTTCTATTAGGATCCAAATTATTAAATCGTTTCCGAAAATTTCCAACATGTGATACTAAAGTTGGATACAAAACAAATAATATCTTTATTAGAGTTAGAAATGAAATATTACTTATAATTTCCATAATGACTTAGCCAAAGGCAGGAAATAATTAGACTATCTATATAGTACACCCTCTCAACCACGTAGAAAAGTTAGAAGAGCTGATTGGATACAGAACAAAAACTATATTTATAAAGAGGCGACGGTGAATTTACAGGTTATTTTGATAATGACTTATAAAGGTTACGCATAAGAAGAGTGAACCGTAAAAACGAAAGCATGATAATAGCAGGGCAAATTAAAAGAGATATTATTGCGTTAGGAGGGGTCCATATATAATGCAGCGTTGGTTTGTATAATAGAGACATGAAATTGATTGCTCCGTGATTTGCCCAATAGTGGAAGTTGAGCTGTAGGCAATAATTCAACATTTATACAAGATTACGAATAGGGGTCTGATACGTCCACATGATAATAACAAAATCCAACCACCAATTTTAATATTTGACTCATTCCCAGATAATGGACGGGGCAACATAATACATGTACCGTGCGCATGTACTCTTATCAGCCGGGCCGCTCTATAAATCTCCGACTCCATGAAATTTAATACACAACAGAGTTGGATTAGAAGGTTGAACAGGAAGCACATGGCTCTGGTTCAGATACAAGAGACCCCCCAATGGAAGAAGTTCTTGAGTTATGTAGGACCGGGTTTTCTGGTCTCTGTCGCTTATCTTGATCCTGGAAACTGTTAGCTCTCTCTCTCTCTTTCTCAATCTCTCTCTAAGTGATCTTTGATCTGTAATTCTTAGAGATTGTGTGTTGTATTTTTCATCAGGTACCTGACATTATATACTTTTTTTTTGCCTTTTAAATTGTTGTGCGAATGCAGTGGAGACAGATTTACAAGCTGGTGCTAACCACAAATACGAGGTCATCTTCCCCTTCTTCTCCCTCTCTCTCTCTCTCACCCACATATGTAATATGTTCATGGACAAATTTTAAATGGAGCTATTTATATATAAGCAGCTAATGTGTGGATCGTACTGGGCTGATTTTCGCCTTCATTATACAATCCCGTTCAGCAGAATTTAAGTTTCTACAGGTAACTGGTTATTATTCTATATTTATAGAACAAAGGGCATTTGCATGTTCTGCCCGACTTCCATGAAAAGGTCGCAGTCCATATCAGAACTGTCCACGATTTGGAGGATGATAGATCGGACCAGTTACTTACAACCATACAACCCTTTTCTAGTGTCCCGCAAAGTCTATAGCCTAGGTGGACTTAAATTGAAGTCTTTTTCTTGAGTGCGGTATAGAATATTTTCTATTGAGCCCACTTGTGTCGATTTAAGTACAAGTAATCTTTTGTTGAGTTATTCAAGCATTTCTAGGAGTATGACATAGGTAGCACAACACCGTAGTACTTGGTACTCAGAGCTACTCGATTGGCTTTAGACATTTTCTCTACCTTTCTTCCATTGAAAAAATAGGGTCATCTTGCATTCTTATACCGATAATCATCTTTCGGTTAACCTAGCCTCCTCAGTTCCTCATGACCAACAAGGGGTAGTATAATCACTTTTTGCCTTCCGGCTTGATCTTACGCTCGATTCACCCTCCCTAGATGATACTTGTGGAAGAACACTTAGGTTTTAGAAGTAAAATCGGGATGAACGATGGAAGCCCGTCACGTGCGATCTCCCAGGCCGGTGGTGTCGCATGCAGATTCCGGATCGACCGGATTAGCGGAGAATCCCGGCCCGAGTCGGGCGCGAGGCCATGTCAGGAATTCTTTTTACCTCTTTATTTTTATTTTTTGATTGAACATGCACGTGGTATATAAACAATTTTGTAATAGCAAAATCGTTCGTATCTGAAAGAACTACCTTGGGAGTGGTGTCCAATCAAAAATCTATCTGCGTATAAGTCCAGTTATACAAACATATACATATGTATGTCACATCTGAACATCGAATCGCGGAGAAGCAATCTTGGTGGCCTTTATCTACGGGAAGTAAACTGTGCTGGCGGTGTGAATGTCGCAATTATAACACTATCTTACTCTTGATCACCTCTGCTTGGATTGAGCCTTTCGTGCTAGCTGCTTAGTGGGAACATATAGACCGATCGACCTGATAACGATAATCGCCGTCACTATCTTTTTCATTTCTTTTCCTTATGCATATAGCAGGCTTTATTCTTATGTGACTTCTAACTCATATCATATTATACATGTAGATTTTATCCTTCTACTTGAGAATCCATATCATTATCTTGTTCGTATTACTTCCACATGTGTCATGTCTTTTACAAGTTTCAATTCATATCTTCTACATATGGCATGTCATATCATATTCAAAACAAACTTATCGTATCTGATAGCGAATCCGGAGCATGTAGTGTATTCCATACATGCGAAATTGATTGATGATCTTAGATCGTATTAGACTCGTATCGTTATCAGTCGAAGCCATTAATCAAATCCTTTAACAATTACATTCATGATCCAGGGGGCCTTGGATTTAATTCTTTGTTATCATTTTATTAAATTTTCGTTTTCAAAGTCATCGCGCCCGACGAATCCTCGACTCGGCCGGTTAGCGGATCGGGGTGGAGCTGTAGGCATTTTCAATCAAAGCATCTTTGTTTGGTTTATTAAATTTTGTTTTTCACAAGTGTCGCGACCCAGATCCACAGGCTTGACCGGTTGGCGGATCAAGCTCAGGCGGTTTACTCAGGCGTTTTGATTATCTTTAAAGCATTTTTGTTTGTGTTATTGAAATTTTAGACTTTTAATTGCATTGAAAGCACTTCATTTAGACAATCCATAAACATTTACAAAATAATACCTTTTACTATGTGCATTAGTAACGTAGATACTTAAACAAATACGATTTTAATATGTTTTTCACTTTTAGGTTTGTGATTTCACATATAGCCATAGAAGTCGACATTCATGGCTGGTCGGTTGGTGAATTCTGTCTTGTTTGTCGATCGGTAACAATGTGGTTTCGCATTAATATCCCACGTCTCACATATGGTACATGAAATCGGCATTCGCGACGGATCGTTTGGGAATCTTGTCTTGTTTGTCATTAGATGCTTGATGTGATTCCGTTAATATCGCCCATCACATATGGCTATAGAAGTCGGCATTCACGCGATAGATTCGCGGGAATCACGTCACGTTTGATGTTAGCGATGTGATTTAAGCATTCAGTGTCTGGCGTAGGTATGAAATTGACGTTAGCGGCCAGTTGACAGGGGAATCGCGGCGGCATTTGTCGTCGATAGCAATGTGATCTGCATTAGCAATTACGGTTACTTTCGCGGGCTTTCATAGCGGTCGGTTGGTGATCAGTCGTATTTAATCGTCAATAAAAATGTGATTTTCACATTCAATATTCGATTACCTTCATGACAAATTCAGTTGGTGAATCCCGTCATGTTGGTCATTTCATAATACATTTCAAATCAATTTACTTTTATGCAGTAATTTCACTTATAGTTCAAATACTCGCACACATGCCTATATTTGACAAACATTTCGAATAACGATAGTTCAAATCAATACATGCATATACATATGTATATTTCACAAGAAAATAAACTCATAAGCGCGATCCATAATCCACATTGTCTTCATGTATCGCATTTATGTATAATGGCGTTCGAATAACGATAATTCAAATCTTATATATACTTATATATTTCCTGAAATAACATTATAGCAGATCATAATCGTGTCTTCATATCATTTATTACCTTTTACGGTTATATGATAATAATCATATAACAACCGATAATGTTCATGACATATTGCCTTCATATTCGTATTCATGTTTCGATTCGTTTCATTTCCATATCGCGTCATGTTTCATGAACACATTTATACATGTTGCATTTTAATATTTTGTATTTGTACACATTACACATGACACTTCCTTATACTTGTAAGTATGATGTCTATAAAAAATCACACCTCGTTCGTGTATTAACATTCCTCTATGAATCTACTTTGCTTAGAAATTGGAATCGTTGTCGGATCATCAGCCAAAAGTTATGGCATTTTCATGCCAACTAGTCATTCTTAGATACTACGCTTGGGACGGTTGTAATACTCATTTTCAAGTGTCTTGACTCCATATTTGACACTTGTTCTTTGTACTCCTTTAAAGCTAAGGTGCTAGAGTTCTTCTCAATTGAATCCTGTCGAAGCACGAGCTTCCGAGTTATGTCTAAACTCTTGGACTACTCTATGTTCAAAAACGAACCCGAAATTTGGCTTAGACATGGCCCACTTTGAGTGAATTTTGGGCCATAGAATCAGAATTTGAAGATACTTATTTCTGGATGTTTGGTTCTCCTTGAAGTCTAGTTTAATTAGCCACTTGAATCACTCAAATCGGATAAGAAATGAAAGTTATGGGTAAAATGAAAACTAATCAAAACGAGGAAAAGCGAGAACCTTACTGTACCGGTATAGGCTACGGCGTGTATCTTAGTCTGACCCATCAACTTTGCCCAGAATGTGGGTTTTCTTCGCTTTTTAAAGCCCAGGTCTTGCACGGAAATGGCTAAATCTTTCACATGTCTGACAAAGCCAAGGCTCAATTAAATGTACTGAAATCTCGAATTTTACTCGGTCATGCTTTCATTACATATCTTTCTTGAAACTTTTCGTGAATTACTCCGAAAACAAATCTATAATGGGTCATAACCCATCACGTAAACCAAATACAGGATTTGTTAGGGTTTGTTCTAAGCTCAAACTCCTTACTTTGCAATTAAACCATGAATCCAATATCGAATAGAAGTTAGTGTTTTTCTTATCGTTGGGGTTTACCCACCTTACTCTCAATAATTTTTTGGAGTTATGATGAAATCTGTCAAAGCCCGAAAAATCAAATGCCAAACAAGAAACCCTTGTTGGGATGAAATTATCAAACCTACACAGGTTTGGGGCAAGCTACTAATAATGCAATTGTATGGGAAATTCATCTGAATTCGTAGTTAGTCCTAATCGAAGTTACATCTTATTTTGGCACTTCAGCACGAGCCTACTCATTTCTTCCTCTCTTATAACCTTAACTATAACCTGTATACTTAGCCTGCACGGTTTGGTCTCAAAAATGAGAGACCATTTGCTCTTATCCCATTGTTTGTTAAGGCCATGTTTGGCCTTTACATTTTTTTAACACTTTTCTCATTTTTGCACTTAAGCCCTTCCATTCTTTATTATTTCTATTTCATCTTTTCTCTAATTGCCTTGAATCTCATAACTTCTTCTATTTACATTTCATTTTTCTCAAATTCCATATTGGCATATAAACTTATGGTTTTATGCCTTTCATATCCTCAAGTGGTAAATGACTAATTTACCGCAGCTATGATTAATTAAGTGTCATTTTATTTGAAAATTCACATTTAGGCATAATATCACGCAAGCAAATCACGGCTGTTGGGTATATTTCGAGGTGCAGGTAGTGTGTCAGGTGGGCTTTGTTACACTTTTTGTCTTCTTGTGGTTTCACTTTTGACCATGCCAGCCCAACTGGCTCTCTTTAACATTTAAAAGCAAAACCACACGATCTGCAGTACGTTTTTATTTCATACGTTTACATACAGGAAAGCATCTCCAGGCACTGCAGATGGAGTACCCGAAGCTGGTGAATTATTGCCTTTGGATGCTGGCCGAAGAAATTGCAGTCATCGCAGCTGACATCGGAAGGTCTGGATGCTTCGGAGAAAAGGAAATATAAAAGGATGGAAGTACACGGTTTGTGAAGCAGCTAGGATAAGATATTACTGTTGGGTTTTTGATTGGGGGGGTTTAATTTATTGCAGTGATTGGAACGGCATTTGCTATCAACATACTCTTCAACGTACCCATATGGGGCGGTGTTCTTCTGGCCGGTTTAAGTACCCTTCTCCTTCTTGGAATACAGAGATATGGTGTGAGTGGCACTGATCATGTCTCATCCTTCCTTTTTTTTTAATAATGTATTTCTTGATTAATAGATTTTACAATCTGAAAGCTTACAAAACAATATGAATGCGCATGATATATAGATAAGGAAGCTGGAGGTGGCGATTGGGGGATTGGTATTAGTAGTAGGTGGCTGCTTCTGTATTGTGATGGCACAAGCCAGACCCAGCGCTAAGGATATTGTCACAGGAATGTTCGTCCCTAAATTGACCGGCCGTGGAGCCACCAGCGACGCCATCGCTCTTTTAGGAGCTCTCATTATGCCGTAAATTTTCATAATCTTTTTACTATTCTTAATTCATCAATGTGGCGAAGTTTGCATTCCTGCTTTTCTTCCTTCTCAATTTATTGGCGTTGGACCAGGTTTGGTAGTTGAACTTAATTTCCATTAATAAAGATGTTGGGATTGGTCACAAATATTCTAGTTAAGTAATACACTGACGAGACAATAATTGGGCATTAAGGTGGTCCTGTTCAAAAAGGGTTAATTATATTTGAGGAGAAACTTGGTCCGGGTTGATAATCTGGTCAACTTAATTAGAATATTAGTTTAATCAAACAATGAAATGATCAATTTATTTACGAACAGAGATTGAGTCAGACGCTTCTCGAATGGTACAGGCACAATCTATTTCTTCATTCAACTAGTCACCTCGGAAAATCCCTCACTCCTTTGATGCCGTCAGGGTGAGAACCTCAAACTTCCGATATACATTTATGTCTTGACCAATTATTAACCATTTAGTATTATGAGTAAGACCAAATCAAATTTGTGGTCAGAGTGCGAGCAAGTATTTCCTCATAGAAAGCGGGCTAGCATTGTTCATCGCCCTTCTCATCAACGTGGCCGTGGTGTCTGTGAGCGGCAGCGTCTGCTCTAATCCACATGCTTCTTCACAAAACAAGGATCACTGTGATGATATCACTCTCGAGTCCGCCTCTTTTACTTAGGTTCGTGTAAAACATCTTGCTTTTCTCTTTGCTTAATCTGTATATGGGTAATGGGGGCATAGGCATAGCCAGCCTGAGACCTCATATATGGTTTTGATGTATTGATACAGAATGCTCTCGGAAATTGGAGTTCCAAGCTATATGCCGTGTCCTTGCTTGCATCTGGCCAGAGCTCGACTGTTACAGGAACCTACGCCGGCCAGTACATTATGCAGGTCCTCTTAATTAATTTATGCCTTAATCATGAGCCTGTTAAGTATTTTCATATCACTGTCGCATGATTTTGAGAACAATTTTTCATTGTTTTGCTT
This sequence comes from Tetrastigma voinierianum, assembly GCA_016808115.1. Lineage (NCBI taxonomy): Eukaryota > Viridiplantae > Streptophyta > Magnoliopsida > Vitales > Vitaceae > Tetrastigma > Tetrastigma voinierianum. Next base: position 381,635 of record JAEQBH010004372.1, on the reverse strand, counting down.
TACAGGGTTTCCTAGATTTGAAAATGAGACTTTGGTTAAGAAATCTGGTTACTAGGTGCATAGCCATTGCTCCAAGCAATAGTCTGCATCATAGGTGGATCTTCGGGAGCTGCAATTTGATTATCATTGCTTCCGTACACGTCATGACAAGCCCAAACGCAGGGGGGAAAAATAAAATTTCTTTTTCTTTCACTACAAGAAATGAACACTGATTCTGTTTCATTACTTTTGTTTTTTGTTTTTTTTTTTTTTTTTTTCTGTGTATAGATGATCTTATCCTTCGAGCTACCATTTGCACTGATTCCTCTCCTCAGATTCACAAGTAGTAAAGCTAAGATGGGCGACCACAAAAGCTCCTTAATGGTGAGATCTCAATTTTGGAAAACTATTTGCCTGTCATTAGCTTCATAAATGCTATTTAGTATGAAATTTTCTCAATAGCCTAGCCTAACACTCCCTTCGATGATAGGTAGCTCTACTGTGTTGCCTCTTGGGGCTTTGCTCAATCAGGATCAGCCCATATACTTCTTGAGTTCAAGTTTAATAGGATGGATGACAAGTAAAGATATGCACAAGACAGGATCAATACTTGCAGGACTTGCGATTTTTCCAGTAATGATAATTTATGCTGCTATGTTGGCCTATTTGACGTTAAAAAGAGAATCTTCTAATTCTTCTATTAGGGGCTCCCAAGAATCACCAAATAATACCCTTGCTGCTTCAGCACCACTGAGCTCGAGGGAGAGCAAATTTCCGTAACAGCCAGACAGCCAATCAGATTGAAGTAGTTGATATTACTTGTACATATAATGACCATTTTACCTCTTCTATTCGACTATTAGGAGGGGACTGTAAGTCACAGAAGCTTTTGTAAAACTGCATTAATCAGAGCATGCAAGACAGACGAATAATCGCAAAACCCTAATGTAACATAAATTTTTTACGTTTTTGATAGAGAGCTTAAACTATATTGCAAAAAGAATTATTACATAGAAATAAAAAATATAAAATTGAACTATAAATACTTATAACATAAAGATTTTGACAGAAGAACTATATGTCAATTTACAAGATTTTAATTGACAGCAAATGACCTGAATTATCTTCGTTATATCAGTACTTGATCACCCGGCGGCGCAACCAGAGCTCATACATGATCATATGGAATGCATCATGTCTGATGGGGGGTGAATTCCATTGGAAGTGCTTCTGGACCTGTTTAGTGAAAGCCAGAATAAATTCTCATCATTTACTGCACACGTCCTGAACAAGTTGATGTTTATTCTATTCATATAGATGTTTTTTGATAAGTTTATTTATTCATATATACATTTAAACGCAACTACTCTTCTTCGCATATCAAAGAAACTTATGAAGGAAAGAAAAGGAGACAGAAGGGAGCACTTCAATGAACAGTGACCATTTTATGCTCTGTTTAAGAAGACAACTAAATCAGTTCTAAACAGAAGAAGGACTATAGACAAACACTTCTCACACAAAAACTAAAATCCTAAAATAACATTAGAATTAGAATTTTCTCTTAGAACAGATAGAATTACAAGCAGGACAAATTCAATTATCCAAACAATGAAAGGGTTATCATAAATTTACAACTGGATTAAAATTCTTTAAGTTGTAAGGGGAAGGTTCTACCTGGACCAAGCTGTTGTGTAGTGCGACAAATTCTGCATCAGGTATGTCCTTGAGGATTTGTTTAAGCCGGTATACATCAAGTTCCTTGAGTATGACCGAAAATTTTTGCCAATCAAGAATGTCATTAAATGGCAGGTCATAATAATTGGACAATATCACTGCACGAAATCACCCAAATTACTCAGAAAAATCAATTGCAAGGGCAAGTTATCAGAAAGAACAGCAACAGAGAGAATTAAAAAAATTCCAATACCAGGAAGGGCACTTCTTGGTAAAAAAATGCATGCTTAGGACCGAAAATAACTCATTGATAAGCAATACTAGTAATTCCCTTTTAATAGAAAGGAAATAAGGATGATTCTAATTACTGGAAGATGGGCAAACTACAACAAATTTTCATTTACATTGAAACCCATGGCTTGATGTAGGGGCAGAGTAGTCAACCAAAAAATTGATTATTTTAAAGAGGCGCTTGATGTCATCATGCTTTATGCTTATATAGAAAAGCTAATTCTCTGATAATGTTAAGGGCTAAGCTTTCTGTTACTGCATCAGAGGCATTTAAAAGTTCTGCTGTCCCTCCTAAAAGATGTTCAGCCTGAATGTTCCACAAAATCATCCAGTTGTCTCACAAGCTAGCCTACCAGCATTTGCTAGCTTGAGGGTAAATCTGTAATGCTCGGACTCTTCAAAATCCCCGAAACACCCGTGTCTACACAACACGACACGGATGAGGTATTGAATCCGTTTGGATACACCATGAAAAAAATGGGTTTGGTTGCCAAATAAAGAAATAGGTTTGAAATATGGATAATAACTAATCTAGACATATATAATAAATATATTTTAAAACATTATATATATTTAGATAATGTCATTATCTAAAGCATTATCTACATATACTGTGTTATTTTATAAAATAAATACAATATAAAATATGCGAATAATAACTCATATATTTTATCTAAATATATTTAGCAATAAATATTTTTATCTAAAATATGAATAATAAATATATTTTAAATAATTATTTACATATAATATGCTACTTTATTAAATAATAAATCAAATAATAAAAAATATTATATTGTCACTTGTCAATGATCATCCATTATATTGTAAATTGTCATTAAAAAATAAAATCATTTATTATTATGTAGTTAATATTTGTCCATAGATATGATTCATACGAAGATATAAAATTTCTTTATTTTTGTCAAACACACCCCAACACCCGTATCCAAATTTTGGATACTTATCATCCGCCTCCGATATTCTAAATTTTGAGAATTGTCGAATCCGACTCTTAAATATGTACCAATATTCGACACCCGCACGCGAGTCTGAGCAACATAAAGGTAAATAGAGGCAGATACCCAATCAGGGTTTGTGTCAGGATTTCTAGACTATCTTCAGTTCTTGCTTTCCATTATTTATGTTGTCAAGGGCTGGATGGGGTAGGTGAAATGGAGTTAATTTTTTGGGGTGAGGTGAAATAGCATTGCAACCGATTCTAGAGAGATAAATTATTCTTAACTTCTCCATGGCAATTGCTAAATGTTGAAGAACAAAAGTTTATTATATTGCTTCATTTATTTGTTGATTCATCCACTTTCATGGGTGTCCAGGAAATTGAAAAAGGTAACAGCCACTTACCATAACATATTTATAGTTAGAGGAAATGGAACAAAAACCAACTATAGCTTTGCAAAGAAGAAGAAATCTCACCAGGAACACATCCATAATGGATTGAATCGGTTATCACCGTACTGTTGACCTGGAACCTCCTGGGCAAATCATTGTCTGTAAATCTTTTTGATATAGAAGCTCTCCAGCAGCTCTATTTATTCTGTTGTTCATAATGTCAAGTTCAGTGTCATTTTCTCCCACACGATGCTAGTATAACTCTAATTTTGGAGTTCCGATGACCAGCCCAAAAGCCAAGAACTGTCCTGCAAAGTAAGCTTCTTAATTTTAGGCAATAGCCTCATAACTGGGATTTGTCCATCCACATAAAACTTACATTTAAATAGTTTTATGAAAAACATGCTAAATTACAACAGCCTACAGAAAGCAATTAAGCAAACAAACAGTTATGCGTATGTAAGAACAAAACATATAGACAAGACATAGGCTAGTTGTCTCAAACCTGTCCAAATATTATATGATTCCACAACCCAGCACATCAGGATCCAAACCACCTGAACCAAAATCCATGAACGCTCAAAGCTTCAACCCCATAAATTTGTTATTGTATTGGCACTGTCATCACAAGGTCTATAACCATCCTCCTTTTCCAGTGCTAGGGGCTTTTCTATTTTCTTTTTCTTTTTTGTTTTATATATATTCTAGAAATTAAATCTACTGAAATTTAAAACATGGCTTTAGTTTAAAACAGTATTCTTAAATATTTATTCTACAACCTTGTAAATTGGAGGATTGATGTTAGAACGAAATTAAAGTCCAAAAAACCCCAAACAGAATTACAGATTTCCCATGAATGATGGTATCTTGAATGGTAGATACTGATGAATGTGAAACAGAATCACTGGCAAACTATTGTTACCCAGTAGCACGATCTACCACATGTAAGCAGCAAACATGAGAATGTTATTCTTCCTCACGTTCTTTTCTCTAAAGCATCAATCTTGAGTACAACTTGAATCAGTAAACACAAATGCATTAAGGTTAACCATCGAATTAAATTTTTTATTCCAGAAACCCTTGTGTGAGAAGCCAGGGAGGTAAAATTTGGTAGTTTATTTGTCGTAGTTTGAACGACTGAAATGGATCACAAATAATTGAACAAAAAGGGAAATGGAATCCAAAAAGGAGAGTTACAACTCACAATCTTTAGCTAAGATTCTACAACTACATGTAAAAAATATACATATACTAAAGCAAAAAAGTTTCAAGATGTTACCTGTTTTCTATATCATTTCCTCCAGCAGGAAGAGCAAAAGGTTTGCAATCGCGAGGAGAGCAACATCTTTGTGCGGAATGGATCAACATCATAACTTGGAAACACACGACTCGAGGTGAATTCTTTACCAGAAGCAGACTCCTTCAGTTGCCCTTACACCAACATCATGACAAGTAACAAAAAAGTGATCAGCACCCAGGGTTCTATTCCAGTAAGGGTACTTGGACATTAAGCTCTCCACATAATTCTGGACAATTATGGTCATGTTTTCATATGATGTGCCCTGGATACAACCATACAAACATGTTATCATTATAGAAAGGACCCAGATCTTGTATAGGAGAAGATGAATTCAAAATCAGATGTAACCACACAACAAAAAAGCCATGAACTGTTAATATCAGTGTCTCAGATTGAAATATCATGTCCTTGTGGGAATGAGTGGCAAGCCCGCCTCTATAGTCACTCATGGGCACATCTTTAGAGATAAACATTAGCAGTTCAAAACAAAAACAGTAAACAACACAATACTTGTAAACAAAAGGCCTTTGTAGAAAAGAAATATAACAAAGCAAAAATCAGAAATAAGACCAGGGAAAAGTATATGAAAAATGCTCAAAATGCTCAAAATGTATGCAACAGTGCTACTTTACTGAAACTGGATTGAACTCAATGAATTTCAGGTTCAGCACCAGCTAATTAGCCAAATGTTCAGGGCTGAGGCCTACATTTGCTTAAAATCTGCCACCATACAGATCAATCATTACGAAAGACCCACTGAGTTCACTCTATTACAATCTAATTATCCACCATGTAAGAAAATACCCAGTGAGTTCAACGCACAGACCCTGAAAACTTATTTTCCCTTATAGACACTACTCTATTACGATTGTAGGACATGGTTATGAATCACAATATGCAAGTAATCAACAAGGGTTAGAAAACAAGTACCCATCTTCTCAACACACAACAGAGACCAAATCCTCACCTTCCCTCGCATCTTATGACACGAGATCGGAATGAAGAAGAGGTGAGCCTGATCCGGATCATTCGTCCGGAATCGACTCTCTCGAATATTCTGGAAGAAGTAGCCCTCGCTGGCGTACTTGCCGGTAAGCTTCCTGGGCGTCTGGTAAAACGTATTCGGATCCCCATCAGGATCTATATACACCTTGAAATTCTTCTCCCTTCCTATAATTCAACCTAAAATCTCCGGCGAATGATAAACATCCGAATATAGCGAATCCTCCTCATCAACCAAATGTTTCACTCGATGATCACCTTCACGATTCTGCCAAACCAACATAATCCCAGCACAGTTAAATGCATCAGAGATTCAGAAGCATCGGAAAAAAGTAAGTGAAGATGCAGTACCTGAGGAGGAGACGAGGTGGAGAAGCGTCATGAAAAGGAGAGTGGAGGGATTTGAGGGAAACCCGTAGGTAAAAGAGATTAGTGTTAGGGTGGCCAGCGCAGAGAGATCCATGGATGGAACAGAGCGTTGAGGAAGCCACTGCTGTTGCAGGAGACTTCGCCGCCGTCATTAACCGATGTGTCTCCCGGCGGAGAGGGCAAAGATTAGGGTTTCGAAAAGGCCTGAGAATCAGTGCTCTTCTGCTACTCAGATCTCAAGTCATCCAATCAAGCTCCGGAATTATTTAAAAAAAAAAAAAAAAAAGTTACAGATAATTTATAACAAAAAAAAAAAAAATTGATTCAATTTTCTTGCAAAATCTATTCTAGATCACGGATTAAGTTGTCCTCTCTGTTCAGGCTTCTTCCCCCCAGTCCCCACCACCACGCCAAGCCCTTCACTTTTTCCAAAATTTTTTTATTATATTCTTTTTAATTTTTATGAAATTTAATCAGAAATATGTTAGCTTCTATTTAAGTTTTAATTAGATTTCGTATACATTTTCCTATATTTACAGAAACAAACTAGTGATCGAATATATTTAATAATGAAATAGAAACAAATTTAAGGTCAACTCAAATCCTATCCTCAATCCTCAATCCTCCTTCACTCAGCATTAAATCGTTTCTATTACTTCTTTGAAAATATCACCGACATGCGCACCCAAAATTTTCAATTTCTCTTTATTTACCCTTACCAGTGTTAAAGTTGTGAAAATATAAAACTAGTCAAGTAGGTGAACTAAAAAACAAGAAAGATAAATTTCTAGTTCTTTAAAAAAAAAAAAAATGGAAAAGAAGATAACTTTCTATTAAAATTTAATTAAGAACTATCCCAAAAATAAAATTAAAATAAGAAAAATAATTTCCTTTTAAGTGTAGTCTACTTGGTAGACAATGCACATTTTTTAAACATATTTATATTTTTAATTATTACTAAAAATAAAATATTATGAAATTACCAAGATCATCTAAGTTTATTTTAAAGACCAGTCCAAGCAAATTTCATTCTAGAAAATAGTTTATTTCAGAATAAATTCTTAATATGTTTCTAAGTTTCAAAATTTCTTTTGAAATTTCCAAAAATAAAAAATTATAATTTTATTCAAATTTATAACGTCCCCAAATCCCGTTGTAGTTAGTTCGGATGTGGCCTGCACACCAGTTTAGGTCCCTACGAGAGGCAGACATAAAATGAATGTTCAAATTAAAATATATATTAACCATTAAAAATCCAGTATTCTTTTTATTTATACCACATGCAACAAGTGCCTTTTGTGACAGAAATTTTATAATTTGATTGCATATAACGTTAAATTCACTTAGATTCACAAAAGAATATTTTCTTGAATATGACCAGATCTAAAAAAAATCTGGAAGGCTATGAATCATTAAAAACAGAAATAAAGATCAAATTATCCCAGCATGTAATCTTTTCATTTATGTCTTACTAGAAAGCTTATAAATATTTCCTCTTTTTTATAGCCCGAGATGTCCAAGCTCAACTTATGCACACCTCCAATAATCCCATAGAGCCTAATAAATTCCTTCAATAACTCTAAGAGACTCCAACTAGTGAACATAAAAGATTTTATAGTCCTAAAAGAATCAACTCAAAAACACAAATGAATAAAAATAACAAACCTTTGTCATATTTTTTTAGCTGAATCCAAAAACGAAATGATGGATTTTTTTTGTTGGACATCTAATCACTTCGCATTACATCATAATATTTTTTTGTTCCTAACAAATTTTGTCTCCACTAGGACTCAAACCCCGACCCCATCCCTCCCTATGCCCATTTGAATTCTTAACCACTTGAACTATATCTCATTGGCCAAAATGATGGATTTTTGGAATGAGAATGTGAAGTAAAAATTTATCAATATGGAAAACCAAATCTTACTTTTAATGTATTGGATTTGGATTCCTCTCTTCTATCTGGGATTGTGGTTTACCTTCAAAACCATCCAATTTCTGTTCCAATCCGCACATACCATATGTCCTTTTTGCCAGAAGAGTGTTGCAGCTTTCAAGTGTAAAGGGCGATGGAAGGAAAGGATTTCTATGAAGCTGGAGCTAGAAAGAGGACCATGGAGAACACTACCTGGGATGTATAATCCAGCAATTAGTTCCCAAAAGAGAATCATCTTTGGTTCTGAGGCTGTAGCATATACAAGAAAATCCCACCAGCAAGCTGAAACATTGAGAGACTCGAACTCTCACTGCCCATTAGATGCTTCACGAGCTCACCACGACTGTCGGGATTTCTCTGAGAAAGCCCGCTCCTTCACTGCCCAGAACTAAGCACAATTTGCGTCTGCTAAAGAATCAACCAGCCCTTGAAAGAGAGGTACTGGCTTCCTTTTCTGGTGTGTCAGGGATGGCCAGCTATCATCTTCATTTGAATTCATTTCTGAGGGTTTCCAGATTGAATCAAGTCCCAGAAACTATAGGAAGCTGAAAAGAGGCTCCCCGGCTAGCTCGGAGGGCCTTCTCATTGAATGGATCACAACATCCGCTCAGCAGAAAAACACCACCCTAAAAATTTAGAAAAAAAAAATCACAATACATTAGGACCTTACAACACTAAATGAAAATACATGTAAAGAAAAAAAAACTAGAATGAATAATAACTGCATCACGGATATTTCACTTAATGAAAATTTGTGTTTCTATTCTTGAATTTAGTTGATATATCAATGTCTTAAAGCTTGAAAAATGAAGAAAGAATGCAGAAATGCACAAAGTGAGTGTCGAGGCTCAAAACAGCATGTAAATAGAAACAGTGATGGGTAAAGCAAGAATAAAAGGAAAGAAGAGAAAAAATAACAGACTATTAGAACTAACTTATTACTCACCCATCCCACAAAGGCCATAGCTGATCTAATTAGTGTACCAAAGTTACCTGGGTCCTGCAGAGGACAACTTTGTGAAATTAGTGACATGATAAATGCCTACAAGCTTAAGGAAGAAACGGAATTCAAATATAATTCAAAGTCATACAGTGATCGCAAAGGAAGATATTTCTATATTTATCATATCAGGAAGAAGGTTGTGGTACTTTAGGCATTAGTCATAGTCAACATATATTTACAAAAGGGATTTCAAGTGGATTTCAATCTTTCTCTGAAAAAAGGTGATCTAATCAAAGATAGTTCATGATTACTTTCACTAGGGTTTTTTTTAATGTGAGTGGTTCCACACATATTTATTTAGCTGAGATGAATAAACGAAATAGTAGGCAGATGAGTTTTAGCATATGCAGAGAGCAAAGTGACCTCTACTGTTTAGATATCATAATAGGTGAATTAAGAAACACATTATTTCAATTTCAACTTGATACCGTCATTTTCTTTCATTGATCATCTATCATTTAGATTATTATTATCACTCTTTTCTGGGTTAGACAACCCAGGAAGTGACAATACCATGGCAGAATGAACTGAACTTTAGCAGTTCTAAGAAAAAATTTAGCCAGCAGGCGCGGGTGCGCCCTTTTAGCTCTAAATTGTAATGTATTTCTCCAGAAAATACAAATCAACAGGCAATCTTAGGGATAACAGTGAGAATAACCTGGATCCTATCAAGAACTAGAATTCGATGAGGAGATTGGAACCACCTCCGGCAGTCTGTTTCATTTTTATCATCATTTACACTCAAGAAACTGGTAGGAATTCTCATCAGAGCAATAGCTTCGACAGATTCAGTTGATTGCAACCCAGAAAGTTTTTTCATCACCATAGAGCTCACACGCACAAGACGAACAGAGAAATCATCTAGCCCTTCTGGAAGCTCAGCTTTATCGGGTAGAAGTAAACAATCCATTTTAACAGTTCTCTCTTGGTTTGACTGCTGAAACTTGTATATTTCTCTGTAAACAATTTCTGAGCCAATTGATGTTATGACATAAAAACCATACAGATTTCAGGATATAGTGTTGGACAGCAATCTATATATAGGACAAAGAAGAAAGATGGTAATATATAAAGATGGACATCAAACCAGACATGATAAAGAACAGCAAACAAGACATGAAAGTTCAAAGAAGACAATCATAACTCAAGAGAGAAGTAACTCCTTATTCTGAAAGGCACTTATTCATGATATGTAAGTTACATGGATAATAATGAGCTTCATCACAGTTAACCATGATAAGCAGAAACCATAGAGGAGATCCAAAAATCTTTGACTTGTGGCTATACTTGAGATTATAGAAATATAACCTGCAAATCTGCTCAGTAAAAAGTGGCTCATATCTATTTATTCCTCGGTGATTTTCTTTACATTGAGGAACAGGTGTTTTATGGATAGTGCAGCAGCACTATTACATTTTGAAGAGTGCAACTAATGACAGAATTTCTTAGGTTACAGACATTTCCTAGCAATGTGGGACCATGTTACACTAACCAAGAGATAAAATTTGGAAGATGAAAATAAAAGTAGCCCTTGCCAGGCAGATAAGGTCACAGTTAATTAATAAACATAAACAATGGAAACTCCTCATGCTATAGTTTGCAAATACTGAAACTGGGTTGACTTGAAGAAAGTGCTGTGCTCAAAAGCAAGAGTGCCTATACATGAGAATCAATCCGAGAACATATAAAAAATAATAAATATTAATTTTCACAAACAAGTTATTGGAACTGCCCAAGGAGTGACATTAAAAAATGAATTGAATATCTAATATGCTCTAAGGTATAAACAAAATGAAGACCCAATGGTACCTATGATTGCTAAGGATGCAAGAACAAATGTACTGAAATTTTTTACTCTCAAGATTATGCATTGTTTGAGTCAATAGTCAATTTTTCTGAAATTTTTACTCTCAAGATTGTGAATTATTAGAGTCAATAGACTATTTTTTTTCTGAAACAAGTAAGGGCCGAAATCAGGATTTCCATTTCGGCTATTTACCTCCATTTTCACAACAACCAAACAAAGGTAAGGGGAGGGGGGAAAAGGGGGATACCCACTTCAAATTCCATCTAGTTAAATGATAATCCCAAAGAATCAAAACAAATAAAGGAGAATTAGCATGAACTTTGCACGAGATAATTCTCTGGTTAAGAAGATTTCACGCTTTTTACCCAAAGTATAGAGGACAAAGATTCAAATTTTGACTCAATTCGTCCATATATAACCTTAACAATCAAATGGAAGCCCTAATAAAACTAGAAGATACCAACTTGAATCCGGTAGCCAGTTGACAGACATAAAAACCCAGATAAAAAAATTGGGAAAAAAATGAAGAAGAATTAGCGCGGGACCTCAACCAAACAGCTTCAGTTCGTTGGGTTAAGGGCAGTTGTACACTTAATGATTAGAAACCAAAACACCCGTCCCCAATTTTTTTGAGCAGCTAAAAAAATGAAGATACACAATTAAATAGGGCAAGATAAGAACCCACATAAATTAAATGCATAAAAGGAAGGCTAAGACTACCTTATGGGAGTTGTGCCGACAACAAGAGCAGAACCATGCGAGTAGCGATAAGAAGAACTGTGACGGAGCTTGAAGCGGTAGCTTCACCGTGGATTGGATGGGCTTGTGGCATTAAGTTTCACGTGCGAAGGTAGAGGAATAATACTTACCTCTGGACAACTGGTATCTTTCACTTAATGATGAGGCTGTATGTAAAGAACCGACATGGAGGATGAACACTTGATGCCCAGTATGTGTTTGTGCATTGCATTCTTCTTTTTCTTCCTCTTCCTCTTCCTCTTCCCTCCCAGTAGTTGCCCTAGCAAGAGTCTGGATGACTGATGCTCTCTTTTCTATTCGAAAATTGACATCTGTTACGTAGTTTCATATCCTTTTCCCCTTGTTTATTTTCTCATTCCTTTTTCTTTTTTTTCTTTTTTTTGCTTTTATATTCTACATCATTTATGTTTTTGGGCGCCGGTTAGAACTTAGAAGCATTCAACACAGCAACGACCAGACAAGGGAAAACAGGAAATTATTATTATTTTATTTTAAAATTTATTTGATCGAAATAGAAACTAAAAAATTTTCAGGCCTTATTCTTAAAAAAAAAAAAAAAAAAAAAAAAACTGTTTTTTTTAACTGTTTAAAAAAAAAAAACACACATATAACGATGTTAAAAGAAGCCTGTTTTTTTTATGATGATTTTCTGAAAATATTCCCAAACAAGGCCTACAAATTTCAATTCCCAAACATCCCTTGGTTTGAATTGGTTGGCCCACTTGAGGCCTAAGGGGCTTGCCTCCAGGCCAACATCGGCCCTTGTGGAGTGAAATGAACAGAGGATTGCGTCCTTATGTTATGGGTACAGCAGAGAAAAAACGTTATGGGTGCAGCAGAAAAAGATGTTCCTGCAGATGTTACTCTTCAAGATTAAAAATAAATAAATAAAAGAAGAAGCCAATGAGGCCTGGCACGAGTGTTGAAGGGTCAAGCAGGTCATAGGAAAAGACCAGGTTCAAGTCTCTGCAGGAACAAATAACAACATTGTAATACAAAATGATTCATGAATAGATATAAAATAAAATAAAAGAGAAGAAAAACAAGAGAGGGAAAAAAGCCTTGATCAGAAACCGATTAATATTTGCACTAATAGTGGAGGCCACACGTTGATCATGCTCATATTCAAACAATCAATTGCCTCCCAATCTCTATAATCCATTTCAAGACTCGGCTCCCCGCTAGCTACCTACACTTTTAAACCATGTACAATGCTAACCCTACCCAAAATATCAAACCTTTGCTACGTAATACCTCTATTTCTGAACCTGGAGCTGAAGCCAAAGGGGATGCTGAAGATGAAACAGAGCAAATACCATTTTCCATAGATACTAGCCGCTAGCGATTTGGAAAAGACGAATCAATGAAAGGAATACCACACTTCACGGATGGAGGCTGCTTTTCCTCCATGCTTCACAGAATGTGGCCTCATAACCAAGCCAAGGAAAAGAAAGTAACAGTACAGAACATGGGTAAGAGAACAGTCATAAGAGAGAGAGAAGAACAAAAATCTTTTTTTTTTCTGGCCATTATGAGATTTCTGTCTGTGAGGTTCCTACAATGAAAATAAAAAACTCGGCATGTTATTACTGTATCCTCTGAGATGTAGGAAACGTCAGTGAAGCTCCCTGGTTGGAAAATTCATCGATTGAAATCATCGGGTTTTGAGTATACATCCTCTGAGATGTTCACAGGTTGTATAACTTTCTCAGATGAAGTTGGCATACCACCATTCCTGTGAACTGCCGAAGGCATAAACATCCTCTCGGAAGTTGGAGGCATGACATCAGTCCCTTGAGACGTGGGAGCCATGCTGTCATTCTGGTGAGATGTTGCAGACATGTAAATACTCTCAGAAGTCGGGTGCATAGTAATGTCTGTCCTCCGAGATGTAGAACCCATACTGTCATTCCTGTGAGATGTAGCAGGCATGTATGCCCTCTCAGTAGCTGCATGCATAGCTTGTTGGATGTACACCCTCTCTGCAGTTGGATGAACAGTAGCATCAGTCCTTTGAGACGAGAGAACCAAATTGTCATTCGGGTGAGATGTTGTAGCCATGTATACCCCTTCTGAAGTTGGAACCATGGCAATGTCAGTTCTCTGAGTAACGTCAGCCACCATGTTGTCGTTCCTATGGGACGGTGTAGGTGCAAAAATCCTCTCAGAAGTCGGAGGAATAGCTTCAGTTCTTTGAGATGTGGGGAGCAGAGGGTCATCCCATTGAGATTTTTGCGGCCTACACATCCTATCAGATGCTTGAGGTGTTCCCAGTGACATTCTATGACTCCGCAAATCCCTTTCAGTTTCTGAAGGCATAGATAATGACATTTCACAGCCTGGTAAATCCATCTCAGATGTTGCAGGTGAAGACAGAGGACTCTCCTGGCTGCATTTCTGAATCAGCTGTTGGAGATAGAGGCAATGATGCTCCATTGATATGGAAATCCCTCTCAGATGTTGGAGATAATGCTAGGGATACCCCTCGGCCTGTTTCCGTTCCGGAAAATGGAGGATTAGCTAGCAAGGCTCCTCGGCTAGGCAAATCCCTCCAATGTTGTGCCACAGTTTTGATCTGGGTGTAAAATTGTACACCTGCCTTCCCTGTTCAGCATCCAGTGAAAAGATCTTTAGGCTAGCTTGATAAAATTGATAAACCACACCACTTCAACAGGAAGGAGAGAGAGAGGGAGGGGGGGTGAATAGGAGGAGCATGATTAATACCACAGAAATTGAGATCACCCGCAAAAGAAAACTGGGATCCATTGAATGGGGAAAATGGCAAAGGAACTGGAACAGGAACATTAATCCCAACCTGAGTCAAACCCATTTTATGTCAGAAAATAATCTTCAACTTTAATTGAGCAAAACCAGGCTCAAGCAAAATATTTAACTTCCAATTGCCAGATCAAAGAGATTGACCTACCAACCCAGCCTCAACTTCATTCTGGAACTTCCTTGCAGCAACACCTGATGATGTAAAAATGGAAGCTCCATTGCTGCATCTATAATGAGAAGAAGACAATAAATTGCTTTTCAAGAGGATTATAATTTATAAGGATGAATTTTGATTTTCACTGTGCTATGTCGTATTGTTGAAGTCATTAAATGCATATTTCAGAAGCTGCAATATCCTATACTTCAACAACTCATTTTCCATGGCTTCAATTGTTAGGATTGTTTTTATTTGAGAGGGAAAGGGAAAAATGAAAGGAAGATAAAATGTCTGAAACGGATAAAATTCTTTTCCACTATATTTGAAAGTTCTCTTAATATTTTCAACAGAAAAAAGAGTGTTTTTAAGTATATAAATTTCCCCCTATTTTCATGATATATATATTTATTTATTTATTTATATTTGATCGATAAAAAGCAATATATTGATTAAAAAAAAGAACCAACAGGTTCCAAGAAATATACTAGGAGTATACAAGAGGGAACCAAAAGGAAACAAAAAACAGCTGCAAAAAAAACTACCAGCCCCATCAAAAACCGACAATCCTACCTACACCCCAACCAAGTCAAAAAGTCCACTAAAAATTCGTGTTATCAACACTATAGTGTTGATATATATATATATATAAAGAGAGAGAGAGAGAGATGCATACAAATGACCAGTGTTTTTTACTTTTTGTTAAGAAGCATGATATTCATATTAAACCTAAAGCTTACAAGCTTGAACTTTTAGGAAAGTTGAATGTTTAACATGCTATTAGAGTTTAGTTTGGCAGGAGGTCCTATGTTCGAGCCACTTCTCTGCAAATGGAATCCCCATTTGTTAATCTATTTGGATTGTTTTGACTCTCACGTGCGGAATAGGCATGTGAGAGGGTGTTAATAAGCATAATATTCATATTAAATCCAAATCTTTGAGTTTGGCTTTTAAGTTGGTTTGTTTGCCTTTTTATCCTTAGTAGGACTTGAGCACGGAACCTACCATAAACCCATCTCAGCCCTTCTCATTATATTTTCTAAATCCCAACAAGAGATATTTATCATCTTTTTTTTTAATTTCCTTTCCGTTGCTTTTTCTCACTATTTCTACATCCAAACATAGCCCAAGGAAAAATAAATAAGAAAAGAAAATGACATGCAAACGCATTCTACAAAAATAAAGGCTAAGTAGCTTTCTTCAAGATCAATGCGTGTTGAACAGAAAAACATATTAAAAGACACCATCCAAAGGGCACCTTCGGGTTAGGAAGTGTAAGAGTAAGGTAATTACTTGTTTCTGTTAACGATGGTTATTGCCTCCTCAAGGCTGTCAGCCTGTACATGGTCAACAAAAGAAAATAAATCAAACAATTTCCAGTTTCAACCATCAGGATGTTCGGAAAAAGAACCACGATAAGCAGTAACTTAGAAATACCTTCATACAGAGGAGAACTGGTCCAAAGATTTCTTCCTGCTCAACACAAGATACAGTGCGGTCAAGAATATGCCAAGGTCTTTGGTTCAACTCTTCTTCCACTGAGAATCATAAATTACCCGTCCATTCATTCTGAAAAATGTTAACAGCGAGACTGGAAGTATGAAGATAAGATACCTTGTAGCACTCCATGTCGGTAGTAACATCACACATAAAATAGTAGGCCCAACAAAGTTTCCATACTCATATCTTGGAACTGTTGACAATCCAGAGAGTCAGAACATTCAGACAAGGCTTACAAAATGCAAGCCCAACATGCTTTTTTCTCTTAAAATACACATCCATCTTATTGACCTTAAAGCATAATAAAATGCAAACTTGTAAAATCAGTCAATGCTTGTGAAATCTTGTAACCTTTTTTTTCATAGACAAAAGAAGCATTCATTAAAAAGAAGTCAAGAGGCACAAGCTAAACCTATACAGGGAAGGCCAAAAGCCTATTTGACATGCATTTCTCTCCTTAGTCCTTACAAACTTTACATGATTAAAATCCTAATAAGACAAATGTTTCCTCCATGGGAGATATCAGATAGGAAGTTATCAAGGGGCTAATAACTGTTCGTAAAGTTTCTAGTAAAGAAGAAAAAGAAGAAAAAGAAGACAATCCATGCTTCCCCAAGAGGATGGAGAAATGATACATGGGGTGTGGGGGGGGAAGATGATTATAAGAGACTAAGACTGGGATGGGAGGATCAATAAATCCAACAACTTAGTCTTGACAGCCATGGCAAACAAGTTTTGCTGTGTGAATCCACCAATCGTTCCTCAACCAAAAGTGACTTTTAGAGGATGCCTTTAGTTTGGGCAATGTGTGTGAATTGACAACTTGACACTCAGATAACTTGGACCAGCATTCTCCATTTTGGGCATTCACAGCCATGGTAAACAACTTTTGACTGCCTGAATACACCAAATGTCTCCAACCACAAGCACCTTCCACACTACACCTTTCTGACAGTGGGCGATTTACTAATGTTGACACTGGGAGCATCAATACAAGAGTGCTCCTTTCCTTGTCTGACCTCAACACTAACTCACATAAAGTGTAGATTCACTAGAAGAGAATAATTAAGAAGAATTTGGAAGCAGTAACAACTATTGTAACAATACAATAGGAAAGAAACAAATGAATACCACGATATCTCTCCCATCCAGGACAAGTCTGGCACCACTTTCCTTCCATTCTGAACTAATCTGCATATATGATCTTTTACCTGAGAATAAACCAAGCAGATTAAAAAATCAGAAAACAACATAAATTCAACCAAGTAATTATTGAACAAGTACACAAATGATTAACATTGACAACCCAAGGAACCATAGACTTGAAACTCATACATCTAAACATGGTAAGGCAACATGATCTTTTTTTATCAGACATTGTATGAGCAGCATGATCGTTCTAATATAAAATCCTTTATGTATAAATTTTGAAGTGGGTTAGAGTGGCTGTAGAAGTTCCTCTGTGTCCAAGGTAGAATTCATTGATTAACTGGGCGCTAAATAGAGAGGAGTTGTTTCTGTGGCTCTCTCTGCTTTGTCTAGTTTTTTAGTGCCTTTGTAAAAATTATATGTACTTTTGTGTGCCCTTTTGTTGGATGCTTTTGATGTACTTGCTCTTGGCCTATCAAAAAAAGATATCCACAATATAAAATATTCCACACAAACACATTAGAATTGTTAAACTAGCATACATTATGGGATGATGTTCTAACAACTAGGCATTTAGGTCAATTTGTAGCTGGGCGTGATATAAAGCTATGGTTAATTAGAGTCTCTGGATTTGGTCTCTCCTACTTTCATTTCCTCATCTATTCATCCATAATCCATAACTACAAGCTTTGCTCTCTTTATGCAGTATATCATAATCAGTGATTACTACCTTTTCTCTCTACATGAGATATAAGACTGCATGAAAGGAAACTATCAATCTAGGATGTTAATAATCGTATACATTGAACAGCATAAGCTCAGAAGGACCCCAGCCAGCTCAACAGGAAATATTGACATCAAGACAAAAATCAATTTTTAATGAAATTCTTCTCAAATTAATGGAAATTAAGTGGAAACTGTGCAAGGCATGTCTGTACCTCTTTGCTAATCACTGGACCAAGGTCACTTTCAGGCTCTGTTCAGCATTTACTTTGGAGTCGCTGGCACAAGCCACAAGTTCTTCTTCCTGGAAAATGACTGCAAAATATCGAATTTAAAGCATAAACACACTCCTTGAAACATTTTAAATCAATTTCCAGCAACTGCACAACTTACTATCTGTTAATGACTAAAGTCAATCAAAACCCAGAATCTTCAGAATATATGTAGGATACTGCTAAGAGGGATAGATTATATAATAAACATAACAAGATGATAGGATGATCTCTAGAAGTTGTGTTGGGGACAGAAAAGAATAATGAAAAAGGCAAATCCAAACAAGAGCGATCTGGATGGCCCAATTTTAAGATTCCCTTTAAAAGAACGCAAAGGCCCAAACAAATGTTGATCTTCATACAGTGCACAAAACAAACCTAAAATAAGTTTGGGTGCCACAAGAATAAATAAATAAAATCAAAGAATAACAAATCCTTAGGATATTGGAAAGAAAATGAATTTGCTAATATAAAGCCGGAATTTCTTCACAATGGAGGGGTAAGAAAAAGGGCAGTACTAAGGTAAAAGGTTAAAAAATTAAAATACCATGGCATTGACCCTCCAACAAAAACCGCTGTGCTAAGTGCCATGCACCTCTGTCCAGCAGCACCAAAACCAGCAGCAACCAAGAGCATTCAAGGTAGCATCCGTGGCATCGAGACGATGATGCAACGGTGCAAACCCATGTTGGACTAAAAGTGAGCACAATAATCAATCAGCTTGCTGCAGCTTTCTGATTCATCATAGCATTACAAGCACCAGAGAAACGAGGTAGAACAAGAAAATAAGCAGTACACTGACCTGAACACGTTTCCCTCTAGCAGCTGCTCTAGCATAAATATTCATGCCAGCCTTCAAGATTGGTGAAAAGAAAGAAAATATCATGAGTAGTTAAATAATATCAACTTGATGCCTGTGATCCTATCAAAAGTTAAATAATATGCATAAAAAGTAAAAGTTGAACTACAACAACTGCAGCTAGCAACCCAACGCTTGCATTTGTTTTCTTTTTTTCTCAAGAGGGTTCAGCATCGCTTGCATGATCTTGCCTCTTAGCACAGAAGCACAGTCATAAGATGATAATTTCAGTGCATTTCCTTTAAAGCACTAGGTGATGATAATGGTAATCTCCAAGCTAGAATGGAATTTTACCTTATATTATGAGTGAATGATTGGGAGCAGATATTTTAAATAGGGAACATATCATTTTATTACAAAAAAACCACATTGTAAAACCCCAGTAAGATTCAGTACATGTCTGTAAGAACTCTCTCTCTCTCTCTCCCCCCCTTCTCTCTCTCTCTATCCCAAGTCCCCAACCCGCCTAAAGCTATGCCTCAGGGTCAAACATCCACCATTTATTAATGCCTAACGTCATAAATTGCAAAATACAAGGATTCGACTTACTGTGTTTGAACAAACAAACGATACAGCTTTTATATCTTCATCTTCACAAATATAATTGACAATGTCATGCTCAAATTGATTCAAGAAAGCCATCAATAATGAATCAGTGCCTAAAACTATCAAAGTGGCATTGAAATTGATTCAATACAGATGATTAAGGAAAATATGCAAAAATAAATAAATAAATAAAGAGTTAAGGTAAAAGGAGAAAGAAAATGGAATATATGGGATAGCCAAGCAAAACACCAACAAGACAGATATTTTAAGGAGGCTGGAGATAACTTCCTAGTGACAACTAGGCTTCAATAAATGCGTTGATTAAGAACAAGAGCATTAATCCTTTCTAATGATAATATAAGCTAAATGACTAAATGAATAAGGGCACCTAAGAAGCAAAGCTTACATTGGTCCCATGAACAATATTTAAGACACCATGGGGCAAACCAGCCTCCATTGCTAAAGCTGCCAGTATCATTGAAGCCCCTGAAGAACACAGAGTATAAATCTAATTAACTACTTATAATTTTTAAACAAACAAAATTTTCAACAACAAATATAATGGTTACTTGACAAAATTGCGAGTTTAACCCAAGCAAGTTTTTTCACATCCTTCCTTGCATAATGAGTTGCATCCCAGTAGACAGATTCATGTAAGAGCATGATATTACTTGTCCAAAACAAGATATATCTCTTAAAATTTTCAATGGTGTTACCAAAGTATGAGGGCAATAACCTGGACTTTTCTCAAACGGCTTTAGAATAAATGTATTGCCACATGTAACTGCAATCGGGAACATCTGCAGATATCATAGAAGTAACTTGAGAAGAAATCCTCTTTCCAAGATACCAAAAAAAAAAAAAAAAAGTCGAAATATACTACATAGAATGTCTTTTTTTTTTTTGGATGAATACTATGTATGTCTACTTATGGGTCCATTATTCCAAATGAGAAAACCTTACAGGATTTGCACAAGTCAGAATATTTAAAAAAAAAAAAAAAACTCAATTTCAGGGTACTCATATGAACCCTATCTAAAAATATCTACTGATCCAGAGAAATTGTGAATGCATGATGCAAATAAGCATCTTAGGTTAAACAAAAAATGCTCTAGGCACAGAGAGAGGGCCTCATGGCGTTTGAAAATTGTGAATGCATGATGCAAATAAGCATCTTAGGTTTAACAAAATATGCTATAGGCACGAGGAGGAAGACCTCATGGTGTTTGGAAAAGAATACGCCAGTCAACATCTACTACAATATTTGTAAGATGAATGATGACCTCAGAAAAGTAATAGAGTATGGCAGCTTATACCCACAAGGAAATCATTGCTGGGAGATTAAAGGGACATATCAGCACACACGTAAGTGGTTCTCGAGAGGCAGTATGTATCAATTCCAATAGACGCATTAGGAACAAACTCACCCATTTGCAATGTAGCCATTCCACAAGCATGTTCAACAATCTCTACATGTAAATCCAATAATCCAAGAGGCCTTAATCATGATAAGTTGAGATCAGATTAAAGAAAGCTCTTTGAAATCATGGGGAAAATGCAGAAAAGATGCATGTGCGGGACTAACCTAAGCCTCGAAGGACATCACCTTGGGCACCCTTCAATGTCTTTCCCTGCTCAATAGTAATATTCATGGCAAGCTTATCCTGAAAATAAAAAGCAATGTCTTCTGCAAATCAACATTTAGAAGAGAAAAACCAATAGGGAACAAAAATGATTTTAAATATACATACAATATCTCTACGGATGAGCTCTTGGAGCTTGAACATGATGCGTTGACGAGTGGCAACAGGAGTATTTCTCCATGAAGGATAAGCTTGTTTGGCTGCATTGACTGCAGCTTTGAATTCTTCATAAGTAGATAAAGGAACTTGGGAAACAACTTCTTGAGTGGCCTAAAATGTAGAATAGAACTTAGAAACCTACTTGCTATAGTATCTCAATCAGGAGAAAAATGTTTTCAGGCATTAAGTGCTTACAGGGTTTATAACGTCGATCAATGCACATGCTTGTGAATCCACATACTTCCCTCCAATAAGATTGGGAAGCTTCAGCTATATTTTAATTAAATGTGTTGTAACCCAAGAGAGAGAAAGAGAGAGAGGGAAACATATGAAATCAAATTCAGGCAAGATAAACATATCCACATCACTTTTTTCTTCTTTCATGTTAAACCTTACCGGATGAGTGTTGTGCTTCGATGATGGCTCCGAGGGATTTGTGGTATTTACAGGAACAAAACTATTATTGAGTCTCCATGACTTGAAACTTTTCTCTAAAGAAATTTCCTTTAGTTATAAAAAAATTATAAACTATTTTAAATCACTTTTTTCCAATATTCAAGAAGTCAACATAGTATGCTCCTCAAACCAATGTCCATAGCCAAAGCACAGAGAGGAATCTAACCTGATAAATTTCCTTGACGGATCTTGGCTTTGAGATTATACAAATGCCTCGGAGTTGACTGAAGCTCTGGATTATTTTTTTTGAGAGCCTTAAGCACTTGGCGTGGTTTTATACCAGCCTCAGTCATTAGTTTGATTTGCCTGACCTCATCCTCACTAAAACGACGACTATATGGATGCTGAGACATGTCCTTGAAAGGTTCATGATTGTGTTCCCCATTTTTTATGGTAAGTACCCACACATCATCTTCTTTTTACCAATGGCTTCAAAGACAAATTTATAAGAGCGTGAACAGGCTTTTCTTTGAAACACTTTCTTCAATCTAGCTATTACGATAAACACCCCCTCTGTCACAACCAAGAATGACTCTTCTGTCCTTCCTAGATTTCTTAATGGTCACAACATATCCTTGGTTTGCTCCAAAATCACGAACATGTCTAATAAGGTCTTCACGATCTTGGAAAGTCCCTGGAGGCGGTGCAAGCATATTGTTTTGGTCCAAACTCTCTGTTTGACTTTCAATTTCCATCATCAATGGTACATAGCAAAAAACCTATATGAAAAAAATATAAAGCACAAATAAGCAGTTTGTCCAGGAGAACCCAACTAAGGACAAGAAAAATAAACTCTACAAGCAAACTCTATAAAAGCTAAGCATTGGTAGTCTGCAGGCAGTTTTATCAAATCAGATCAGGCTGGATCCACCAGTGAACCCGCCAGTCAACCTGTCGGAGTCACAAAATTAAACTGAGGTACTGGACAATAATGTATTAATTTTTATAACACATGTGGACATAATAAATTTCTAATTTGTGAACAACTTATACCAGGCCTTCTATTGATGACAATGATAGAAGTCTTTAAAAAAAGAAAGAAAGAATACAAAGCATCACAAAGCAATTAGAAATGAACTTTAGAAAATATATAAGGTTATACATAATCACTGCAATAAATTTCCCATGGCCCAATTCGGTACATATCTCAAAAAGAAGAAAAAAAAAGCACCAGGAAATGAAACCCAAAATTAAAAGAAAATCTTAATCTCTCTGTTGTAGTTGTCATGTAATGTAATAAAGAAAAGATAATCAAGGTAGGATGCATTGTGAATAAGTAATACTCATAGTTTTCCTATTTTTAGTGCCTGATACGAGACATCTACATGTTTGCATATATACATGCCTATACGCACACATAGATTGTGGAATAATCTTTGGGTAATGAAAAGGCAGGTGTGCAAAGATGTTCCTGCTGTAATTGTTAAGGTTTAATCTCCTAATCCATTTAGGATTCTTTTCCTTCTCTCTTTAGTCTCCTAATTAGACTCTAACTCTGTTTCCTTTTTTGCCCTAACACTAAAGTATAAATATGTATGTTTCCTCTTTTTGTAAATTAATGAGAATTAATGTATTTCTTTTCTCTCAACATGGTATCTGAGCCATAAAAGAGTTTAAGAATACTAGGGTTAGGGTTTCTCCGTGTGGTCAATTCCGACAACCCATCCAACGACTGTGTCACACTCAGGTCGTGTTATAGTCTTCACAAAACCTCACAGAAGCCAAACCATCATCGGAACACCTTGCCAGCGAGGGTTTTGACTCCATTCGGTAGAATAGCACACCCGATAAGGCGCCTCCCTCAGATCTACCTTTCAGTGAGACCTCACCCAGGAAAATACCTTCCATGCTCCCACACGGCGATCTCGGGTTCGGCGCTAAAATTCTACTGGCCAGGCACATAGCGCTCATGAGACCTTTATTTGGGCGCGCCTCCTCCAACAAAATGCGTCTGGCAGCAGCAAACCCCGTCCATCCACTCCGCAGCGCTCGGCGTCGTAGGAAAAGCCCTTCTTTTTCACTTTTTCTCTCCGACCATTGTTTACGCATTTTTCTATCGCTGGATCTCCATTGTTTTGCATTTTACGAGCTCACGACATCTTTAGGACCCAGGAGTTGTTTACGATTCCTCTTGATTTCTCATCTCTATGGTTGAAAAAGCGTTTCTATGGTGAGAAAAAGGTCAAACTTTAATTATTTGTATGCAGGCTCTATGATTACCTTGGATAAGCTTCACTTGGGGAGTGAAAATTATCAGTCATAGGCAGACTCAGTGGACCTTTGGTTTATTGGTAATGGATGTGAGGATCATCGTACTCTACGGTTTACAAGTATTCCCCCGAAGATAAACGTGCCGATGGAAAAAATGCGATGCTTTCTTTTGTGCTTATTGATACATTCGAGCTAAGACTCTATAAAATATCGGGGCCTATAAAACTTGCTACACTCTCTGGAATCAGGTAAAGAAACTGTACACTGATGATATTCAGTGTCTCTACCAGGTAATATCCTCAATTGCCAATTTGAAACAGCTCAGTATGGATATATCTTCTTATGGTGGACGAATGTCTACCCTTAAGGATTAACTTATCTCTATTTTACCAAAGTCTACTAATACTGAGACTTCCCTATCCAAGATGGATCGAGTCTTTATGATCATTCTTACGCAACCTCGGTAAATTTTGAAAACATCCGAAGCTTGGATACTCCTTTGGAGCTTGATTATTCAAACTTTGGTAGAAATGCGCCAGATTACTTCGTCATACCTCCATTGCCATTTCGGTCCATGATCGATTACACTAGACATACGTGATGGTTTCTCAATCTCATTCTGGAAGTGGATTCGGAGGTGGAAGCGGTAACAGCCAGGGTAGAAGACAAAATCCTCAATGCACATCTTGTCATAGGCTTAGACACACAGTGATCAATGCTATTATTACATGGCCCGACCTCCGTACTACTCATTTGGCCAATCTTCTAATCATTGACATGTTCGAGTTACGGCCCAAGGCTGTCCCATCTCAGGTCATTCTTACGCTCGGCGAATATGAGGAGTACCTTTGTCTCACTCAAGCAACCAAATCTTCCTCCATTGCTTATGTTGCCCAGACCAGGAATGTCTCTACTTGCCTTACATTCATCTACACCTTGGATCCTTTATACCGAAGCCTCTGATCATATCTCTGGTAATAAAGACCTTTTTTCTTCTCTTACCTTTCCTTCTCCTTTACCTCTTGTGCAGCCATTATGGTTCTCAAACCATAACTAAAGGCATTAACTGATTGTCCTCCTTCCTTGCCCCTTACCTCTGTACTTGATGTTCCTTATTTTCCTTTTAATCTTATTTTCATTAGTAAGTTAACTTGTGACCTTCATTGTATACTTACTTTTTCACACAACTATGTAGCCTTATAGAACCGGAGTACAAGGAAGACGATTGGCATCGGACATGAGTCATAAGGCCTCTTCCACCTCAGCTCGCCTCTTTGTTCCACTGCTTGCACTTCCACGGAAGCTCCTCTCCTCCTCCACATTCGTCTCGGTCATCCAAGTCTCTCCAAGTTTCGGAAGCTGGTTCCTCATTTTTCTAGTTTATCTTAGCTTGAGTGTGAGTCCTATCAGCTTGGGAAACATACTCGTGTCTTTTTCCCAAAGTGTTTAGATCCTCAGACAAAGTCTTCTTTTAAGTTTGTTCACACTGATGTTTGGAGTCCTTCTAGGTCTACCTCTACTTTAGGATTTCGTTACTTTGTTACTTTTATAGATGATTATTCTCGATGTACTTGGTTATTTTAATGGCTTCATTTGATTTTTCTCTTTCAAAAATTTCATGCTGAAATTAGCCTCCATTCAATAGTATTTGTATTTTAAGAATAACAATGTAAAGAATATTCTCTCTGCCAGCATTCTTTTCTTTTATGTCTTCCGTGATTCTTCACTAATCATCTTGTCTTACTCCTCGATAGAATGGAGTTCTTGAGCGTAAGCAGATCATTAGTTCACTCTCCTCCTCCATCATCAGGTTCCTCAACGTTTATGGGGGGATGCTATCTTAGCTACTTGTTATTTGATTAATCGTATGTCATCCTCTGTTTTGCATGATCAGATCCCTCATTCTGTCTTACTACCTAATCAACCTCTCTTTTGCCTCCCTCCTCGTGTCTTTAGTTGTGTTTGTTTTGTTCATATTCTCACTCCTGGGCAAGACAAACTCTCTGTCAAAGCCACGAAGTGTGTCTTCTTAGGTTATTCTCGCCTTTAAAGGGGTTATCATTATTATTCTCACGACACTAATCGCTACTTTATCTCTATTGATGTCACCTTCTTTGAGGATTCATCCTTCTCCTCTGCAGCGTGTCCTCCTATTTCGGATGTCTTATCTATTCCTCTTGACCTTTTCATCTCTCGATTCCCTTCTCCACCTCTGGATGTCATATTTCAACCACTTCAGTCTATACTCGCCGTCCTCGTCCTCGTCCTCTTACAGGGCCTCGTGTTGACTCATCTCTTATGTTGCAGTCATCTCACGCTCACGGATTCGCCTTAGTCGATGATCTACTATTGCCGTTCGGAAGATTGCCCCTACCTTCTAACCCACATCCTGTTTATAATTTTCTTAGCTTTCATCGTTTATCTTTACCCTACTTTGTCTTTGTTTCCATCTTTTCTTCTGTCTCTACCCTTAAAAGCACTAGTGAGGCTCTCTCCTCCGGTTGAAAGCAGTGATGGCTAGAAAATTGATGCTCTTCCTCGATGACACCGAGGGAACTTGTGTAGTCTTTATCGGCAAGTCTCGTTGGTTGTCGTTAAGGTTTATCTGATGAGTGGGACCTCATAGCAAGATTGATCAGCTTAAAGCCCATTTAGTTGCCAAGGGGTACACTCAGCAATATGACTCGAACTATTATGATATTTTTTCTCCGGTGGGTAAGATTGCCTGCAATTAAGCTTACCTTAACTACATGGTTCTTATCTCGTTTATGGCCTCTTTTTGAATTGGATATCAAATGTCTTTCTTAAATGGTGATCTCGCCCGAGAGGTTTATATGGAGCAACACTTGGTTTTATTCTTCGGGGAGTCTGGTTTATTATGCAAACTACGTCGTTCCTTATATGGTGCAATGATCTCCTCGAGCTTTAGTTTCGTCGGTTTAGCTCGGTGGTTGAGGTTGGCATGATTGACGAACCATTAGTTTTATCATCATTCATCTCGCAGGCCAGGTGTATTTACTTGATTGTTTATGTGGATGACATTGTCATTATAAGGCAATGACCCGGGGATGGTATTCGACTCAAACAATACCTCTTCCGGCCACTTCGGACAAAAGACTTGGGAAACTCAAGTATTTTCTAGGCATTAAGTATAGGTCCACAATTTGAATGGTTATTTCTCAAAAGAAGTATACCTTGGATATATTGACAGACTCTGGTATGTTGGACTATAAGCTATAAACACTCCCCATGGATCCCGATATCAAACTTGTACGGAGTTAAGAGCTTCTATGAGATCGGGGAGATATCGGCTTGGCTGTAGGTAAGCCCGAGCTATCTCACTATCACTCCAGGCTAACATCTCATTTCCTGTGAGCGTAGTTAGCCAATTCCTACAATCACCTTGTGATAGTCATTGGAATGTTGTAGTTCGTATTCTCGGTTATATAAAAGAAACCTGACTCGAGGTGTTGTATGAAAATAGAATCATCTTCCGAGGTCGTTGGCTAAAGTGATCTGGTGAGGCAGAGCCAGTGTGAGATGAAGCGTTCGCATTCGGTGTGTGTGTTCGTTGGAGTAACTTAATATCTGGAAGAGTAGAAACAAAATATAATAGCGAATCGATGTTGAAGCGAGTACGAGCTATGGCCTTAGCAGCATATAGCTCATATGGTTGAAACTATATGCTCAAGAAGCTAAAAGATTTGGGAAGAATGAACAAATGGAAGCTTATATGTGATGTCGATCGTCTTGCATATTTCATCTAACCCAGTTTTCCATGAGAGGACCAAGCACATTGAAGTAGATTGCCACTTTATCGGAAAGATTACGTTGGGATGTATATTTCTTAGTTTTGTCATTCCCAATGACCGAAAGCAGCGAGATATCTTCAGTAGTCTCTTAGAGATCTGGGATAAAGTATATATGTGACAAGGCTTGGTCAACTTTTGACTATGTATCGACTTGAAGGAGAGTGTCGAGGATTGTCCACAATCTATTTAGGATTTTTTTCCTTCTCTCTTTAGTCTCCTAATTAGACTCTAACTCTGTTTCTTTTTTTACCCTAACACTAGAGTATAAATATGTATGTTTCCTCCTTTTGTAAATTAATGAGAATCAATGTATTCCTTTTCTCTCAACAGTAATGAACTACCAAAAGAAGGCTAGTTTTACGTTGTAACTTAAAACTTTTTTCTTATCGGTAAAACAAAGCAAAATATATATAAAAGGTGTGAAAACCAGGCTATCCCTGAGTATACAGGAAGTATACATGAAAAAACCCGGCCTATACAAAAAGGAGGGCAGCAGAAAACAAACCTACCACCCCAAAATACAAACTCAAAGAATGCACAAAAGAATCCTCCCCCAAATCTATAAAGCTTGCCCAATAAGAAAAGGAGCTAATAAAAAGATTTTTTTAGCCGTATATAGGAGAAATGCATATCTTCAAAGACTACACAATTCCTCTCCTTCCAAATTGCCCAGATAAGACAAACAGGTGCTGTCATCCACAATTTTTTTTAACTTTTTCCTTATAGGAAAACGGGTCCATTCCAAAAAAAGGTCCTTAACAGCCAAGGGGCAAACCCAAGCTATGCCTGGGATATAGATGAGACCCTACCACAATTCCACACCCAAGGGGGTTAGATTAGTAAGTCTAAAAATACATGGGATTGTTTATGAAATACCTCTTAATTCTAACCACACAAAATCTAAATGATCACAACCCAAAAATTTAGCATTTTCTTACAGGCAAATTAGGGATGCTTCAATAATTTTATATAAAAAGTTAAAAATGTAAAAACAAAAACACCCCACTTGATGAAAACGAACATTAAAAGAAAACATAAATCATGTTACTGGTTGATAAAAGATAATATGATAAAAGAAAATATAACTGGGGCAATATGCTTAGGGATAAAGGGAGATAGAGGATTGGGGGCTTCTGTTTGAGATCTCAGCTGCGTGATAGGGTAGCTCTCATCCGTTTCCTACTTCTGAGAACGCTTTGTGCTACTGGACCTGTGCACATACATGCCAACGCACAAACATACCTTGTGTCCAGATGTGCCTACATGTGCCACACACTTTACCCAGCAATAGAAATTTTTCTTAGGGATAATGGAAGAGGTAAAGTGATGCCAAAGATATCCTTGTCATAATGAATTGCCAAAAGAAAACTAATTTGATCTTTTAAATTAAAACCTCATGGTAAGAAAGTAGAAATCAGTAAATGTAAACAGATCGAAATGATTAGAAACTACCTCTTTATGCTGGCTACAGAAAATCTAGAAGTCAACCACCCAAAAGATTTAACATTTTCTTACAGATAAATTCAAAAGGAAAAAAAGAAAATAAAGAGAAAGAAAAAACCTGATGAAACATAAGATATTAAGATCAAAGAAAATCCTAACTTCTTTACTGATTGATCAAAAATAGGATGACGAAGGAGAAGAATTGAGACCATATGCATAGGAGAGAGATGGGGCGAGAAGTAGAGGGAGAATGCACTGTTTGTGTGAGCGTCTGTTTGCACATGTATGAGCCCAAGCACACATTTAGGTTGTGTTACACACACAGTGGTACTTTTCTAAGGGCAATGGAAAAGATAAAGTGATACCAAAAATGTTCCTGTCACAATGATACTTGACATTTCAAATTAAACTACATAGGGGAAGGAGGATTAAATTAGTAAATCTAAAAACAGATGGGGGTTGGTCAGAAAATATGACACGCGACACAAGATCTCAAATCCCATTACCCAAACATTGATCTAGTTCTTCTCCCATAACAACTTTTTGTTGAGAATAATTAATACACTAGAAAACTAAAACATCAATGGCCATGCACCAGTAAAAATATACATCTATCCATCAGAATTGACACCTATCCAGCATCGTCATGCATGCATATCATCTAATA
The DNA here is from genome assembly GCA_016808115.1 of Tetrastigma voinierianum. Lineage (NCBI taxonomy): Eukaryota > Viridiplantae > Streptophyta > Magnoliopsida > Vitales > Vitaceae > Tetrastigma > Tetrastigma voinierianum. The sequence goes on along the minus strand of JAEQBH010004372.1, from coordinate 351,790 downwards.
CAGAATATTAGGATTGGACTTGATACATGCATCTATAACAGTTTTTGCCTTTCTCATGTCATTCAAGTTGGTAAAATCAAGAGAAATCAAGTTGGTAACCACATGCATCTATAAGTGGAATACTTGGTGTCAGTTCCAGTTCCAGTTCCATTTCTACTGTAGGGCTGCTTTAGGTACCATTGCACCAGAACTTAAATTCTACAAAATTTAATCCCACAGAACAATTTCACAGTTCAAGCAAGAATTATCAAGTCTGTGGAATTGGAATTCCAATTAAACCCAATTTTCCAATACCGACGGCAGCCTAAAATAAATTCCACCACCTAACTGATAGAGATGTGTTTCAGCTGTTGACTCTCAAAATTTGCAAACAGACTACAAGAGGAAATAAGAGCTAGTTTTAGATACACGAGTGATTCCATGAAAGAACATAAGCAGCTGATCTTAGTTTCTGCTTACAAAGCATCCTCCAGAAAGAACATATGACGCTAATCTTCAGCTTTTACATACAAAGCACAAGATGCCAATCTTAATCCATTTGTTTCCGTCCTGAAGCCAATGCTAAATTATTGGAAAACATAAATTAAAAAAAAAAAAAATTTTGAACAGACTATGGCATTGATTCCATTGTTTATTTCCACATGATATACTAACAAGAAGTTTGGCAGTGTTTTTAAAAACTACCAAATTTTGAAAGTGTTACTCAAATTGTGTCAGACAAATATTATGTTAAAAGTGTTTTTTGAAAACACAACCAAATGGATTGTAAGTGATCACTCTCTTTACAAACAACAACAACAGAAGTAACCGTTTAGTGATTCGACTCATAATCCACATCTCACCGAGTGCAAGAAAAGAATCAAGGCTTATCTGGTAGAAAAGCCACTGAACAGCAAAGTTAAGTTTTTGTTACAGCCAAACACGACCTAGAAAACAAAAGCAACTGAAACGGTTTTCTCATGTTGATTTTATTCTAGGGCAAATCATAATGCAATTAACGAGAATCAGATATTTAGGGAAAGAACATATATTTTCTTACAAAATAAACCGAAGAAATTTTGAATAAATCAATAGTGTTTGAAAAAGAAATATACATAAATACCAGAAATACAGCCTCAGAAAAATGTCTGAAACTCAGAAACCAACCTTCGATCACAATAAATTAATTGCTTTGGTCGGTAAGAGAAGTAAATCTTGATCGGTAATGATTGGAAAGAGAGAGAGAGAGAGAGAGAGAAAAGGGAGGGAAAATGGGAGAAAGTGATGGAAATTTTGAAGATCCGATGATGAGTGGAAAGGATCGGGACGCCCCCTGGATTGATAAACAGGACGCCCCTTGCGGCTTCAAAAGACACTATTGAGACTTTCAGAAATGGGGGGTTTTTAATTTCTATCACGTAGTTCATGAGCGCGTGGAAATTAAAGCAAAGTTGTCTTTGATAGAGACTGCTTTTCACGCGCCATGAGAGAGATTGGGTTATGCTATTTGGTTTTCCTTATATGACTAATGGGGAGATGGAATTACCTGCTGCGCATTGATGAGAGCTGTTGTTGCGCTTAGTGACGTGTCAGAAGATGATCTCATTCTCGGCCATGGCCGTGAAATTACAAATTTCAATCGACCGAAGGCCAGCTAGTCTGTTCGGAGTTCTGACAATATTAACAAGTGGATTAAAATGTACGTTAAACAATAAACACTATTAAAATTCATTAATCTTTTTTAATGAATTAAATATTTTTTTAATAAAAACTAATTAATTAACGAATGTTTATTATAAATGTTATCGGTAACCCTTCCCCATATATTACAAGTCAAATATGAAAATACCCATATAAAATATTATCTTTACAACAAAAATAAGTATCCATTAATTTACAAAGGGACAAATAAAACTTAGCTTAAATTATTAAGAATTCACACAAACATAGAACAAAAAGAGATGTAAATACCAATGAAAACAAATTTGTCATTAACAAAATACTATGATTAATGTAAAATAAATAGATATCAAAAAAAATTTACAAAGGGTATTATAGTATATTATTCTTATGACCATAGTAAATTATCATCTTATCATGTTTATTGATTTATTAATAAATGAATATTTATTAACTTATAAATAATATGAATTGATATAATATATATATATATAAACATTTTTTAAGAAAAAAAATGAACCATGCTGATTTTTTTATTTGTTCACATCAATAAACTATAAAATCAAAAATATCAATTGTTTACAAACATGATTTCAGTGACAATATTTATTGTTTTTTATTTATAAAATATTAATTTAAAAAAATTATAATCATTACTTTTTTATTTATTTAAAAAACAACAAATAAAAAAATGATTTTTTTTATGGAAGAGGTATGTTTACAAACAATCAAAACACAGTTGTTTTTTTTTTTTTTTTTTTTTTGCTATTATTCACCTTGCATCTAACATTTTACTGGATTGATCTGGTTGAAGACAATCAAAATCAAGCCTCAAGGCCATCAAAACCTAGTTATATTTTTTAATTATTTATTATTAAGGTAGATAATGTCATCGCCATAAACTTGAAAATGTTCTTACTAAACTGATAAAGGAAACGATGATAATTAACTAATAGACTGTGGGTACCAAGAAACAATAGTAAAAATGTACAAAAAGGTGAAGTAATTAGAAATAAGAGAATAATGTTGAAGTATAGTAATTATGCATACTAAAAAAAATCATAGGACCAAAGGTAAGCGATTGGAGGTAACTAAAGAGTAAACTTATAAAGGAAACAATGATTAATTAACTAATAGCTGTGGGTACCAAAAAAAAATATTAAAAATGTACAGCAAGGTGTAGTAATTAGAAATGAGAGAATAATGTTGAAGTATATTACCTATGCATACTGAAAAAAAAAATTATAGGATCAAAGTAAGTGAATAAATATATATTAAAGGTAGCTAGTGTAATTGGAGAAAATTTAGCTTAATTGTGAGTATAGGCACTTAAGAATTTATCTAAGCGAGTATATGCTCGTTGGATTAATTGAGTACGTTAACTAACCACAGTATCATAGTTATCTAGAAAAGTATTGTGATCTACTTGCAAATAATTAAACGTAACAAACTGCAAATTTTATAATTTACCTAAAAAATCCCAAAATTAGATTCAATAAGCATCATATAAGATTGATGATTGTAATTAACAAATATAGGAAGATGTTTGATCACATATACCGCATTTTGAGCATTGAAGGCATATACAAGATGTTCCCAACTTAATTTTGCCGCCTCTAAAAAAAAAAAAATACTCAAAGTCAAAGTGATTTGAAAATCAAACATGTCAAGATACCCAAGGATCGAGAAATATAGAATGTCAGGATATATGAAGTATTTAGTTCATGAATATATAGAATCTTGTTAAAAATCACTCATTGTGATATTTTATAGAAATATAAAATAAAGCAAAAATTAATAAAACTACTTTGAAATTAATGGAAATACTTTGTTAATGTAACACCTCAAATTATACTTGAATAGTTTTATGACATGTTTAGGGAATAATGGAAGTAAAATTTGTATTTTTCGAAAATTTAAGTGTTAAGTGTGAAAAATGGTAAAATGGTAAATTGTCAATTAAGGACTAAAAAGACATAAGATAAGAAGTTAGTATGTCATTGTAAAATTTTGATAAATTAGTTGTCAAATTTAATGAAGTAGGAGGACTAAACAGGAAAGGGCTAAAAACTTGAGCCAAATTACATTAAGATAACAACTTGTCATCTAGGGGAGGAATTCCCTATTTTGGGGCTTAGGAGTTTAGGGCATCCGGTTTGAGGAAAAGAATCCATTTTTGGGTTACTTTCTCTCCATTTGCTTAGAACTCTATTTGTTCATGTAAAGAAGAGAAGAAGGGAAGAAGAGAAAGACAAGGGAAGCTAGGTTGAAGCTTTCAAGATAATTCAGGTTAGGAAAATCCTAACTTTTCCCGTAAATGTGTTTTTGGTTGGTTTGAATTGGGTTTTGAGGTTGGTTGAGTCTATTTTGGTTTAAAGTTGGATTTGTCCAGTGAAAAAAGCAAAAAATGTGACATTTCTATTCAAGCTAGACGCCGCTCCATGCGACGAAAAGTCCTTCGCCTTGCGGGCGAGTGTCTTCCTTATGGTTATTTAGTATATTACGCTGGCGAAGAGCAAGCAATCTCGGCGGGCAGAGGCCGATCTTTTGACATCACCCTTACCCCCGCCTCACAGTGAACTAGTGTTGCCCGAGGCGGGCTTGTTTCTTGCACATGTTTGGCTCCTTCTTTGCTTGCTTTGCTTTCTATTTCTGAAACCTAAGCAAATGGGAAATTAGCGTGTCGTTAAATTGGTGTGAATTCTTGCAATTCACACAACTATAGATGCCATTAAGACAGGGAAAAAAAAAGGCTATGAAACACATATAATTGTATGCATGCTTAAGATTAGATAATGAATAAATAAGGACCAGTGCTATTAAACACTCCTATTTCGTGCTACCTAGCACGTTTGTTTCGTACTAATTAGTACGTTTGTTTAGTCTTTCCATAGCATTCACCGATACATTAGTGCCATTAAAAGTGGGTTTAGTTTCTGACCACTTCTTCTACTATATTGTAGGCTATGGGTATCTGTTATGCGTGTCATATTATTCATTTTCATTGGATTTATGCAAAAACCGAAATATTTATATGAAAAGAATATACGAATAATGAACAATAACTGAAGGAAACAGTCTATGTATTAGTTTCAAGTACTTCTAAGTTGTTTCTATAGTTCATATATCAGCAGTGGTGTGCCCTCTGGAACCTTTTATTATAGAACTTAGTTATTGCTTCTCTGGGAGAGATTAATAATATGATACGTGAAATATTTACCCATGTATATACTAGATTGATGATCATTGTAAAGAGTGGTCTTATATGTTACATTTTTCCACTAAGCTAGAAGCTTATGGAGTGTTTCATCCGTTGGCAAGTTCTAAAATCATGGGACATCGACGTTAAATTAGGCCAACATAGTGGAATCCTCATATGCTTAGGTCTACTTAGTTTTGCTTTGAGTTTATAATAAATATAAATGTAACATTTGTTAGCAAGTGGAAACTTGTATGAATACAAGTAGTTATATAATCAAGCATATATGTACATGACATTTTAAACACTGCTATGGTGTTGATTTTAGAAGGTTATGATTTGTAGTTAAGAATTTCTATAAATTCGGCTTTTTAGAGCAAGTTTATGTCACTTATGAATCTATGTGAAATGAGGTCTCGATGATGCGAGAAAATCGGGTTAACTAAAGTCTTGGCTTTGTGTAGGCGTGTACAACCTATGTGGTCGCGGGAAGGGGCGTTCTGATTTAGTGGTATCAAAGCTCAGGTTTACAGGCATTTGGAGAAAATTATTAGGTTTGAGAAACAGCCACCTACATAGTATTGTGTTGGTCTAATGCGGATGTCCTTGTTTTTGTTTTTTATATATATAGTGAATAAGATGGAACGTGTAACACCCTAAATTATACCCTAACGGTTTTATAACATGTTTAGGTATAATAAAAGTAATAGTATATTTTTCCGGAATAAAAAAAGATAAAAACAAAGAAAGTAAGGACATGTAAGTTAAATTAAAAATAATAAAAGAAAGATTTGAGGCTATTGTAAAAATATCATAAATTGAATTTGCAAATACCCAGAAGAATTAGAGGTTAAAGTGAAATAAGAGTTAGAGATCAGAGATAAGACCTGAATAAATATCTTATTTTTGGTCTTGGAAAAAGAAAGAGAGAACTAGCCCGGGAAGAAGAAGAGAAAGAAAAAGAAGAAGAGAGAAGAAAGAAAGAAGGAAAGGAAAAAGAAAGATCACGGGTATGATCTAGTGTTTTTTGTATGGATATTCTGAGATTGTGTGAAAGAATTTGATATGAATTTTATTAGTTTTGGTATAGAAAGTATAGATACATGGTTTGGAACCCTGTTTACATTACTATGGTTTGGGTTTAGGAAACTCGAGCTAGTTTCTAACTGTTCAGGGTTGAGTTGGGGAAGAACACAAGGAACCCTATAGCATGTGTTTAGGAAAGATGCAGTTGCATTTTGACCAGGGAAATATCCACATTTTGGTGTATGCATTAGTGGACCTTATAACTGGTTTATGGGAAATAAATAAAGGTAATTTGGCGGTGAGTCAGCACGGATAAATTGCCACATCAATGGGCGATGTTAGGATTGCGAATTTCTCGGTCGGACTCTGTGGCTCGGAAGTTATGGCCTTTTTACCGCAGACGATCTGACTCTGCTGCCCGGTGCACCTGGCGGTGTTTGCCTGGCCCACGGTGACCAGCTCGGCCCGATGCACCTCGACGGTCGGGTGACTTGGTTGATCAGTCGGCTCGGCCGTCGAGCGGTCGTGGTTTGACTACCGTAACCTCCACGACGCCCCGGAAGGTGCGCTAACTAACCAGTGGCCTGGTTAGGGTGTTCTTGGACTCTATGGAAAGCCATTAGGTCAAGAATCCATTCATATGCTAATGAAGGACAACAGAGGTGAGCTCGGGCAGATCATTGAGCTGGCCCGAGATCAGTTCAACTTGGCGAGCGAGATGAGCTCATTTGGATTTATTTACGATATGGCGCTCGAGCAGGAAAGTGTAAACTGCTCATGTCCAGAACTCGTTTAGGTGTTTTTGGACTCTATGGAAAGCCCATTGAGTCAAGATTCCATTCATATTCCTGTGGAGGACAGTAGGTGTCAGGCCGAGCTCTTCCAGGTCAGCTCAGCTTAGCGTGTCGGTCGGCTCAGTTGGGGTTGACTCGTGTGACCTCGACTTCGGAAGATCATAACTTCTTAGTAGAACTCAGTTTTGGTGTTAGCGGACTCTATGGAAAGCCATTGAGTCAAGAGAATCCATCCATTTATAATAGTTTGATAAAATTGAACTCATATTAGTTCATAATCCATGAAAATATGTAAGGTCCTATTTTTGAGTAACCATAGTTATTCTGTTATGAACTCCTATTATGAACTCATGAAATAACTCCTTAAGCATACATAGTAATCACTTGATTTATTTATCGCATTATAATGAGATACGAAAAATGCAAATATTAAGATTAATATGATTTGTATATATATATCACCTTATGATTGCACGGATAATGATAATTATTGAGAATGAGATATATCTTGAACAGCAAATACACATTGATTATCTTTGGCAAAACTGGTAGAGGATAGATGGGCATACTTTATTAAGGAAAAACAAGTGCAACATCTTGTCCCGATTGGCCGATTTGGAGTCATTCGGCAGCCGGGCACTTATAGATGGTCATTGTGTACTAGTGATAACATCTTAGAGGCCCTTATAGATGGTGTTTATCTCGCCTGAGTATTAACAACGGCTCGGGCCCTTATAGACCTTTGTTTTGCATAGTGAGTATAAATGCATTGGGCGCTTATAATTTCCTTTATCCGCTAAGGTTTTACATGGGACGCAAATAGAAAGAAAAATAACTGATATATACAAATGAAAATGACAGAATCCATGACATGATATGAGAAGTACTCTTTACTATCATTGATAGTATCTGAGTTCACCAAGGCAAGAGTAAAAATAGATGTATAGTATGTATATGTATTCAAAAGCTGAAAGCATATTTGTGAAAAAGTATATAAATGAGAAATGATACTAAGTATATATGATATTATATTACTGTTTTATAAGTATATGCATTTGTATAGAAGTGTAGTGACCCTTAGTTGAAGTCATCCATGTGTATTAATTCCGGCTAAGTGTAAAGCTTAGCACGGGTGTTTTTCATCGTGTAAGTGCGAAGGGAAACAGGAGGACGAGACCAATCCATGTCGGTGATCAAAGGCCATCACTTTGGGTGCCAGCGGAAGACCTTTTTGGTCTAATGTATGTATATTTTGTTTATTTTGTAAACCGTATAGAAATATTGTAAATGTTAGACACTCATATATGGAGCTTGTGTATATTTTTGTAATCATTTGCTCACGGAATATAGTACAAGTTAAATGTTTAACATTATATAAATAGTCAAACTTAAAGGATATATGGGTTGTATCAGAAAAATATGTTCTCCATAGCTTTTCAGCTCGACATTGGATCGCAGTTTAAAATCCACAGTTGCATTGGTATCAGGAGCATCCGGATCGATTCGGACATGATGGGTCAGGATCGGGAGAAGGGGTGTTCTGAGGTATTTGAACCTTTATTGAAGAAAGTCTGAAAAAGTGTTCAACACTAAGTCAGGGATCCATCGACCCCGGAGTCCTTTTCGAATTGGCTCAGGAACAGAGATAGCGGTTCATTGTATCCAGTAGAAAAATTAGACTAAGAAAAATTTCTCCGAAAGATAGCAATGAAATTCTTTTGTAGTACTTTACTACGAAATTGATAGATAAAGAGATTATACGAGCAGGTCTTTTAACTGGAGTTTTAACATTGTGTTTCAATTTCATTACTGATTTAACTTCTTCTATTTTACAATTCTGCCTCTGAAATATTTGCTTTTACAGTTCTATTACAAAATCACTGTAAGCAAAAAGATTATGGGTGGACTCTAATGTGTGTTGGCATGGCGAGTCTGGAGATCCTAAACTCTACTTCTTGAACCTACAGATAAGAACACCTATATTAAACTTCACAACCATTAGAAAACAAGTATTACATATATGACCACTTCTGTTGATCCATGAGTTATAGTAGACATGCATGTATAGATATTTCACATATCATATTATTCAATAATATGCATCTCCGTTAAGTACATAGCAAAAATTTCATAGCAGTGCTGAGTACACTACAATACAAAGAGTTTTAGCGAGCATCATTTGCTTTCTATGCTTTTGTTTTCTCTTATAGTTCATTATTCATGCTTATCATATAAATCGGCTGCGCATAGAAACCGTTGATGAATCGCGAGAGCACGGTGCGATGATAAGTACGTGGGTATAGTATAGTCTGAGCGGGAAGTGGTTATAGCGGAATCTGCTAAATGGCGCCCGGTAGAACAAGGAAGTGTAATGGTGCTGGCAGCGTTATAAAAGTACGGAACAAAGCGTGTTGATTAGCGCGAAGCGAGTGCTATATAGCTGGTCATATTTATTCACCTCCATCAGGTTCTTAATGACCTTGATTATCTTTATTGTTTAGGATCATTTTATCTTTGGTCTTAATGCGTTCGTATGATTATGTAACCCCGAATGCAAGGGTGCTGCTCAACCATAGGTTCGATCTAAATCTTTGTTGTGGCAGAACTTCATAGAGTCAAAAGTAAAACAATGACGAAGAAGGAAAACAATTGTCCAGGCGTTTAACCGCTGACCACTGCTCGGCACTTCTCTGGCTGTGGCGGGCCATAGTAAGAAGGTGGTCTGGGTTCGCACAAGCGAGCAGGACCTTCTGTGAAGAGGCTGGAAATCCAAGGAATGCCGCCGGTCGCGACGAAGGACTCTTCACCTGGTGAAGAGATTATTCGAGCTTTGACAGAAATGTATGGTTGGTCCTTTTCACTAGAAACGATTCCAAACCGGACCAAAGAACAAGATCAAATCAACATCAACCCAACTCAAACCAACAAACAAAACACAAATAATGGGAGAGTTCGAAGGTTTTACCACAACCTTGGTTATCTTGAAAGCTTGACTGCTTCCATTTTCTTGACACTGCTTATTTCTTTACATACCAGCCAGTTTCTTCTCCTTTATAGACAGTGAGAAACTGAAAGTGGTTCTATCTCAGCGGGATGCCCTAGCTCTCTTTGGCCCGAAATGAGAGATTTTCTCCTCTCTAGAAGACAATTTGTAGTCTTAAGGTAATTTGGCTCATGTTCTTGTAGCACTTTCGCCCAGTCCTTCTCACTCTTCAATTTGAAAATTAATAACTTATCCAGGAATTCTGCATGGCATATAACCTTTTAGCAATGTCCATTAAGTCCCTAATTTACTACAATTTAACATTTATCCTCTTTACTTCTTTAATAATAATTCCGGTTATTATCTCTTTTGCATAGCTATTAATTTAGAAAAGAAACCACAGATTTGATTTCCATTATACTAGTGTATCTTAAAACTACTAGAGTATAATTTGAAGTATTACAATTCTCTCTCCTTTAAAAGAATTTCCGTCCTCGAAAAACTCCTTTCAAACTAAAGGATTACGGAGTACAATGCTCTCAGGTATCAGAATTACGGTGCCCCAGTAAGCTTCCTACATCTTGTGGCGTTGCAAAGTATTTTTACCAAAGGGACTTGTTTGCTTCACAATTGTTTCACTTCACGAGCTAGAATGGCTTTTTGCTCTTCATCAAAAGAGAAGTCTAATTGCACTTGTATATCTTATACTGGCAAGATATGAGATTCATCATAATGGTATTTTCGAAGCATTGAGACATGGAACACATTATGTAATTTGACAAGCACTGGGAGGGAGCCAGTAGATATTAGCGACTAGTCGATTCTTTCTAAAAATCTCATAAGGTCGAATGGCATGGACTAAGTTTTCCTTTCTTTCCAAACCAAAGTATCTTCCTCCACGGTGATACTTTCAAGAAAACCTTATCATCGACTTCATATTCAATATCTTTTCTTTTTAAATTAGCATACGATTCATGTTGATCACTTGTAGTTTTTAACCTTTGTTGAATGATCCGAACTTTTTCTTTTATCTCTTTTACTATGTCAGGCCCAATTACTTTATGCTCGTTCAAGTCTATCTAGCATACAAGGGCTCTACATTTCCTGTCATACAAAGCTTCATAGGGGGCCATACCAATACTTGACTGATAATTGTTGTTATAGACAAATTCCATAGGAGGAATATACATATCGCAACTTTCGGGAAAATCTAGCTACCACCTGACCCCAAGCATGTTCTCTAACATGAATCACTCTTTTCGGATTGCCCATCTGTTTGTGGATAGTGTACTAAAATTGGTCAGTATCTAAGCTGGTGTCAATTCTTTCCAAAACCTTGATGGCAGTGGATATGTGATTCTTAGTAACGGAATCCCATCAGCCGAAGCAATCTAACTCACTCTTGCTCATTAACAATCAAAACGAGAAATAGTGAATATTTGGTAAGAAGTGAGCAGACTTTGTAAGTCTATCAACAATTACCCAAACTGAATCATGTTTCTTTTGGATGAGGGGAAAACCGGACACAAAATCCATAGTAATGTTGTCCCACTTCCATTGTGGAATTGGAATGAGATTTAATAGATCAGACAAGAACATGATGTTTAGCTTTTACTTGCTGACAAGTTAGACATTTAGATACATACTATGCTATATCCTTTTTTATCCATCGCCATCAATAGTACTGTTTCATATCCTGGTACATTTTGTTACCTTCAGGATGCATGGTGAATACGGTATTGTGGCTTTCATACATCGACTTCTTTTTCATTTCCTGGACATTCGGTACACATAATTTGTTCTTGTAATAGAGCCCTTCATATCTTTTTATAGAATAATCAATTTTGTCTCCATTATTGACTAATTGTACCCTTTGTTTTAACTTGACATCATTTTTCTAAGCATTTATCTTCATCTACTTCAAATCAGGCATAACTCTTAATTGAGCTAACAAGGCCCCATCATATGTAAATCTCCATTACAGTGTTTCAGGGACAAAACAGAAATTGTTTTTCTACTTAAAACGTCCGCCACCACATTAGCTTTTCTTAGGTGGTAATCAACTATGCAATCATAGTCTTTGAACAACTCTAACCATCGGCGGTGTCTCAAGTTCAATTCCTTATGAGTTAACACATACTTAAGACTCTTATGATATGTAAATATTCTACATTTTTCACCGTATAGTAATTGTCGCCATACTTCAAAGCGGTACTATTCTTGCTTCAACTCCAGATCATGTGTAGGACAATTCTGCTCATACGGTTTCAACTGTCTTGAGGCATATGCCACCACTTTTTCATCTTGCATCAATACACGTCCTAAACCAATCCTTGAAACATCCTTTATCACATGGCATATTCTCTGCACGATCAAATTTGGTCAACGCTTTAGTATCGACCAATATTTTCATTTTGCGTGATCAAAACTTGGCGGCTTACATCATCCCATTCAAACTTCACTATAGAGATAACCGTAGTGTAGAGCTATGACAGAAGAATCCTTCTGGCTAATAGGTAATACCTAAGCTCAAACCAAGAACTTCTACCTTTGTTACATTTGAGGGGCGATTTCCAGCTCGCATTAAACTAATTTTTGCAGGGTTAACTCTAATAACCTTTGCCGACACAATATAGCCTAGGAATGACACTTCCTTAAGCCAAAAATCACACTTAATTCTGCAAACAACAGTTTTTCTCTCAAGATTTGCAACCACTTATCTTCAGAAATGTTGTTTGTAATTCATGTTCTTGTGCATCAGCCCAGAATGTGCAGATGTCATCTTATGAATACCCTTCTAGTTGGTCCAAATAAGGATGGAATACCTTATTCATCAAGTCCATGCATGCGGTCAGTGCATTAGTCAACTTAAATGACATTACTAAAAACTCATAATGATCATATCGAGCTCTAAAGGCTGTTTTCGGGACATCAACATCTTTTACCCGTAATTGATAATATCCCGATCGTAGGTTTATTTTTGAAAAGACACTCGCTCTTTTCAACTGATCGAAAATATCTTCTGTTCTCAACAACGGATATTTATGTTTCAGGATTTACCTTGTTATTTCTTGATGTCATTTACATCAGAAGAGTGTCATCTTTCTTTTGATAAACAAAATCAAGCACTTGGGCGAAACACTAGGTCAGACAAATCCCTTGTCCAATAACTACTGTAGTTGAATATTCAACTCTTTTAGTTCAGTTGGAGTCATACAACAAGGTGCCCTACAAATAGGAGTTATTCCATGTAAAACTTAAATAGCTAGATCTAATTCTCTTTCGGGTGGTAAACCCGTTAATTCCTCGGGAAACACATCAGGAAATTCCTTTATCACTGAAATATCTTCCAAATTTATCTGTCCCGTCTTAGAGTCAAGCACCTAGGCCAAAAAGGCTTCACAATCTTTTATAAGAAAACGCTAGGCTTGCATAGTGGAAATTACATTTAACACTGGTCCAGATCGGATACCATGTACAATTACCTCTTACATGTCATAACATTTAAGCACAACTGTTTTCATATCACAATCAACTATAGCCTAATGTTTGGATAACCAATCTATCCCCAATATCAAGTCAAACTCATGAAAAGGCAATGCAATTAGATCAATAGAGAACTCTCTATCATGGATCACTAGAGGACAGTTCTTATACACTTAGTTGACCCTAACACTATGCCCTAGGGGACTAGTAATATGCATGTCATATGCCAATTGCTCTATTGATGGCATTTTATCAAATAAGTGCTCGGTTCAGACATAAGAATGTGTAGAACCAAGATCTATCAAAGCATGCATTTCAATGTCATAAAGAGAGAAAATACTGGTTATAACCCCTGGTGCATCCTGATCTTCACGAGTTCATAGCATAGGCTCGGGCTAGGACTATAGTGTTAGGGTATTTACTGTTTTTTGATTCAATACTTCTTCTATGCTGCCCTGAACTACCTCGCCCTCTACCCCTATAATGAGTCAGTGGAGGTACATTTGATCCTCCTCTGCTACTTCCTTGAGGATTTCTAAAAGTTCAAGATCATTGCGGACAGTTCACGATAAGATGGTTTGTGCTTCCACAGCGAAAACTGTTAAAGACATAAAGGTGCGACATTTATATAGGTTTTTAAGCCCCTCGGCTCATGTTTTGCTTTCATTTTGTGCAGAATAGGTGCTTTTGACCCTTTCTACTGTTTTTATGCTTGTGCAGGTTGTTCGATGTTTCATGCACATTTTCGTAGCGGTTTGGTTTCTAGAGGACAACTGCAGATCATCGTCGTCGATTCCAGGCGCTTTCGGGAGGCCCCGGGTAGTTATAAAGTGAAGTTAGGAAATTTTGGAGACATTAGTACCGGTACCAAATTAGGTGGTACCGGTACCCACATGCAGTTAAGATGCAGTGGAGTCTTGGTACCAGTAACAAATCAGAGTGGTACCGGTACCCAAGTGCTGTTGGAGAACCAGTGAGGTTTTAGTACCGGTACCACACTAACTGGTATCGGTACCGACATGCGATCTTTGCATGATTTAAGAGGAATTTCGATCTTGGTGCAAGGGCACAATCGTCTTTTGATTCCTACTTCGAGATCACTAATGTGGATTGTATTTAAGCCCACTTGAGGGCAGAATTAGAGAAGCTTGGTGATCTAGGGTCTGGGCTCTAGTTTTTGGAGTTTTTTCCCATATTTTCTAGGGTTTTCTAGAGCAGAATAGCTAGTTTCTTCTCGTTCCTGGTTTTGAACATATGTAATCTTTCAGTCGGTTTTATAACTTGGTACTCGTTGAGGGAACTCTGTGTTTTTTATATTTCAACTTTGCAATTGAAGTGATATTCCTCAATTCACATTTAATATTCTTGTTCCAGCATTTAGGAATCAATTCTCAGTTTTAATGGAGTTCTAAACCTTCATGATAGGGTTTTAACGGTGGAAACTCATCCCCTCCAAGGTAATAGCACTCGGTCCCTCTCTTATGCTTCAATGGGATTCAGAGGGATATTAAACACTTAAAAATCTTATAAAACCTTAGTTTGGCATCTTCTTGACAACGTGTGAACGAGAGATTCTTGGTACACGTTGTGCTTGATCTCAAATGCAATCTAAGAGTCTAATCAAATCGTCTGAGCAAGCGTATGATATCTTTCATTTATTCTTTGTCTTATAAAAGCTTTTAAATTTATATCCCCCATCAAAGACCATTCATCAATGGCTCTTAGATGAGAATGTAAGTGAGAGGTGAGTGTTACCTAGTTGGAGAAGAGTGGAAACTTTAGGATCCTATCATTTGCCCTTCTCGTTTAAAAATAGTTGAAGTCAATCGATTAACAAATCAATCAACCAAAACCCCTCAGATCTTACTTTATTTGCACATTCATTGGATAGCAATCCCTAAGGATCATCTAGGAAACCACTCCCTGTGGACTCCCACAGTATTATAATGCTTGACGACATAAGTTCCTACGCTTGAGAATAATTTCAGCACACGAAATAGACAAAGCATTTTTGGCGCCGTTGCCGGGGAGTGGTGAGAACTCTAGTCAATCCAAAGAGAGCTAGTGGTAATTTGCAATTGCATTGCAAATCCGGTACGTTCTCTACCTTTTTCTTTTAATTCTTTTTGTAGATAATATAAGTGGATACCTACCCAGTTGAAGTAATATTGGTGCATGTCGGTTTGAGCTCATGACGAGCAACGCCTACTTGTAAGAGTTATACCTCAAAGACATCTTGAAGATTCCATAGTAAGACGTTTGTTTCAAGAGAACCCTAATCCTCAAATGGAACATCCCGAAAATCAGCAAACTCATTTTAATCCAAATGACCAAGGGTTACCGGGTAACTCGCAAAGACCCTATGAGCCTCCACGACAATGAGATAGTGTTGCACCGTCGGCAACCCCAGCGGCGGGAGGGGGAGATATTAATTTTCAGCATAATCAATATCGAGCTCCCCCTGCCCCTTTACCTAATGTGGAAAGAACCCTTCGAGAGATTCTGCAACCTCAAAGAACCACAACAAACTCATGTATTCGCCTTCTTGAAGAGTGCTAACCAATTCCTTATGAAGTCAAAGATGATTTGTTATCTCCCTGTGTATCAAGGGGTCAATTATGAGAACCCCTACTCATTCATGAGATATTTTGAGGATGTTTGTAGTGCTTCCTTTCACAGATCGCTCCATATAATTTTAAAGGGTTTTATTCCCATTCTCGTTTAAAGGAAAAGGCCAAACTATGGTTTCACTCTCTGCTCCCAATTCAATTTTCACTGGGAAGATGCGAAATGAATTTTCAACAAATCTTTCCTCCTGGATGCACTAATGCACCTATGCGAGCAATCCAAACTTTTCTTAAAAACTGTGAACCTTTTGCTATTGTATGGGAAAGATATAAGGATCCTCCTCCACGCCTCTCATCATATTAGACGGCACAAATCGTTGCATACTTTCACCAAGGACTTTCCCTAAATAACAAACAATACATCCAAATGATGTGTGAGGGGGAGTTTTATGAGAAAAGCACAAGGGAGGCTGTGTAATTTTTTGATACAATAGCAGAAAATGCTCGAACTTTGGAGACTAATACCTCCCTAAATACTGCTAAAGTGCATAGTACACATACAGGAGGAGAAATACATCACATAAGAGAGAATGATGACCTGCAAGCGAAAATAACCAATTTAACTAGGAAGTTAGAGGCCATTGAATTGAAAAAAGTGAATGAGGTGACTGTTGTACCCAAGGTACCTTCTGTGCCTATGGGATCTGGAGTGGAAGAGTCATGCATCATTTGCGATGACCCCACTTCATCTCAACCACACTGCCCTAACCTTCCCTAAGTCAATGGAGTAATCCAACAGAGTAAGCTAATGCTCTTAATTACCAAAAAGCCCTTCAACTCTCCATACTCTAAAACTTATAATCCGGGGTGGAGTAAGCACCCAAATTTTAGCTGGAAGAATATGAGCCAAAACTATTTTCCAACAACTAAGGCCGTAATCTCCCAAAACCAAGGCTTTTCAAATCAAAACCCCTCAATTCCAAAATCAAGCCTCTCAATTCCAAAGTCAAGGTCCTCAAGGATTTCCTGCGAGTCCTAACCAAGGTTTTCACCCCTCTTCTCAAGGGAAACAAAATCAACAGCTTTACCAACCTCCACATAAGAGAAGTTTGGAGGATATTAAAATAATAATTTGTCCAGTTTCAATAATCCAATTAACACTAAATTTCGAACAACCTTAAATGATGTGAGATCCCAAATCACTAAGTTGACCTCTTTTATGAGCAATTTTCAACAAGAAAAAGGGAAACTCCCTTCTCAGACCATCCAAAACCCTTAAGGTGAAAAGAGTGTTGGAATCTTAAGTCCAAATGATGTAACTTTTGAACATTGCAAGGCTGTCACCACTCTTTGAAGTGGAAAAACAATTGATAAAACCATTCAACCCAAAGAGTTTTCCAAAGAAACAACAAAAGATTTTCAAAATGAACCACCAAGGGATGATGATATGTCTGACGAGCCTCATGTTCCTAGGACAGATGTTGTTGATGTTGAGCCGTAAAAGTGTGTTACCTCAGGTCCCTCCCGCCTCCATACCCGTAATGCCCCGTCCCGAGAGGGTACAGATGTAACCGTAGGGTCATATAAAATTAAGGGCTTCCATAATTATTTCAAAGGCTATAATAGAATTTTTGAAGTTGTTTTTATGGTGAAATTGCAAAGTTTTCAAAGAATTGTGGCACTTTGCAATTAAGGAAAGTGGAGGGGCGGAAAGTAAATTATGGAATTTCAAAAGGATAATAATACAACAAATCGGCCATAATGGTTCAGAAACTTAGAAAATTCTGATCCTCGATGATTTGAATGACCATAAAATAAATCTGGCTCTCACAAATCTAGTGACCCAGAAAAGTTTCGTCGAATTTTGAGACAGTCAGAATATTTTACAAATTTCTGGATGATAAGTTGTCAATGCCTTTAGGGACGAGATTTTTACGAAAATCTTGAAAGTCAGGAAATGGCTAGAGTTAACTTCAGTTAAAATAAATTGAATTGAAAAGAAATAAATTTTTTCGGAATAGAAACGGACTCGAATAAGACAATATAAGCTATGTATCCAAATAATAATAATAATAATTAAAAAAAAAAAGGCAAATGGAACGGACGAACATACAGGGAGGGCGTGAGGTGAGAGAGAGTTTTAATTTTTTTTTTCTTCTCTTCGCTTTCTCGCATTTACTTTAAATCGTGATCGTAGGATTCGTCTGAGTAGAAGGCAAAGTTGGACTACTCGAAGAGAGCTACGCGTAGGTACCAATATCTTACATTTTGGTCAAACTCAAGAGGTGGGAAATTTTCACTTGTGTTATTTCGAGCCTAATGGCTATGTAATGATTTGAAATTTTCTAGAGGCCATGAGTTGTCTTAAACTCAAATCCCATACTTTAATCTAGTTTGGTGACTTTGCACTTTCGCTATGTTCAGACGTCGCCAATTTCAAAGACTGCTTGATGGTCGTTGAAATTTTAGGATTTTATCTCGAATTAAATTCGCATATACCCCTCTAAATGTTTTGTGTTTTTAAACTCTATGGAAAGTCTCTTGAGTATAGAATTTAACCATATGCATGTCAATAGCATTTGGTACCCACATAATTTCTGAAAAAATTTAATTGTAGCACCAAGTATGCAAATTGCTTGGTTGTGTTGACATGTGTGGTCTAATACATCGAATAACATAGGGTCGTTTTGAAAAAATTGCTAAAACGAATAGTTTTGATGTGGCAATTCATGTGTAAGGGCATTTTGGTCAATTTCATCTCATGTCATGTCCTTATCGAATGTGACTAGCACGTGAAAGTTTTGTTAGAATCAAGTCATTGATATGGGCTGCTTGAAAGCCCTTTCAGATGTTTTGCTGCTAAAACGTCAACCGAGTAAGATTTTCATACTTTTGTACTATCACAAGGCAGTAATTGAGAGACACAATCATAATCTAGCGTGCTTGACAAGAATTGAAAGAAATCGCCGAGAAAAGGTGAGTACTAAAATCGCTGGCAGTTCAAAGTCGCTTAATCATGTTTAAAATGCTTAAAATACAATGTAATGAGTAAAACATTTTTTTTTTATCTCCCACTTGTTATACTCAGTAGAAACTTTTGATTTTAGTACTTAAGAAATACTGGTTTGTAAAACCCTAGATATGCAAACTCGATTCCGGAATTAGATGTATCTCAGTTGTGCATGGCGGGGTTATGGGACGTGCTAATTGCTATATTGCTATTCAATGATTAGGGTTAGATATAGTATATATTTATATAGTGAGTCGCCCTTTGCACATTCGAGGTATATAGATAATTATCAGCGACATAGTACATGTGATGAGGTGTTAGTTCCAGGAGTTCCATCATGGGCATTTGGTTGGTTCCATTATGTTTATAGAGATCCCGCAGGTGTTCACGGACCATATTAGACGGGTAGTGTTCAGGGTTCCTCTGGAGTGCGAGACCAGGTGGCATCACGTCTAGAAGATGTTCAAGAAATGGGCCATAGTGGTTGGTACTTGATTTCTGATATAGCACTTTCGAGATATTAACCACCCTTCAAGCAGTTCAGTGTGAAATAGTTTCGAGCAGTTTTAAATGGTTTCATGGCAAACTAGTTTCTCATAAGCAGTTTTACAACCATTTTATGCCATGATTTTCATATTTGAGTACCCTTCCCATTGAAGCAGTAGCATTTAGAACTTATAATTCCATAGCTTCGTTTGACTCCACAGGTTTACTTGTTTTTAAATAATTTTAGTCTGATCACTGATAGAAAAAGACCTTTCGGGATCTTCCAATCCTAGACCTTGCTATTGTATATATATATATATATATATATATATATATATATACTCTACTTTCACTCATATATCTCTCTTTCTTATATATATATATAAGATAAAGTGTAAAGTAAACGTAGTAAAATTTAAATGTGACTGTTTGTATATGTAAATATCTTTTGTAAAATACCATGCATGGTTTGAGAAAAACAGGGTGCGATGAATTTATGTTGGATTGATTCTTATCTTATATTTTGATGAGGACCAGAGGTCCTTTATGGTTGTAGTTGGATTTTGGAAAATATTGGGAGTGTATTTTTTTATACAAGTGATTTTGTATTTCGGGCTTGACCACTTGGGTGCGTCGTTATCTTTGCCAGTTTTCATTAAATCTAAGGTGTGATTTTTAAGTCTGAAAATTTTATAACCCACGTTTTCAAAAGACAGTTTCAACAGTTTTAACGACTTAGCTTCATAGTAATTTGTCAATCGGCGAGCTTGAGCAGGATTCACTACGAGGTTGTCGCGGTCCACTTGTCCAAATAGGAAGGGGGTCTTACCCTCATAAGTTAAGAGCCCCTAAGAAATTGAACAATCATTCTGAAATCTATGAGTTGTCCATAAAGCAAATTCCGTCATATGCCAAGTTCTTGAAAGACTTGTGTACTGTGAAAAAAAAGTTAGGTGTCAACAAGGATGCATTTATGACTGAACAATCCACATCTTTGATTAGGAACAACTTGCCCCCGAAATACAAAGAGACTGAGCCCCACTATTTCCATAGTGGTGGGAAACTCGAGAGTAGGACATGCTAGTGGACACAGGAGCAAAGTGTTAATTTGTTGCCATACTTGGTATATGTTGAGCTAAGGTTAGGAGAGTTAGAGCCTACTAATATCACCCTTCAGCTAGCTGACCATAGTGTGAAAATTCCTAGAGGTATAGTGAAAGACGTATTGGTGTAAGTAGACAAGTTCTACTTTCCTGTGGATTTTGTTGTTCTTGACACTCAACCTGTGTCAAATCAAGGGACTCGGTTTCCAGTGATTCTTGGTAGGCCCTTTTTGGCCACTACCAATGCCATTATACACTGTAGGGGAGGATTAATGACGTTATCTTTTGGTAACATAGTCATTAATCCCGAACATCTTCAATGTTATCAAGGAGATAAGGGATGATGAGAATGTGCGTAGGTAAATATAATTAGAATCACATTTGTGCATAACTATGTAGATCATGTTTCATATGATGGGCCCTCACGAGTCTTGTCTAAGTAGCGAGTTGTTTTGGGAGGTAACCACATAAATTGGAGCACTCCATAATTGAGCCTGATAAGTGAATGGAGGCAAATGGGTGGGCACCCAGATTTGAAAAATTGCCACCAATTGAGGACAGAGTATTACCTTCGGAAGAGAAACCACCTAAGCTTGAATTGAAATCCTTACCATCGCATCTCAAGTATGCATTCCTAGGGGTAGAAGATACTTTCCCGGCAATCATATCCTCTTCTTTAAAGCCATATCAAGAGAATAAACTTAGGTGCATTCCATAAGCTTGCCATAGGATGGACCGTGCGAGATATTAGGAAATTAGCCTTGGTTTGCTGAGATTCATAGAAGAGGATGTCAAACCTTCTAGACAACCACAGCGAAGGCTGAACCCAGTCATGAAAGAAGTTTTCAAGAAGAGGTTTTTAAAAGCTGGCGGATGTAGGTGTTATTTACCACACATTGTAGATAGCAAGTGGGTTAGTCGACCCAGTAGTTTTTAAGAAATCTAGGGCCACGAGTGGTAGCGAATGAACCTGATGAGCTCATTCCTTTCCGGGTCACCACGAGGTTGGAGGGTGTGCATAGACTATAGAGCTTAATGCGACAGGAAAGATCATTTCCTTTTACCTTTATGGTAAATGTTAGAGAGTTACGGGGCATGAATTTTGTTGTTTCTAGATGGGTGATCGGGGTATAATCAAATTGAGATATTTTAGAGATCGGGGAGAAAACCACGTTCACTTGCCCTTTTGGTACATTTGCTTTTAGGAAAATGCCTTTCAGATTATGTAATGCACCAGGGACCTTCCAACTGTGCATGATGGGGATTTTTAGTGATATGATAGAACATATCTTGGAGATTTTCATGGACGATTTCTCTGTTTTTGGAGATTCAAATGAGGGATGTTTGGAAAATTTAAGGAGAGTATTGGAAAGATGTAAAAGGAGAGGAATTTAGTGCTAAATTGGGAGAAGTGTCACTTCATGGTGACACAAGGGATTGTGCTAGGACACATAGTGTCGAGAGAAGGAATAGAGGTAGATAAGAGAGGTGAGTTGATCACCAACACCCCCTCCACAAGTAATAGCCGGATATACGGTCATTCCTAGGTCATGCGGGATTTTATGGGGACTATAGAGATTTTTGTGCCATAGCATGTCCTTTGTGTACAATTGCTTGAGATGTCACTTTTGAATGGTCACGGAGCATGTGGGCGGCCTTTGTCCTTGAAAACTATGTTGAGTGTCACCTCCACATGTCGATCCCTATTAGGACCTCCTTTGAGATCATGTGTAGTGATTATGCCATAGAGAGTTTGTATTAGAGACGGGAAAATAAAAGCATTTGTGATCTATTATGCCATCGAGACTCTAGACTCAGCTCGGGTCCAATCATACATTCTGGAAAAGATTTCTTAAATTTGTAGTCTTTGCTTACTAGAAAGTTCGGGTCTTACATTGTGAGGGTCTCCTGTAACCATTTTCACTGATCATGCAGCATTGAAGTACTTGCTCTCTAAGTAGGATACTAAGCCTCGTCTGACTAGGTGGATCCTACTATGTCAAGAATTTAATCTAACCATTAAGGATAAGAAGGGAGTTGAGAATGGTAGCTGACCACCTTTCTCGTTTAGTTTCGGAGACAACTTCTAAAGGTCTGCCTATAGGCGACACTTTCCCTGATGAACAACTTTTTGCTCTTGTCCACTGCCCTTGGTAAGCGGACATAGTAAATTATCTAGTGACAGGACAGAATTCATTGATGGACTTCTCGGCCAAAGAAAAAATTTTGGTGGACATAAAAAAATACTATTTTGATGACCCATACTTGTTCATCTTGTCACGATTAATTGGTAGAAGTGTGTATCGATGGCGATCAAATTGAGGTACTCACCTTCTGTCACTCTGAAGCTTGTGGAGGCACTACTCACCTTGAAAAATGGCGATAAATCCTACCAGCTGGTTTTGTTGGCCACTTTTTTTTTAAAGGCTTTGCTTTGACTTTTGCAAAACACATTCGCGAAACAACTAGGAGGATCACAAAGACATGATGCCTCTTACTACTAATTATTGAGATTTTTCGATTCTTTGGGGTTTAGACTTCATGGGTCCTTTCCCCCCTCCTTGTGGGTACCTTTACATTTATTGACGATTGATTACTGTTTCTAAGTGGGTGGAGGCCATTCTAGAGAACTAATGACCCGCAAGGTTGTTTGAAATTTTGAAAGAACATATTTTTTCTCGCTTTAGAATGCCTCATTGTCTTCAGTATAGTGAGCTCAGTTTTTATAATCGACCTTTTGGTATTTAAAAAAGTATGGAGTCACACATAAAGTTTCCACGGCTTACCACCCGTAAACCAATGGTCAAGTCGAACTAGCCCGATGGGAGATCAGGCTCACGTTTTGGTAAAGACGGTTAACCTGTCGCAAAGTTGGTCTCTTGATTCTGAGTGCTCTTTGGAGCATCTTGTCTTAGCTTTTAAAACTATTCTTGGTATGTCTCCACATGGGTTAGTTTATGGCAAGGCATGTCACCTCATCCAGTGGAAATGGAGCCTGACATATTGGGCCATTAAAACTCTTTTAATTTTGATTTGGCTAAGGCGAATTAAGCGGATCTTTGCGGATAGGCAGAAGCTCGGCGAGATTGAGGCGTGAATCGTCACATCGGAATTTACAAAGAGAAGGTCAAGCTCCTTCCATGTGAACATCATAAGAAAGACCTTTGAACCTCACGAGATTCTTTGCTGTATAGCTCGATTGCATCTTTCAGGTAAACTCGAGTTCCTAGATGGATTTAGATGCTTTCACAATTAAGATAGTTCACCCATATGTATGGTGGGGATAGAATCAGGAGATGGGAAGCTCTTTCAAATGATGATTAAGTGCTTAAGCCATTTCTAGAGAACTTTGACCACCAAGAGAGTAGTGAGGAACTAGTAGATCTGGTCTACCGAGATGTCCCTTCAGCGTAATCTTTATCTTACCCTTTGTATATAGATTTTCTTTTCTTTTTTCATGCATTTCTTTACGCTTTATTCATTTAGTTATGTTTTTGTGTTTTTCATAAAGGAGAGTCTGACCCTTATGTCACATTACCTACTTTCTCCCAATGGAAACCAATTTTTTTTTTCCTTTCTTATAGTCTGTGGTGTGTATCTTTCAATGCATTGAGGGCAATGCTAATTTCCGTGGTGGGGGTGGCATACATTAGTGTTTATAGCCATTTAAGTGCATGCTATTGGGTTTAATTCAGTGTTCTTAGGGGGTTAAGTGCATGCATTTTTTTTTCGATTTTCGGCTTTCTTGAGAATGGTACTTGACCTTTGAAGTATGCGGCCTCATGACCTTATGTATGAATACATGTAGTTTCTTGCACATACCTGATAACAAGCATGCCTGAAAACTTTTTTTTCATATTTAGGACCATATTCACCCAATTCTTTTCTATTCTCCAGAGTCAATCTTGACTTGTATCTTTCTCATTCATAATTTACACAAGTCACCGATTTCTTTTCCCAAGCTCATTTTTGCTTGATTATCGCTTCAACTTGTGCATTTTAGCATTCCCATGTCAAATGCATGCATCTTTTAGTTATTGGAACATCCATCGTAGTTGAAAGATGATTTTTAGGCCTATTTTCTTTAAACTTAAATCATGTCGAAGCCTACACTGAACCCTGCTGTTTCTCTGTTGCTACTATTCAAACCTTATGATTCTTGATCACTTTGAGTAAGGATGGCTCCAAAGTAAGTGTGAAGGTACCGTGGGAGTTTAGTATACATTGAGCAAGCACAAGTCACTGGGGGATTTGAAGTTGTAACATAATAGCCAAGTGTACATTGAAATCCAAAAAGTGTTGAATTTTAATTTAGAGAAGGCACTTACCACAATTAATCGGTACCGCACTAAGGTCGGAAATTGATGCAGCATTCATAGTGGTACCCTGCACACACTAATCTATGACTGCAACGCCTAATGATAAAAGCAACAAGATCATATCGTACTCTGCATCGGGCCGTGTTTCTTGGGGCCATTTGAAAAGCCTTCTCCCCCTCATTTTTTTTTAACCTATTCATCACTCCTTCAATCTCTATATAAGAAACACCCTAACTCAACTTCTTCTCATCAAAACTAAACCCTAATTCAAACTAAGGCTTCCTCGTAGTCACCCATCATCAATTCGACTAGGTATCAATACTTCGCACGCAAAGCTTGAAAGTGTTGGAACCGTGTGGGTAAGTATCTCGCCCTCGCTTGAGCAACCTGATGTTTTCTAATCAGGCTGATATGATTATTTTAAGGGCTTTGGGTTGTGGCTTTATTTCTTGGTTGGTTGGTGCTGATATCTAAACTCATCTATTTTAGCCTTACTTGTGCCTTGTTTTTAGTATTTTCTGTAGATATTTTAATACCACCTCATGGAATATTTACCAAACTTGTGCTTTATGTGCTTTAATTCAAAAAGGAGAAAACTGTAAAGAAAGTAAGAGAAAAACAACAATTATAGTAGTCTATACTAAACTAAATTGTGTTTGACAAAACTGCAATTACCAAGAAACCATGTCGCAAACAATATTTCCTATGTCACAAACACACCATAACTGATTGTTGGATACTGAGCTTAGGTCACGGCTGTAAGACAACAAGTCACAAATGTAGAATGGAAAAACATAAACACGCGAAGGCTAGGAATAGCACGAAGTGCGTACATAAAACTCGAACTGAAGGCGTAAGACCGCTGCGATTAACACTCGTCTGGTCGCGATGTAACATTTCACTGGTCGCTATTAATCGACTCGCACATGGAAAAAGATTGTTGAGACAAAAAAGATGTTGAATAAGAAGTTTGGGTCACGACAAAGGGTGCTTAATGGATGAACTGACTTGGTTGCAAATATGAGAGTCAATATGGCTATTACCTCCAAACTTAACATTTTGATGTCACATGAGATTTCAAGTCACACATTGCAGAATGTTTAAACATAGAGAAACGAGATTGCGACACAACTTCTAAGTCGTGATAGAGGTTCTCAAACATGCCAAACAAGCCCATGTCAACATGACAACCCGTCTGATAACACAAGTCACCAACAAAGAAAAGTCCCATCACCACAGCCAGCGGTTCTGGCCATTATGACAGCCTGGGCGCAAGAAGTTTACAGCTCAGTCTCAGAGAAACTAGGTCGCGACAGAAAATATGTCGCATGAAAGGTGCGTTCTAATATTATACCATATTGGGGTCGCGACATGAAAAATATCCCTGAACATAAAAATCCAGTCAATGATAAAAATGAAGTCGCAACAAGGAAACAGCTAAGTGGCGATGCACTTTTTGTCAATGGTAATTAAGATGGCAATAATACAAGACAAGCACAAATGTAAACCTCCCAATAAAATGCAAACTCTATGACACAACTTCAAAGGTCGCGATCGAGAAGACAAACTGCTCAAATTTAGGGATTCATATAAAAGAAGAGACAAGTTATAAATTTCAAACTTTCAGGGCTTTATAAATAGAAATGACTCAAGGAAAGTTTAGAGGCACTAAGCTAAAGAATGACTTAATTAGAGTACCTAGGGAGTTGAGGACTCTTTTGTATTATATATATATTTTTATTATTTTTTATTATTTTTCTTATTTTTCATTTCTTCATAGATTAGTGTTAGTGTGACATTTGATTCGTTACTGGATCTGAAACAGTAATTTGTTCATAAGTTTTCAAGTTGAAATTTAATGTTGAAATTCATTTACGATTGCTGTTTGAATGCAATGAACTCCAAACAAACGCTGGAACTCATTTCTTTAATTGATCACAGTTATAGTGGAATTTTCCTGTTCAATATTTCAATGTATGCTATAATCCAGTTTTCGAGAACACAACTTCCAGTGGGAAAGATATGATGTTAGTTATGGTCTTTTTTGCAAATTCAGAAGAAAATTTCCTGAGTTGAATTTTGAGTTTATTTGAATGGTGTAGTTCTTGGAATTATCTCTGTCTCACCTAGTAGCTTATACCCATGAAAGGACTATTGCTTCGTTCCGATTTCTAGTGAGGCCCTTCAGGGACACATGATGGAGATTCCCGAGAGCGCACCAAATATTTGGGGGCATTTTAGACTAACATCAGCAATCCAATGAAACTGAAGCGTTACTAGATAAACTCTCAATTTGTCATGCGCAGGTTTGAGAATAGGTTATGATATATCAACTTAATCAATTAGAGATCTCTCCTCGCCTGTAAAGAATGATCTGATCCCGTGTTAGCATGAGATCTAATCAAGGAAAGAGAAAATTCTTTCGGGATCTTAAGGATGAGACATCACCTTGTTGTAGAGATATTGCAGCTGCCTGCCTTATAGCTAAAGAAACTGGCAAATATAAGAAATGGATATGAAGTATTGGAAAAGAAAAATACCCAGATCTTATAGAGAAATTCTATTAACAAGTAATTGATTAGAATCATGTTTCAGGAATGAACATGAACCTTTACTCAGTGAAAAGTATGGTTAGAGGAGAAATCCAAACTATACTATCTTGCCTCTTGACAAATTCAGATTCCAACTCAAGGAAAAACAGAATGAGATTAGACGCCAGAATCGATTAATTTCACAACAAGAAATCAGTTATTTACTTCCAAAGAATGATCCGGTTCAAATTCAAAGATATATCGAGGATTTAACTTTTCTTTTATATTAAATGTAGGATTCTAGTTTTTAAATTCTTATTAGTTACTAAATCTTCATCTAAACTAGATGTTCAAATAGTGTAAAACTGAGTAGTCGGGGTAGTTGAAAGCCAAAATCTTCAATCTTTGGGAACAATATAAAACCCATTTATAGTGTCCACTTTATTGTATGACCTGTGCATTTGCAGTTTTTAAGACCAAAGTAAATCTTTAATTGAGTTTAGTGACACAAATTATTCTTCTTATGAGTATACAATGTAAATTTTGGTATGTTCAAGTTTTCGTGTCTTTACCCGGATTCTAGTCAGTCTTTGCAATAGTAGCAAAAATTTAGATATATTTTATCGGTCAAACAAGTTTCGCCGTTGTCGGGATTACTTTAGCCCTAGTAAATGGTTTGGAGCACTTGAATATGCACAACTTTCTGGCCAAATACGTGGTTCAAGCGAAGTGGCTCGGGAAGGAAAGCTTTGAATGGCGTGGAGAAGGTGAGTCCAATAATTCTGGAGATGGGTTTGTGGGAGATGTTTGTGTGTGTGTGTGGGCCGTTCTTGCAGTCTTCTCTATCTTGGCCATATCTATGGCGAGATCAAAGAACACAGGGAAAGGAAAGGCCACCAGCTCTTCTATGGAGCGAGCTATTAAAAAAAGAAAGGTCGATACGTCGCAAACCGTGAAAAAGGGTAAAGGGAAGTGAAAAGGCCATTCATCGGAAAGCGAGGAAGAAAGTGAAAGCGAAGATGAAGAGATTGAGGCTATGTTTGCTGAATCTCCATAATCCAAGCGAGAAAAGTGGGTTCATTCAGTCGAAAGACGAGGTTTCCATTGTGAGCGGAGAATGAAAATTGAAACATTTCTTTTTACCCATCCTATTCGTGCATTTATTCAGGATCAGAATTTGCAATTTATTAGTGAGGAAGTAAAAGGCTATCTACCGTCCATCGTCAGGGAATTTTACTCCAATTTGAGAGAGAATCGAACGCTGATTCTCGAGACTACAGCCTCGGAAGCAATTACACTGTCACCCGATTTGATTAAGCATCAAGCCGTGATTACGCCGCCTAGCACACATGACAAGCCTACTCCACTCAAAGGCACAAGGTTTCATGTGATTTGTTTGGTAAACACCATGCACTAACCCGATACCTATGGGGATTTTATGCATAAAGAGTTTACCCAATGAAGTTCGAATATGCATTAATGAATAAGGTCATT
The DNA here is from genome assembly GCA_016808115.1 of Tetrastigma voinierianum. Lineage (NCBI taxonomy): Eukaryota > Viridiplantae > Streptophyta > Magnoliopsida > Vitales > Vitaceae > Tetrastigma > Tetrastigma voinierianum. The sequence continues at coordinate 323,133 of JAEQBH010004372.1, read as the reverse complement.
CACAATATGATCGTCAAAAAGGAAAGGAGAAGCCAACAAGCAAGGAGGAAATTCAAATTCTCGGGATGAGGTAATGAATGGGAAAGCACATTATGCTTCGTGATATGGTGTAAATGAGGGATTTGAGTCCAATTGAGAATGTGCACATCCCTTCACGACCTTAGTTGCAAACTTAGTGGAAGCTGCTGGGATAAGGGGTCTCAGTAGAGAAAAAAGAGTTCTTCCTAAGTTGGGGCCCATCACAAGCATCACAAAAGAAAAAAGCCGAGTCGCTTCCACAAGGCCTCACCAACACATCCCCTACTACTTCCGTCATCATCATCTTCGCCTCCCTGGTCCGCGAGTATACCCTCTCAAAAGAGGATGGAGCGAATAAAGGATGGTTTAAATGCATCTGGGAAGTAAAAGCAATCGGGACCAATGTGCCTCTCCAAGCTCGGGAGTCACATTCTACGAGGAGAGCCCGTTGTCAGATGACCCTATGTTGACTGAAGGGGATTCCGACGAGCCGGGATGACTGTAGATGAAGATGATTTCCCGGATGGAAATGAGGCAGAAGAAGAGCAAGGGTATCTCGGGGTTAGAATAGGTGGTGTTGGAAAATTGCAGAGATCTTAAATAGGCGTCATGCTAACACCCATTTTGTTTTGTAAACCCTATTCAGAAAACTCCATGGTCATTACAAGCTTTAAAATTCCTTTGATTTTAGTTATGTAGGGTGTTCCTCATTGAATTCCTATACGTTAGATTGCTTTTGGTCAGGGTGAAATGTTACGCTTTAATGAAGTTTATTCCAGCTTGCATTTACATTCCGATTTCAAGATCCGTGATCCCTTATATGAGAATCGCTTTGTAAAGTTTGTTATTTTCATTCAATTACACTCGGGATTGTCGGGTGCTCACATAGTCGTGGTTGTATTCTATTAAGTTATAGTACTATGTCGATGCTCTCGGGTTTTCCCGAGAATCTTGTAATGCTTACTGTCTTAGTGTAAACTGTTGAGCTTCTCATAGCTGCAGAAGCATTAGTTCAAATCTTGCTAGGGACTAGCAAGATGAAGTCAGTGCCGGAAACATAAAGCGTCCGACATTTATAGGTTTTTAACCCCTCGCCATGTTTTGCTTTCATTTTGTGCGTAATATAGTGCTTTTGACCTTTCTATCAGTTTTATGCTTGTAAGGTGCTGTCTGATGTTCCATGCACATTTTCAATGTTTGGTTTCTGACGACAACCCGCAGATCACGCCGTCGATTTCAGAGCTGGAGGCCCCTGCACTATGAAGTGTAGTTAGGCAATTGTGGAGACATTGGTACCGGTACCAAATCAAGTGGTACCTGCATCACATGGCCAGATGCAAAGGAGTCTTGGCACCCACCAAATCGAGTAGCACCTGACCCAAGTGCTATCGAGAACCAGCCGAGGTTTCTCGTACCAAAGACTACACACTAACTCCAGATCGACACTCACATGCGATCTTCAGATGATTTAAGAGGAATTTCGATCTTGGTGCAAGGGCAAGCTCTTCTTTGATTCTAATTTCGAGATCACTAATGGATTGCATTAAGCCCACTTGAGGGCTGCACTAGAGTAGTTTATGATCTGTGGTCCGGGCTCTAGCCTTTGGGAGTTTTTCCCATATTTTCTGTGGCTTTGCAGCGTAATAGCTAGTTTCTTCTCGCTCTGGGTTTTGAACATATGTAATCTTTCAAATCAAGCTATAACTTGGTACTGTTGAGGGAACTCGTGTTTTTATATTTCCAACTTTTCAATTGAAGTGATATTCCTTTGCAATTCATTTCATATTCTTTGCTCCAAGCATTTAGAATCAATTTCGCTTTAATGGTCTCAAACTCCATGATAGGGTTCTAACTATGGGAACCATCCTCTGCCACCATCACTCGCCCTCTCTTATGCTTCAATGACTCAGGTGATATTAAACAAATGCTAAATTTTATAAACCTTAGCTTGGCATCTTCTTGACAACGTGTGAACGACTCGTACACGCTGTGTTTGATCTCAAATGCAATCTAAGAGTCTAATCAAATCAGTTCCGAGTAAGCGCCCAAGATATCTTTCATTTATTCTTTGTCTTACAAAAGCTTTTAAAGTTATATCCCATCAAAGACCATTCATCAATGGCTCCTAGATGAGAATGTAAATGAGGTGAGTGTTACGAGTCGAGAAGAGTGGAAACTTTTAGGGATCCTATCATCGCCCTCTGCTTAAAATAGAATAAGTCAAATCGATTAACAAATCAATCAACCAAAACCCCCCAGATCTTACTTTATCTGCACATTCATTGGATAGCAATCCTTAAGGATCATTTAGGAAACCACTCCCTGTGGAAATGACTTGTGGACTCCCACAATATTATAATGCTCGACGACATCAGTTCCTATGCTTAGGAATAATTTCAGCACACGAAATAGACAGAGCAAAAACAACCCCTAATTATCCGTCTGCAAGTACCAGAATGATATTTGTGGTAGTGCGGGCATTCAAGTCTTTCCTTTTGTTCAGTTGAAGTGCCTTTACCGAAACTCGGTATCGTCGTAGGCCCCTACCTTCTACCTTTAGTAGCAAAACTATGTACTGATTTAACTTGAGACTCTCTAGTTCTTTTACCTAAGGAGGAACTACCCATGGAGAACTTTCTCTCTGTTTTTCTTTCCCGACTCATCATTTCAGATTTCTCAATTTTCATAGTCGCTTGCACCAGCTGATAGAAATTCACCACTTGCAATGATGTAATAGTCGTGAGGTACCTTTTTATAGACTCTTTTAGGCCATCCTCAAACTGTCTACATCGGAAGGTTTTAGTAAGAACTGGTTCTGGTGCATACTTACTGAGGCGACTAAACTCTTTCTCATACTCGCCAATCGCAAATACCCCTGCTTTCGTATTCAGAATTGCTTCCACTCGTCTCTCTATAATCATCTGACATATCATCCAAACTCTGACAAAGAAGTCCCATGTAATTGGGTTTGGAAGCAGTGGATTTCCTAGAACTAACTTCCACCAATAATAAGACGCACCTTGCAAAAGTGAGACCGCACATTTGGTCATTTGTTTAAAATATTTCACTTCGCTCTATCTCGGTATTCAAGCCAAAACTCAATTGGTTTAACTCTTCCACTTGTACCATGAAATTCTTCTATATGCTTACCGAATTAATCGTAGCTCTAGGTTTCATGAATCGACCCAACACCCTTGCCATCTTGAGAAATTTTGAACAACGTTTGGTTGACACGAGACGGGAACGCCATGTTCACCTCTAACCAATTAGAAGATCAAATACATCTGATATTTAGGTTAACACTTTCAGCACTTTCCTCAATAGTGTCTTAGGGTCGTTCTATCTTATTCACTATATATATATATATATATATATATATATATATATATATAAACAAAAAAAACAAGGACATCCAGATGAGCTAAATACAATACTTATGGAGCTAATGCTTAATATCCTAATAATTTTCCAGAAACGCTTAAACCTGGGCTTTGATACCACTAAATTGTAACGCCCCTACCCTTGACTGTGAAAGGTGAGGGGACGCCACACAAAGCATAGATCTTTTAACTTGATTTTTTGGCATTATTGGGCCCATTTCATGCATAGATTTTAACTACTTCTATTTACACAAGTTACACTATCTCAAAATATTGCTTTTACAATTCTATTACAAAATCATAGCAAAAACAAGGACCTATATAAGGTGGAATCCTAATACTGTGTTCGCCTTGGCGAATGCAAGACGTCCCTGGCGACTTCTTTAGAACCTACACAGATGAAACACTCGTGCTAATCTTCTAGCTTAGTGGGAAAACATAATACATATATGACCACTTACAGTGATCCTTAATTATAGTAGACATGCATGTATAGATATTTCACATATCGTATTATTCAATAATATGCATCTCTCTTTTAGGAGTACATAACAGAAATTTCATAACATAAGGTACCTATAGGTACACTATAGTACAGAACTGAGATTTTCCTGAGCATCCGAGCTACTTACTTTTTTTTTTTTCATATGGTTCATTATTCAAATACTTATCATATAAATGTTTGCCTGCATAAACCAGTGAAAATGAATAACAGGAACACGGTACAATAAGTACCCGTAGGTACAATATAATATAGAACAGGAAGTGGTCGTAAACGGAATCCACTTAATGGCACCAGCCGAACAGGAGTGCTTAATAGCACTAAACAGACGTTCTAAAAGTACGGAACAAACGTGCTGATTAGCACAAAATAGAAGTGCTGGATAGCACTAGTCCATATTTATTCACTATCCGGCCTGGTGTATATACTATATATGTTTCTCTTAAATCATTCTGATAATTTTATTAATAACATTCATGTATTTATGTAACCCAATGTAATTATACTAATTCCTAAGTGATTACACTAATCCCTAATTTTCTTAGATCTTGTAGGGAATCAGCAAAAACAAGCAACTGGGTTAAGTAAAAAAACAAAGCTTGTCTAGAAGCATTGGATTCTAGGCGATGAAGTGCTTTGACAAAATGTCAGATGGCCCTTTTCACCGAACAATTCAAAACCAAACCAAAAACAAGATCAAATCCAACCTCTAACCCAACTCAAACCAACAAACAAACCACAAATAATGGGAGAGTTAAGAATTTTCCTAACCTTAGATTATCTTGAAAGCTTCAACCTAGCTTCCCTTTTCTTCCTTTTCTTCTTTTCTTCCTTTTCTTCCTTTTCTTCTTTTCTTCCTTTCCTTCCTTTTCTTCTTTTTACATGAACAAGTAGAACCCAAACAAGTGAAGAGAAAGCAAACCAAAATTGGTTCTTCTCCCAAACCAGATGCCCTAGCTCCCTAAGCACAAAATGAGAAATTTCTCCTCTCTAGAAGACAATTTGTAGTCTTAAGGTAATTTGACTTAAATTCTTAGCCCTTGCTATTTAGTCCTTCCTCTTTTTTCAATTTGAAAATGAACTTATCAAAATTCTACCTTAACATATAACCTCTTAACTTAATATCCATTAAGTCCCTAATTTGACAATTTAACATTATCCTATTTACTTCTTTAAGAATTCCGGTTATATAATTTTTTCACACTTAACTATTAAATTTTCGAAAAACACAAATTTGATTTTCATTATACCCTAAACATGTCATAAGACTACTAGGATATAATTTGGGGTGTTACAGTCTTAAATTGACTCAAGGCCCCTTGAGCTCCGATTGATTAGGTAAGAAAGCATGGAGTAGAAGAATTTCATGGTACAAGTCTAGAAGAGTCAGATGAAGCTGAGTTTTGGCTGGAGAAATTGTAAAGGGCTATGGACGAAGTGAAATGCCCCCATGAACCGATGACCAAATGTGCGATCTCACTTCTACAAGGTGCATCTTATGATTGGTGGAAGTTAGTTTTAAGAAATCCACTGCTTCTAGGCCCAATTTCATGGGGCTTCTTTGTTCAAGAGTTTCAAACGAAGTATGCCATCGATGATTACAGAGAGACCAAGTGAAAGCAATTCCTGAATCTGAAGCAATGGTATCTGACACTAGCAGAGTATGAAAAAGAGTTTAGCCGCCTCAATAAGTATGCACCAGAACCAATTCTTACTGAACCTTCCGATGTAGACAATTTGAGGATGGTCTAAAGGAGTCTATAAAAAGGTATCTCACGGCTATTACATCATTGTAAGTGGTGAATTTCTATGAGTTGGTACAAGCAGCTATGAAAATTAAGAAATATGAAATGATGAGTCGGGTAAGAAAAACAGGGAGAAAGTTCTCTAGGGGTAGTCCTTCCTCAAGTAAAAGAACTAGAGAGTCTCAAGTTGAATTAATATATACTCACATTGTGAGGTGTGGCGTAGGACTCTATTGATGAGTCTTAAACTCATCTATTTTTAATCCATTTTTTCTGCTTATTTTTAGGATATTCGTGATCTATTTTAATGCCAAATTATGGATTATTCACTAACTTTGTGTTTTAAGGTGTTTTAATTCAAAAAGCGAGAAAAATCCAAAGAAGAAAGAAAGCAGAAAAAGAGCAATCAAGGTAAATTATGTAAATGAGTTGTGTGTCGTGACAAACGTCCAAGCAAATGGCTAAGGAAAAATGTCACGACAATATTTCTTCTGTCGCAACACAAAGGACTAAATATAGAAGAAGAGCTATGTCGCGACAAAAGACAACGTGTCGCGATAGGACATGAGAAGAAAGTAACAAGTCAGCTGAGACAAAGAGAGATAATGTTGCAACAAGGTTCTTAACCTAGATGTCAAAACCAAGAGGAACTTGTCGCGACACTAGAAACAAATAGAAGGCAGAATCTCTGTCTCAACATAAAATATCCTGTCGCATTAATCGACATTGCAACTTTAGAAAACTTATCGGTGGCCACCGATGAGCGGTTATGTCGCGACAAAGTGATAAATATCGCGACACTAGAAGACAAGGTTTCTGGTCCTGACAGAGAAACAAAGTCGCGACAAGTGAACTAACTTGATTGCAACACAAGAGTTTAATGTTACGACATACTACAAGTTGAAGATAATTTTTGATGTCCAGACATAGATATTAAGGTCGCGACATAGAAATAAGCTGAACACAGAGAAACAAGGTCGCGACAGACTTTTCCATATCACGACAAAGATTCCAACGCAAGGAAGAGAAGTTTTGTCACGACATAACAGAACTGGGTCGCAACACAAAGATGAGCTGAAAGCAAAAAGTCTTGTCATGACATAAAAACTTGGTTCGTGACAAAAGGCATCTACTACACCAATAGACTATGTCCCAACATAAAAATGAAGTTGCAACAAGAAATCAGGTTAAGTCGAGACAAGACTCTATTTCGACAAACTTTCCTGATCGCGACAGGAATGCTGACAATACAAAAAACATTGTTGCAACAAGAACAAACAGAAATACTGTTGCGACTTAAAAACTGGGTCGCGACACAATTTGAAGAAGCTATGTAGAAACAATGTCGCAACATAAATGTTCCAGCATCCACACATGAGAGTGTCGTGAAATAGAATGGATGTAATCTAAACCCAGACAAAGTGTTAAAGAGCCAAAGAAAGATCCGCCGCGACGTATCAAAATGTCATAAGAAACAAAAGCGCGTCGTGATTGCACGTCGCATACGCAAATGCAGAATTGCAACAAAGAATTAAAAATTTGTCATGACAACACTTTCAGGTCGTGACTAAGAATGCAATCTTGGCCAGAATTTTGAGGATCCACAATGTATCCTTGAATTTAAGGCCCAAACTTATGGGGCTCTACAAATAGAAACTTTGAGGAAAGCGAGGCAGTTAGTCAGCGGAAAACCAACGAAATCGGGGGAGCTAAGGACTTTTTTGTATTATATTTTTATTTTTCTTTTAATTTTCTTATCTTCGTTGATTAGAATTAGTGTAGGATTTCAATTTGTTTACTGAACTTGAAACAATGGATTGTTCAGAAGTTTCGAAGTTGAGCAAAATTGTTGAAAATCAATTTTGATTACTGTTTGAATCTAATGAAGTCCAGAGAAAAGCTGGAATTTATTTCTTTCAGTTGATTACAATTGCATTGGAAATTTCCTGATCAATATTTCAGTGTTTACTGCGATTCAGTTTTCTAGGAAACCCAACTTCCACTGGGAAAGATCTGATGTTAGTTATGGTTTTTCCTGCGTACTTAGAAAAAGATTTCTTGGATTGAGAATTTCGAATTTATTTGAATGGTGTTGTTCATGAAGTAAAGTGTTCCCAATATTAGTAACTTATACCCACCAAGGACCGCTGTCTATCACTCAGGAGGCTCCTGTGTGACACAGAAGTTGGAGATCTTTAAGAGCATGGATGCATTAATAGGTAAGTGCTAGACTATTATTGAAGAACTAATGAGCTCTAAAAGATTACTTAGATAAATCATCAATTTACTCATGGTTTGAGAATTAGTTGAAGGATATATCAATTTAATCAATTAGAGATTTCTCATTTGTCTTGAGGAATGATCTTGATCTCGTGTTAGCTTAGATTTAATCAAGGAAAGAGAAAACTCTTTAAGATCTCAAGGATGAGACAACATTCATCTTGTAGAGATCTGGCAAATGGCCCTGTCTTGGGAAGCAAGAAATCTGCAGTCATAAGAAATGGGTATGAAGTATTGGAAAAGAAAAATACCCAGATCTTACAAAGAAAATATGATTACAAGTAATTGGTTAGATACATGTTTCAAAAATGAACATGACTTCTAATCAAGAAAGGTATGGTTAAGGGAGAAATCCAAACTATACTACCTTACCTCTTGACATTTTCAAATTCCAATTCATGAAAGAATAAAATTAGATTATGTTGTAGGAATTGATAATTTCACTGCAGTGAAATCCCAGTGTATATTCCAGGAATAATTTGGTTCATGTCTAGTTTAGGTCTAGGATTTTAAATTTCCCTTTTATTATAGATGTAGAAATTTAAACAGTAGGATTATATTTAGGTTACTAAAAATTATATGACATGATAGTTCACGATGCGGAACTTGAGTAGATAGGATAGTTGAACTTAAATTCTTTTTATCTCTCGGAATGATATCCCGACTTATAGTCCACTTTTTATTACGTGCACGGCCCGGTGGGGCATCTTACAAAAGAGATTTTGACCAAACTAAATCTTCAATGAATTCAATGACAAATCATTTTTATTATAAGCATACATGTTATATCTTGGTCAATAAGTTTTTGATGCCTTTACTGGGGATTAGATAATAGTCTTTTGGTAACAGTAGCATAAATTTGATCTATATAAACAACAAAAAGGTCAACACCTACAACGACATCGGGTTCTGGTAGGGGTACTTTAACCTGACTAGGTAAAAGACTTGAATGCTCGCACTGTCACAAATACATTCTGGTACTTCCAGACTGATAACTGGGGGTTGTTTTCGATGTGGAAGCACATACCATCTTATAGTGACCTGTTCGTGAGGATCTGGAACTTCTAAAAATCCTCAAGGAAGTAGCAGAGGAGGATCAAATGTACCTCCACTAACTCATGATAGGGGTAGAGGGCGAGATAGTTGAAGGCAGAATAGAAGAAGTATTGCATCAGAAATAGTAAATCGCTTAACGCAAGGCCCCAAAGACGAGCCTATGCGAGGACTTGTGAGGACTAACAGGCTTATAATCGGTATTTTCTCTCTCAACTACATTGAAATGCATGTTTTGATAGATTTTGGTTCTACACATTTTATGTCTCGTGACGAGCACTTATTGATAAATGCAACGCGAGCACTGGCATATGACAGCATGTCACTAGTCCCTCGCAGCAATGCTAGGCCAACCGAAAGGTATAAGAATTGTCCTCTAGTGATCCATGATAGAGAGTTCTCTGTTGATCTAATTTCATTGCCTTTTCACAACTATGACTTGATATTAGGGATGGATTGGTTATCCAAACATCGGGTTATAGTTGATTGTGATAAGAAAACAGTAGTGCTTAAATGTTTTGACCTGTAAAAGGTAACCATACATGGTATCCGATCTGGACCAGTTTCAAATGTAATTTCCGCTATGCAAGCTCGACATTTTCTTAGAAAAGGTTGTGAAGCCTTTTTTGCCTTGGTGCTTGACTCTAAGAGGGGACAGGTAAATCTGAAAGATATTCCAATGATAAAGGAATTTCCCTCGATGTATTCCTGGGCTGAAATAATCTTAGCTTACTCACCCAAAAGAGAAGTAGATATGGCTATTGAAGTTTTACATGGAACGACTTCTATTTCTAGGGCACCCTACCATATGACTCCAATTGAACTAAAAGAGTTGAAGATTCAACTACATGAGCTATTGGACAAGGTATTCGTCCAACCTAGTGTTTCGCCTTGGGGTGCGCCGATTTTGTTTGTCAAAAAGAAAGATGGCACTTTTTGGATGTGCATTGATTATCGGCGAATAAATAAGGTAACTATGAAAAATAAATATTTGTTACCGAGAATAGAAGATCTATTCGATCATTTGAAAGAAGCGAGTGTCTTTTCAAAAATAGACCTACGATCGGGATATTAGCAACTTCGAGTAAAAGATGTTGATGTCCCGAAACAAATTTCTTTGGGAAATATCTCTAAGAAGAAAAAAGATCAAACTATTTTTTTGCTCCAAAAAGTTACTGGCATTTACCATGCTTTTAACTAAGAAGATCTCCAAGCAGTTGAGCATCTAAAGTTTCACTATCCTAAATCTATTCCAATTCTTACCCCTTTCTCTTCTGTAATAATTACATCATACCCTTCATTCATCTATATCACTCCATACACTATAAATTTGATTTAAAAAAGATAAATAAATATTTAATTAAATTTAAAATAAAAATAAATATTCAATTGCAATAAAATGGCCATAAATATTTAATTAAATCAATAAATATAAATATAAATATAAATATTTAACACTAATTTTTGTAGTTGAATTTTTTGGTTATAAACATACTCACTTTAAAATTCTTGTACTTCTTATAAAAAAATATAAAAAATAAATAATTTTGTCAAATATAGGTTTAAAATAAATGTGATCTCATTCATAGAAAATCAGATCCACAAAAATTAGTTGATAAAGATTTTGTCGATTTAAGTTAGTTGCATCTTTTAATCATTTTTTACTACTAAAATGACATAGATAATTTGAATATTCATTTTAAGTAAGTAGACAAAAATTGAAATTACATTGAAAATAAACAGCTAGTAATTTGTTTTTACATTAAAGTTGGAGCTACTTACATTTTTCAATGCATATAATCTGCATGCTTACGTAGGGGCTGATAATAGTGTTTCAATTGACATATATGTGATATGTCTTCCATAATGGCACTACCTGCGATCATCTCGCAAACCCATCCTTGCTCCTTTCTCCATCCTATCTTCAATGCCTATAAATGTCTAGTTGCACATCCTCCCTCTGTGCTTGCTCCTTCAGTAATTAAAGCTTTTGCTCCTCATAAAATTCTCTCTCTTTCACTCCCGCATAACTACTCTAATCGCATCCTCGAAATAGAATTACTAGTATCCATTGACTCGCCACTTTCAATCCGCTTTAACCGCTTTTCTTCCCAAATTTCTTCCGAAAGAGCTAACTGTCGACGTTTATACTGGGATTCGATTCGAGTCAAGAGATAGCCAAAGGTATCATGAGTTCTCATAAAATGTGGAGTCAGCCAGTGGTTGCTTGTGGTATAATCATCCACTTATCGCATTCCAAGACCTCCCAACAATGATCATAAATCCATGGACTCAACATCCGCTTGAAACATATTCATAGCTTGCACACGCTACGTAAAAATAAATTTCATTAAATATTTGTCGAGAAAATTTTAACAATAGATAACCGACCGCTTGATATTCGGGCCCACTTTGCAAATTCTATTTATGATCCGTGCGAGTATCCCATGCCATTTCAGACAATAACGCTTGATTATCCATCGATTTTGTACTAAAAACATAAAGTTCGCAAGCACAACTCAACATTTGGCCTCCAAAAAAATCCTCGCCATCACTGATCCCAAAACTTTGACATCGGGTTGGGTCCCACACCGATCAACGGATTTCGGGCCATATCATCCAAGATATTTATGGTCGCCTTCCTCATTTTAATAGTGATTTTCCCCGCCTACCCCGTAGAGATGGAGGTATGTCATTTTCTAGCTATAAAATCAAACTTAAATGAAGTGCATGAATAACCTGGTGGAAATTAATAAAACAAATTATTTAAAATAGTTAATGGAATATTCAATGAAAGATATGTATATAATGGCAATAAATAAATTAATTCATATCAAGTAAAACATTTATATTTAAATTATATTTCTAAATTATTCACAAAAAAATATGATTTATGGTTTTTTTCATTTATTAATCTCATTTTATTTATAATATTGTAAATTTGAAAATAATTAGAAGTTGATAAAAGATTGTAAGCTAATGATTTGGCCAAATGTTTATTTGAACACGCTGCTTTGTCATTTTTTGAGCTAAAACGACGCCGTTGCCTGCACTTCTTTAAATTTCATCGAGCTCAAAACGACGCCGCTTGAACAAAATCGCAAAGAAAATCTGCCAGCTATTTTGGAGCATTCAAATACCCAAAAACTGCTGGCTGCTTTCGGGTTAGTGACAGCTGCTTCTAAACGATGTCGTTTTGTCCAAAATGACTTCGTTTTGTTATTTATTTAAAATAAAATAAAAAAGAAACGACGTTGTTTTGTCTCCAGAGATAAACGACGCCGTTAACGATTGCCGCTTCAAAAACTTACTTCCCCGTTTCCGTCGTCTGGGCCATAAAGAGTTTTGGGAGGCGATCACATAGAATTGTAAATCTCATCGCCGAGATAGCGGCGCGGCCACAGGACGGATCGAATTTAATAATCGAGCTTGGGTTACTGACGGTGGATTGTAAGACGCTAACGCGACTAAGAATCAATCTTTAGGAGCCACGGTATCACAAGGACATAACACTAACAACAGGTTACCGCTTCTCATCTTCTTCCGCTTCGCTAATCAAGCTGAGATTTCCCTCATAACCGCAAAATTGCCGTGGTGGAAATTGTTTCATTTTTTTTTGCTATTTATTGAAATTCTTGCTTCGCTTGTCAGATTTCAAAATGGTTCACGGGTGTGCTCTGCGAATGTCGTGTGTGAAATCTCCGCTGAGAATGCCACTATTTTTTCGCCCATGTTCAATTTGTCGGGTTCACGTGTGCTTGGTTTCTAACTATTATAAACGAGGGTAGAATTATCGTTCGCTGCTTATGAAACAAAGGATCACTATATTTGCCCAAATTTAGCCAATCACATCGTTTCATCGCAAAATTTTAGCTCCAGATGTTCCAATCAAGAGTCGGTTTTTTTCCCCAAAAGCATCTATTTTTAGCGCTTTGCTCCCTGCTTTGCCTCCACCGTCGAGTTGCCTTTAGAAAACTGACATATGGTCATTATGAGTTTTTAGTAATGCCATTTGGGTTTACTAACACCAGATATTCATGGACTCGATGAATAGTAAGGTATTCCACCTTATTCGACCCGCCAGGCAGTATTCATAATGATATCTTGGTATTCTTAAGGATGCACAAGAACATGAAACAACATTTGGAAGATAAGGTGATCCTGGAGAGAAAACAAATTTGTTTTCAAAATTAAGTAAGTGTGATATTTGGCTTAAGGAAGTGTCATTCCTAGGTCATATTTGTAGTCTCACGAGGGTATTAGTGGAGTTCACCTCAGTAAAGATCAAGCGATTGTGGTTAAACCGCCAAAATTTAACGTAGATGAGAAGTTTCGGTTTAGCAGTATTACCGCGTTCAGAAGAGATTCTCCGCCAAGAAGCTCTGACAGCTATATTCTGAGTGTAGTTTGAAATTAACAGCGTGTCGTCGGCTTTAACAACAAAGAAACATCGCTTCTTCCAAAGCCTATTACTCAACGACCCGTGCAGAGAATACGCCGTACGTTGATGCTTCAAGGATTGGCTTGGCGGGCCATGCAAATGGAAAAGTGGTGTATAGCTCAAAGACGCTTGAAACCGCATGACCGTAATTATCCCACACATGATCCGAGCCGCAATGTATGTTCGCTTGAAAATATAGCATTATTTATGGTGAAAATTGTAGAATATTTATAGATCATAAGAGTCCTAAGTATTATGAGTCCTAAGTATCTGTTAACTCATAAAGAACTGAACTTGAGGCAACGTCGCTGGCTAGAGTTGTTCAAAGATGATGATTGCATAGTTGATTTCCACCCAGGAAAAGCTAATGGTGGCACGCTACAGAAAAACAATTTCTTTTGTCCCCGAACACCTGATATGGAGGTTTATATCTGCTAGGCCTTGTTAGCTCATCAAAAGCTATGCATTTGGAAGTATTTATGATAGATGCTCGTAAAATGATATTAAGTTGCCAAACAAATGGTACAATTAGCCTGAATGGAGACAAAACTGGCCAGATACTTCATAAAATAGTATGGAGGTTCTATTACAAGAATAGATTATGTGTACCTGACACCAAGAAAATGAAAATGAATTGATACACTTTATTCGTACCATGCATCTTGGAGGTAACAAGACGACTAAGATTTGAAAACAAGATTATTAAAGTAGGGATAAAAAGGGATATAGTAGAGTATGTATCTAAATCGACTTGTCACATGAGCCAACATCATGCACCGTCCTGTCTGTTAAATCCCATTCCAATTCCATAATGGAAATGAGACAACATTACTATGAATTTTGTGTTCAATTTTCCCCTCACCCAAAAGAAAACTGATTCAATTTGGGTAATTGTTGATAGACTTACAAAGTCTCGCCACTTAAACAAATCACCACTCATTCATGATCCATAGCGTGAGCATGTGAATGTGATTGTCCGGTTGCATGGGGATTCATTGTCAATAGTGTCTGAATCCGCCATCCACGGTTTAGACGCTATGTTTGGAAAATAATTACAATCACCCTTTAGGTACTGATCGAATTTTAGTACAACTCTTTCATCTACAAACATATGGATAACTATATGATTCAAAATGTTATGACATGTTTTGGGGTTGTGTAAGCATTTTCCGAAGTTGGGATAGGTATATTACTCTCTACGGAATGTCGAACAAAGACGTCAAGTATCGTATCATTTCTATGAAGCTGTATGGCATGAAATAGAACTCTGTATTACGGTAATCAATTCAAACGAGCATAAAGTAATTGGCCCTCACATAGTAAAGGAGACAGAAGAAAAAGCTTGAGTCATTCAGCAAAGGTTAAAAGCTATTAATGATAGACAAAAGTCGTATGCAGATTTGATAAGAAAAGACATAGAGTACGAAGTCGAAGATAAGGTTTTCTTAAAAGTATCACCGTGGAGGAAGATACTCCGGTTTGAAAAGAAATGAAAACTGAGTCCAAGGTTTATTAGACCTTATGAGATTTTAGAAGGAATTGGACCAGTCGCTTATCGTTTGGCCCTCCCTCCGGAATTGGCTAAATTACATAATGTGTTCCATGTCTCAATGTTTCGGAGATACCATTATGATGAATCATATATCTTGACCGTACAAGATATACAAGTGTAATCGGACTTCTCTTATGATGAAGAACCAAAAGCTATTCTAGCTCATGATGTGAAACAATTGCGAAACAAACAAGTCCCTCTAGTAAAGGTACTTTGGCAACACCTCGATATGGAGGAAACAACTCGGGGAGCCGACCGATAATGAGGGCACAAGACTTAACTCTTCAGCTCACAGTATGAATTTCGTGACAGAAATTCTTTTTATGGGGAGTTTAGTTGTAACACCCCAAATTATACCTTAGTAGTTTTATGACATGTTTAAGGTATAATGAAAGTCAAATTTGTATTTTTTGAAAATTTAAGTGCTAAGTGTGAAAAATGGTAAACTGGTAAATTACTAATTAAGGACTCATAAGATAAGAAGTTAGTATTATTCAGAATTTTTTGATAAGAAGGTCAAATTTAATGAATACTCAAAACTTGAGCCAAATTACATTAAGAGAACAACTTATCATCTAAGAGAGGAATTCTTTATTTTGGGGCTTAAGAGTTTAGGGCATCCGGTTTGAGGAGAAGAATGCATTTTTGGGTTGCTTTCTCCCCATTTGCTTGGAACTCTATTTGTTCATGTAAAGAAGAGAAGAAGATGAAGAAAAGGGAAGTTAGGTTGAAGCTTTCAAAATAATTCAGGTTAGGAAAATCCTAACTCTTCTCGTAAATGTGTTTTTTGTTGGTTTGAATTGGGTTTTGAGGTTAGCTTTGAGTTTGTTTTGGTTTAGAGTTGGAATTGTCTGGTGAAAAAAGCCAAAAATGCAACATTTATGTTCAAGCCAGATGCCCTTCGCTTAGGCGAAGAGTCATTCACCTTGGCGAAGGTCAAGTGTCTTCCTTCTGGTTGTTGTATCTTTGCCTAAGCGAAGGCAAGCTTCACCTCAACGAACTAGTGCTTCAAGGCAGGCTTTGTTTTCTTGCTCTGTTTAACATATTTGTTGCTTGCTTTGCTTTCTATTTCTACAAACCTAAGAAAATGGGGGAATTAGTGTAATCGTTAGGAATTGGGTGTGAATTCTTGCAATTGGGTCACACAACTACATGAATGTTATTAAGACCTAAAAAAAAGGGCTCTGAAATACATTTAATTGTATGTCTGCTTAAGATCAGATAGTGAATAAATAGGGACTAGGGTTATTAAGTACTCCTGTTTCGTGCTACCTAGCACGTCTGTTTTGTACTAATTAGTACGTCTATTTAGTGCTACTTAGCACTCTTGTTTTGTTGGTGCCATTAAGTGGGTTCCGTTTACGGCCACTTCTTATTTTGTACTATACTATACCTACGGGTACCTATTGTACCGTGTCCCTGTTATTCATTTTCACTGGTTTATGCAAGCAAACATTTATATGAAAAGTATCTGAATAATGAACAATATGAAAACAAATGTAATCAGTTTTGATGCTAAGGCATATCTCGGTTCTGTATTGTAGTGTACCTACGAGTACTTTCTGTTTATGAAACTTTTGTTATGTACTCTTATGAGAGAGATGAATAATATGATACGTGAAATATTTATATATGCATGTATATTAGAATTGAAGATCACTGTAAGTGGTCATATATGTTATTCTGTTTTCCCACTAAGCTAGAAGCTTAGTACGGGTGTTTCATCCGTGTAGGTTCTGAAGAAGTCGTTAGGGGCATCCCGCACTCGTCAATGCAAACACAGCATTAGGAGTCCTCCTTTATGTAGGTTTGCTTTGATTTTGTAATAGAAATGTAAATGTAACATTTTGTTATAGTGAAACTTCTATGAATATAAGTGGTTATAGAATCAAGCATATATGTACATGACATTTTAACACTACTATTGTAACACCCTAAATTATACCTTAATAGTTTCATGGCATGTTTAAAGTAAAATGGAAGTCAAATTGTGTTTTTCGGAAATTTCTGGGTTAAGTGTGAAAAAGGGCATAATTGGAATTATTAAAGAAAAAAAGGATAATATGGTAATTGGCTAAGTGAGGACTTAGATGAGATTTTTTTAGAAGAGTGATGGTGAATGTTAGAGGTAGTAAGTGATTTGTTAAGTCTTGAAGGACCAAATAATAAAAGAGAAGTGAACAAATAAGAGAGAGACACATGTCCCTCCCTAGAAAAATCTAGAGAAGACAAGTTAAGTGCTTTAGAGCGAAATATGACCTTGTAAAAAAAAGAGGGATAATATCAAATTTGGTCTATTGATTGAGGGGAATTCTTCATTTTGGCTTTGGAGAAACTAGGGTTTACGGGTTTGAAGAAAAGGAAGCCATCCTTGGTGATTTTACTCCATTTCTTGGCTATCTTTATACAAGTAAGAAGAAATGAAGATTTTTCTCATTTTTGGAAAATGAGAGTTAGGGCTTATGGTGGGACAAGAATCATAAATTGTTGGTTGTTCTTCTCCTTTGTCTTGGGTTCTACTTGCTAAAAAGAGAAAGAGAGAAGAGAAGAAGAGAAGTAGAAGAAAGGAAAAAGGAAGGAGGAAAAAGAAAGAGAGAAGGTTTAAAAAAAAAATTAAGGTTAGGAAACTATCCTAATTTCTCCCTCTTTGTTTTGTTGTTTTTGTTGGTTTAAAGTTGGTTTTGATTGTTATTTGGTTGTGATCCTCAATTGAGGAATTTTAGTATAAAGGAAATGTTGGGGTTTTAGGGGAAATGCTGTCAAAAATTTTCCCAAAACCCTAAGTGACTTATTTGGCCATTACTTGGCTTAGAGTGCTCCAATTTTGGAAATTCCAGTTGGAGAGGAAACCTAAGACTTGTGACTATATTTTCCAAGAAGAGCCTAAATTTTTAATATGAATTTAAGACCCTCGAATTTGGGTCTAAAGACCAGTTACTAGTTCTGTTTTTTAAAACATAGCAGCTTCAGTTGTTTAGGACACATCTTGAGTTTTGGTACTCCAAATTGGATGATTCCAATTGGAGAAGAACCCTTAACACTGTAACTTCAAATAAGTAGAAGGAACTATGTCAAATTATGGAGTTACGAACCCTGAAATTGGTTTTACAGTCGGTTACCCGTGTAAATTGGGCCAACAAACCAGTTTGGCATTAAAATGACATAACTTGAGTTTGGATGATTCAATTGGAGTGATTCTAATTTCTGAGTAAAATAGATTCATAGAGGAACAAAGTGCATTAAGGAAACATGTTGAGATTTCGAACTCATTGTACCTAGAAATTAAGGGAAGTCGAACCTTGTTTTGGGAAAGGATTTTCATGTCCTCTCCTATAGGATTTTGAGACATCTAAATGTCTCTTATATACTCTCAAAGTATTATTGGAGATGGTTTTGTATGAAAATAAACCAATATAACTTAGCTAAGTGAGATAAAGAAATTGACCTAAAAGTTATATGATTTAATGCTGAATCATATGGAATAAATAGAATGGAATAATAAATGACATGAATTCAAGCCATGCAAAGAAAATAGAATACATGTATAGTTGGTATATAAAGTAACATAGAATACATTCCTATGATGATAAGAGGTATAAGTGCTCATTATGAATATGAGAATAATGGAAAGTGGATATCTTATATGCATACATGATAACAATAGTTATTCATGTATGTGGAATATGTACTGAAAATGTAATAAAACTGATTGTCTGCTTATGACCAGGCAGATGGATAGATGGGCATGCATATTAGGGATACAGTTGTTGCAGCATATAGATATATTTGGCCTCGTTTTTGTCATTACCGCCACGCCGTTTGGGTCATACATTACAATACAGATAGAGATCACTGTCGTAGTGCCCTAAAAATACCCTAACAGTTTCAAAACATGTTTAGGGTATAAAATAAAATAAATGAAATTTTTCCGAAATTTAAATCTTAAGAACAAAAAAAATATACAACCCGAAAAATTTATAGGAAGCCAAATAAATTTGGTAAAAATGTCAAATGAGAACCTAAGGGTCATAAATAAAGAATGTAATTATAAGTTGTAAATTAGAAATTAAATGAAATGAAAATGAAAGTGAAATGAAGTGTTAAAATGACAAAAATGAGAAAAGGGGATTTAATGAGAAGGCCAAACAAGGCCTTGTGGAGATTTAATGACTTAAGACCACATTTGGTCTTAAAATGCCAATTTGGGAAAAACCGTATTTAAGAAAAATGGAGAGAGCTAGGGCTTTTGAATGGGGAGATTTGTGAATTTCTCCATGAAAATCAAAGGTTAAGGTGATAAAAAACAAGGAAGAACCTTGGTATTGAAGTTTGAAAGAGATTTGAGGTAAGACTCAAACCCTAAACCTCTTTTATTTGTGTTTTAGTTGGGGAAAACCCCAAATGTGGATAAAAAGAGTTTTGTTTTGGTTGTAAATGAGTTTTGGGGTTGTGTTGGGTTGAGTTTTAAAGAGTATTGTTGGATTTAAGTTGGTTTTGTGCTTAATGTTTGTAAAAGGGAAATGTTGGGTTTTCAAAAATCTTGTCCAAAATTTTATTAAAACCCCTTGTTCTTGTTTTGGTTATAGATTAAGTTATAATCATCCAAATGAAGTGATTCTAATTGGTAAAGAACCATAAGAGATAGGGCTACAAATTTATAGAAGGGACCAGGAGCAAATTGTAGCTCTAAAACTCCCTAATGGGCTTAAAGGTGAGTTCAGGTAGCTCACAGGTATGCTCTGTTTTAGGTGTCGTTATGGTGTTTTGGCCATAACTTGAGTTTCACTCATCCAAATTGAGTGATTCAAAATTATGGGTAAAATAGACTTATATGGTAATAATTTATGTGAAGGAAGTGTATGCAAATTGTTACCTCAAAGTGCCTAGAAATCTATCAAAGTGGAGCTATGTATAAGAACAGTCTTATTCTGCCTTGCAAATTGGAGTAGTATGGATGTAAAAGGTAATAACTTGAGTTTTGGTGATCCAAATTGCATGATTCTAATTGGAGAAGAAACCTTAGAATCATAAATTCAAATGAGTAGAAGGGACCATTACCAATTTATGGAGTTAAGATCCCTGAAATTGAGAAAAACAGTAGGTAACCGAGCGAGCTAGGCATATCGACCAGTTTGGTATTAAAATGCCATAACTTGAGTTTGGGTGATCCAAATGAGATGATTCCAATTATTACTAAAAATATACGCATAGAGATATAATTTTCAATAGTCATGAACAAATATGATGTATTGAATTGCAGTAAATCGTCATAAATCCAAGTATCAATATAAAACTCTAAAATATATATGATGTGATTGTCATTGTATTTGAATAGGGGTTGACGAGGAGGCAAGCCCACTTTGAAGTCAAGATTTCGAATATTGGAATCAAAGCGATGATTTTTAGTTTGTTCTCAAACCCTCTCTATTTCTAAAATATTTGAATAATTACGAAATGATTTGAATTTTGGGGTATGATTGACAAGAAAATGCATATTGATTTGTATTTGAAATGATTTGTTTTAAGTGATTTGAGACAATTGCTTGTGAAATGAAATTGCATAAGAAAATTGCATGAATGTGAAAATATTCTATTTGCATACAAATGTGTGTATATATATATATATATATATATATATATATATATATATACACTAATGCAAATTGTATTGAATGATTTTAATGCGCCCGCCAAAGAATGGTAACCGTTAGAATTCGAGTTAAGGATAAATTTGTATACTAATAGAATCGAACAAGCGTATATTGTAGCATATGATCCATAGCCAGTGGGATAAGATATCAGTGTTATTTTTTAAATATTATCGTTTGTATTGTTGTATGATAATGTGGGCGATAGATTTAATTATCTGTGAAATATGATTCATTAATTTCAAATAATGATTAATGAGAAAAGTTATAGTTTCCTGATTAGTGTTTATTTACATAATATATTCGACAATGTGATGTTTGATGATTCATGAATATTCTATATATTATGTTTTGATTATGGCAAAAATGAACATTATCGTAATAGTGCGTTTTGAATAACAAATGAAGAGATTTCAAAAGTATCAGCGAAGTAACAATAATCTTGAGAATTCAATGAGATAATGGTTGAATTTGGATCAGCGGTGACCGCGGATGATCTCTTCTCTTGTTATTCGTTGTTTTTCATAACGTGATCGTTTAAATGTAAAATAATATAATTTGTCGTTTTGATCAGCGCGAGATGATTCAAGATGTTCTGAATCTCGTTTGTAAATATTGAGAAGTTATTTCAAATGTTGGATGATGACGTTAAGACCACCATGTATGTGTATGCGTTTGTACCATACTATCTTCCTTATATTCTTTTATCATTATCAAAAATGTTGTTCGATATCCGCGACGCAACAATCTGTTTTGATGATCATTAATGACTGTAATGGAAATGGTTGATGAAGCAATGACGATCGCTTCAAAGGTTAAAAATACGCTGGGAGGTGCATCTGTTATTTGCATCGGCATCATTGCGAAGTATATAATACGTGCGATGAAAGAATGCTGTTCTTCGATTTGTTAATAACATAAAATGTTGAAACCGACGTGATGATTCAGCGTTCGGGCTGATGAATTCGACTGTTATAACGAATAGTTGAGATTAATAATGTTCGATTCTTCCGTTGGTTATCATTTTGTATAATACCGATTACGATTAACGTAGTTGTGGTGTATCAAATAAAGCAGATCGGACGATTAACTCGTCCGTAGATCTCTTCGAAGTAACGTTATCGATGAGCGCCGAAGGTGTTAATATTCGATGAGCTGTTCGTGAATGAAATATTCGTTCGTTTCTTTCTGCTGTGTTCTGATGATGAAAATGTTTGCTGTATTGCTGTCTTGTTCCACATATTGAATGAATGGTTATTCATTCTGGGTTCATCTTGTTGGATAAAAACGCATGATGATCGGATTAAAAAGAGCGCGTTATTGTTTAAATTCTTCATTAGTTGTAGGTTGAGTATAACTATGTTCAGTATTAGAAGTTAGCGTTGTGATGAAAATTTTCTGTTAATTCATTTTAACAAGTTAATATGTGAATCTGTAGAATGATTGATATTGTAAATCAAGTTGACATGTCTGACTAACGTGGTGTCCCTCTTAATGAAGAGGAAGAGTTATGATTATTATAAAAGACATAAATCCAACAAATATATAGTGAAGTTCATTATGTTATCAGAAATATTAAAACAAATCTTTTAAACTGAATGAGACTAGAATGTGATAGTGAATTATTTGTGATGGAAGGTTCTGTCTTATTGAGGTGTGTTAAAACTTGAATCATTCCCAAAATATTTAGGCTGATCTTGAAGAAAAATAATTTTAGAGGATAGAAATCAGAGCTTTGGATGTAGAATAAAATGAGGTTTGTAAAGAGGATGTAAAACTAGATTTTGAGACATTTTATATAGATTTTTGGGTCAAATGACCCAGTGGTTGTCAAAATATTGTTTGATTCCACATTCCACAACATTCTTAGTTTGATTTTTGTTCAAGCCTTGACCTTGGATCATTATATATCCGATAGAAATCAATCTAAACCGTTAGATCAAGCTTCAAATTTGTAAATGAAATTGTATGATTTTAGGGGTATTTATAGAATTTTTTGGAGTCAAAATAGTCATTGGGTTGTCAAAAAAAAACCATTGTGATTTAATTATAACAATTGGATTTGATTTTGGTTCAAATCTGACCGTTGGATCATTATATATCCATTGGAAATCAATCTAAATCATTAGATTAAGTTTCAAATTTAAATCAACCGTTTGATCCAAAATATAGCCTTTGGATGCCTTTAAAAAAAACGGATGAAATCTGGACCTTTGGATTAAAGTAGGAACGGATCTGAGTCGTCAAATTGTTAGTCAAGAAGTAAAAGGCACGGTCGATATTTTGAAAATATCGCGATATATCTCTGATATTTCCGATATTTTAACTATATATCTCCTATATTTACCGATATTTTGATGCTATTTTGCCAGAAATTCTAGCCCCCACGCGTGTGAGGTACACTTTCGATATTTCGGCGAAATATAGACATTTTCAAATATTTTGCTGAAATATTGGTGATTTTTTCAATTTTTAGTCGATTTTTTTGCCAACTGACTTTTTATTGGAAAAATCGTATCAGTACCAGCTGATATCCGATATTTCGGTAATATATCGGCTGATAAAACCAATATTTAGTTCCTTGCATGATACAAATACATTTACAAAATTAATATATTTTGTTGAGGCAATAAAAACAAATGCATAAGGGCACGAGGTAAACCATAGTCTTTTTTTCTCTCAATTTTTTTTCTTTTTTAACTACTTTTATTTAAGCAAAGATGAGTGATTTTTTGCTATTCTTAGCATAAAACCACATGTCAACTCCTATTTATATTATTTTATTTTTCAATAAAGTGGTTATTCAACATAGATCTATATTTAATTTGTTTTTTCATAATTTCATCAACGTCTTGTTGCGGCATGTGGTTTTTTGTTGTTTTTATACCATGTTTTGTTTTTCATCGTTTTGTTGTGGGGTTCATTTGTGTGCGGATGATTCAAACAAACAAAATATATTCGATCAAACAAATATAACAAATTAAATAATAGTCGTTAATATATTAGAGAAGAAGAATCATAGATATTATAGTCACTATAGAATTATCAAATTATAGATTTTGAGTCAATTCATTATACTATTAATATAAATATTATTTCATTTTCTATAATTTTTAACGAATTTGATTATGTGTTTCAATCAATTTATCATTATTTTGAGAGAATGAAATTATTTTTCTTTAAAAAAAACATACACAATATGTATGATACAAGAAATGTGAGAGAAGTCTAAAAGTACATAATAATTCAATATAATGTTTTATGACAACCTTAATATCCATAATGCACTTATTTCAATGTTGAATTAAAAATTTGGACTTAATTCAACGTTGAATAAGAAATTTGACTTTCAATACAAGAGTCCGTAATTATCATTGAAATCGAAATTAATTAAAATGAAATAAGAATTTATGAGGAAATGACTAAAAAATTTATTTTATGATAAACGGATTTAACCAATCACTTTCTAAAAATATAATACTAAAACTTATAAAAACGATAAAATTTAACCAAAGGGAGGAAGGGATCAAATTACTTAATAACCAATCACACTTTTTTTTATAAGATAAGTAATTTTGTTGACTCAAAAATTAACAGTATATTTGATAGAAACACGAAGACAAATTCGTTTAAAATCATAAAGCACAAACAACATCTAAGCTTAATAAGATAATGAATCTTATTTAAATATTATATATTTAATAATATTATAATGATTATGATACATACTTATGGCTTTAATTTTGTAATATATTGACTATTGTTGTATTTATTTATTAAATATATTTTTCTGTTTAAATCGTTCACAAATAAATAAAGTCATTATAACAAACGATAAAACACATAATGCAGGATAAAACAATACAAAATACGAAACAAAATTAAAACTTAAATCTATATAAAATAATCATTTTATTGAGAAATTAAATGATAAAAAAAAAGATAAAAATTCACCTATCAATTCTTAAGGAAAGTGGGTTAGAAAATAAAAGGTAGGGTTTTTTTAGAATAACCCATTACTTCAATAAATCTAAATATGCTTAATTATTCGTCAATAAGCGCCCGTTGGAAACGGGTCTTACACGTGCCTCGGTCTTACACGTGTCATCTTATGGCTTTAGTAAACCATAAAATCTTCCAGATCGACATTAGCCAAGACAAGAAATGGGAAGTGCGAACGGTTCATGCCCTCCAACGGTCACATTTAAGATTCAAATTTGAATATTTTTTCCGTTTGTAAAAGGAAGTAAAAAACTTCCTTCCTTTTCACCACATCCAAACATCCAAACCCACGAACATCAAACACACTGTTGGTGCAAAAGAGCTCCAACGCTACTACTGCATTTCCGGATTTCGTTCCCCTTTTTTTTTCTCGCATCCAGCACGGTCGCTTCGATGGAGGAGATTCAATTCAGCACTTTTCACGAAGACCCAGAAACCCTATTTTCAAATCCCTCGGTTTTAAGGGGTTTTGACTGGGAGAAGGACGGACAATTGAATCAAGAAAATAAAGATTCCCGTATGGACGAAGACGGTGAATCTTTTGTTGATTCTATGATTTGCGATTCGGGTTCAAGATTGATTCCAACTGGGTTTAAGAGATTGGATTGCGCAGGTCAGTTTTTTTATTTTTTACTTTATCTTCAAATCGGCCTATGTTCTGTCCATTGATAGCAAAAGAGGAACAAAAACTTGGAGTGCCAAAATTTCTCATTTGGTTCAACTGCTCGCGCCCCCTACTTTCAATTTCAAGAAATAAAAATGGTCGAGAGGATAAGACTTTATATTCCCTTTTCGGTTATTCTCAGTGATCGAACAGGAACTTAGGTTATTTTTCAGGAGATCCTGTTATTCTCATGTTCTATCATGTCTAGTGTCTGAAATCCTATTAGACTAGTTGTAGCCATAAACATATATGTGATTATGGTTTTTCCTAGTCATGCTGTTGACGTAGATGAAATCATTTGTTCAGGGGCTAAACCGGGTTGAACAGCCTAGTCAATGAGGGTTTGCTTTTAGTTATATGTGTATGAATGCTGAAAAGAACAACAGGAAAATGTTAGAAAACAAAATAAAATTGTGAATCTTAGACTATTATTGAGGCCTCTTGAAAACTAAAAAGAAAAAAAGAACATGGGATATGAAAATCTTTGTTAATTTTCTTCATTTTCCAAGCAGCTAAACAGATGCTGTGATTTTTAAGCCTTCTCGGTTAATTGGAGGTCAAAATATTTACACGATTATATTGGTTTCTTGAACCAGAGGAAGTGGTCATATTTGTAAATGCTGGAGACGAGACTTTAAGAGAAGCAGATTCCAGTATGAACCTTTTAGCTGACACCTTTTTCGAAGGAGGGGATGTTCTACGAACTGAAGAGTGCATAATTGAGGGTGGTGACTGTCCATTCATTTATCAGTCTGCAAGATTGGGGAACTGTTCTTATCGGTTTGAAAAACTTCATCCTGGCGACTATTTTGTTGATCTTCATTTCGTAGAGATTGTAAACACATATGGACCTAAAGGGATGCGAGTATTCAATGTATTCATACAGGAAGAGAAGGCAAGTGATTAAGAAGAAAATCCTTGATGTGATTCTTCTCTATTATGGAAATTTCTACTTGGTTGCTTGATTGAACTCTTCTTCTTGTGGGTTAAAATGACAGGTCTTGTCAGATTTTGACATCTTCTCCATTGTTGGAGCCAATAAACCATTACAGTTAGTCGACATGAGGGTCCCTGTCAAGGAGGATGGCTTAATCGTTATAAGGTTCGAAGGGGTCATTGGAAGCCCCATGGTCAGTGGGATTTGCATAAGGAAAGCACCAAAGTTGTCAGGTACTCCAGTACTATCCCTTCCCTGAGATTCAATATCATGAGCTAGAATATCTTCCAAGAGGGAAAATTTATATTTACTTGTTTGGCAACTCCAAAACAGTTCCTCCAGCTTCACCTGAATATCTCAAATGTAACCACTGTTCAGCTGAGATAGAAGTTTCTCCAGTTCAGGTATGTTGCCATTAAGATGAAAAAACAAAATAAAATAAAATTGTGAAGCTTCTACATTGTATCTTATGTCATCTTTTATGGATGTTTGCAGAAGAAACTTAAGCAAACAAAATTTACAGCTAAATATGAGAAAAAGGTAGAAGAACTCACTATGCAGTGCCAGCGCAAGACAGACGAGTGCTATGAGGCTTGGATGTCTTTGACTGCAGCAAATGAGCAACTTGAGAAGGTCAGGATGGAACTTGACAAAAGGTTGTTCCAGACGTACTCTCTAGGTAAGATAAGATCTTATCGAGTTCACTAAGAATTTGATTTTTCGGAGAGAAAAGCTCCCTATTTTTAGTCCAATGGAAGGAGAACCCATGACTGGAGGATTTTCTTTATAGATCTTTCCAAAACTCCTCAACTATCTCTTATGCTTTGTAACTGCTTTCTTAGTCATTGTTCAACCTACAGACTGTAATTTGCCCCCTATTCTCATTTTTGAAAAAAATAAGGGTGAGAACTTCTGGGGTAAAGTTGCCTGATCATTGATCATTGATTTCTTGATTCATGAGAGGAAGTCCAAGAGGTTGGTGGTTGAACATTATCTACAATGTCAGTCACCTAAATACAGCTGCCATATCCAAGTTCTACTGGTAACTGGTGATTTTCTTGGAATTTTCCCACTCTGGAACTATACTATTATTCTGTTTATTTATCCTTTCAGATCAAACTGTGGAGAAGCAAGCTGAAAAGCTGAAGCAAATTTCTAGTAGGTATGAGCATGATAAGAAGGTCTGGGCTGCTGCACTTAATGACTTGGATGATAAAATAAAGGTAACCATGGTAGTGCAGAGGTAAAAGTTTCCCTTTCATGTTCTTGACTGGTTTTCTTAGTATTCACCATCCATTTTTTATGCAGATGATGAAACGTGACCATTCTCAGCTTTCTCGTGAAGCACATGAGTGTGCTGATTCCATTCCCGAGTTAAATCAAATGGTTTTTTCTATTCAGGCTTTAGGTAACTTTAAGCTCCCTTCATTCTGTTACTAGCCTTGGGATGTATGTATTATTAATCTTAATGGAAGCACTGGCAGTTGCACAGTGTGAGGATTTCAAAATGAAGTACATTGAAGAACAAACAAGGAGAAAGAAGCTGTATAACCAAGTCCAAGATGCAAAAGGCATGTTTTACTTTTCTGCTGCCTGATTCAGTGATGACTTATTTCTCATTCAGAGATCTGTGTTGTTTATTCTTAATAAAATACATTTATTCGATTTCAGGTAATATCAGGGTCTTCTGCCGGTGCCGTCCATTTGGAAAGGAGGAGCTATCAGCTGGGTCTGCAACAGTTGTAGACTTGGATGGTGCTAAGGATGGGGATCTTGGGATTCTGACTGGTGGATCCACCAGAAAGAACTTCAAATTTGATCGTGTTTACACACCAAAAGATGGCCAAGGTGGGCATATATATTATGTTAAGGTTTAGTTTCCTAATCTATTTAGGATTCTTTTCCTTCTCTCCTTAGTCTCCTAATTGGACTCTTAACTTTATTTCCTTTTTTGCCCTGACACTAGAGTTTAAATATGTATGTTTCATCCTTTGTAAATTAATGAGAATACAGAATTTCTTTTCTTTCAACATATTAGTACTAATTGGTGGAAACAGTCATGCTATTTTTACTTCGGGAACCCCATTTACTGAGTGAGAATTTTCTTTTGTCTTATCAGTTGATGTGTTTGCGGATGCTTCACCACTAGTGATTTCAGTGTTAGATGGCTACAATGTCTGCATATTTGCATATGGGCAAACAGGCACTGGAAAGACATTTACAATGGAGGGTACTGAGCAGAACAGGGGCGTCAACTATAGGACTCTAGAGGAGTTGTTCAAAGTTGCTGAAGAAAGGAGTGATACTTTCACTTATAGCTTGTCCGTCAGTGTGCTTGAAGTCTACAATGAGCAAATTAGGGACTTGTTGGCTACCTCACCTACATCAAAAAAGTAAAATTGTGCTTCATTGATTATTTTAAGATTCCCAACTTAGCCAGCAAACCTTTGAAAACATACTTGGAGTTCGCTGCTTTTTGAACTCAGTAGGTTAGAAGGGAAGTGGGCTAGGCTGAAAAAAATAGAACATAAGTAGCAAATTGATTTTTTGATACTGGATGCTAGGTTGGAGATAAAGCAATCTTCTGAAGGTTCTCATCATGTCCCTGGGATTGTGGAAGCGAAGGTAGAGAACATTAAAGAGGTCTGGAATGTCCTGCAGGCTGGAAGCAATGCTAGGGCAGTTGGATCCAATAATGTAAATGAGCACAGCAGCCGATCACACTGGTGTGTGACCTCCCAAAAGTCTTCTCCTTCTATTTCCTTACTCATCATGTGCTAATTTGTGAATAAAATTTTACCAATTGTGTGCAGCATGCTTTGTATAATGGTAAAAGCAAAAAACTTAATAAATGGCGAGTGTACAAAGAGCAAGCTTTGGCTCGTGGATTTGGCTGGCAGTGAGAGGCTTGCAAAGACTGATGTCCAAGGGGAGCGGCTCAAGGAAGCTCAAAGCATCAATAGATCACTTTCAGCTCTTGGAGATGTCATATCTGCTTTAGCAACTAAAAGCAGTCATATTCCATATAGGTCTAATTTTTTTTTAAATATTAATTCTTGGCTTTGGACTACGATACTCTTGGATCAATCGTCATATTTTGATCAATTTACCCATGTTGTTTCTGGATTCAGGAACTCCAAGCTGACACATCTACTTCAAGATTCATTAGGTACAATATAAACCAGCTCTATCTTTGTGTTTTCTGTCTTGTGGGTAAAAAAAAAAAATTCAAGTCTGACCAGATTTGTCCTACATTTTGCATGGACAAGTTTTTACCTTCTGTGCAGATATTAACGGTGCAAGTGTATTGTCTTTCTGTTGAATCTGTGATTCATTTATTGCAGGGGGTGACTCAAAAACTTTGATGTTTGTGCAAATTAGCCCTTCAGAGCATGACCTGGGAGAGACTTTGAGTTCATTGAACTTTGCATCCCGGGTTCGAGGGGTTGAGTTGGGTCCTGCAAAGCGGCAGATTGATACAGGTGAACTTCAAAAGATGAAAACAATGGTAAGTTTATGTCCAATTGGAGAGTGTAAAGTACTACATCTTTTATTGTACGGTACTAAATTTTTGCCTATTTCTCATAAATTACCTGAAGCTTGATAAAGCAAGACAAGAATCCAGATCCAAAGACGAATCCTTGAGGAAACTAGAAGAGAGCCTACAACATTTGGAAGGCAAGGCAAGAGGCAAAGAGCAGATATATAAAAACCAACAGGAAAAGATCAAAGAACTTGAAGGCCAGCTTGAGTTGAAGACAACCTTACATGGCCAGTCAGATAAGCAGATCTCACAACTCTTTGAAAGATTGAAGGGGAAGGATGAAGCTTGCTCTAGTCTTCAACACAAGGTTTTTCTTTTTCATGTTTAGAAAGTAGGAATCTACTAATGTAATTCTTCTGGGTGATTTTCTGCCACAAATTATGACATCTCTGACCATCTCAGCCCTAAGAAAGGATACTTAGTTTTGGGTGGGGGGGCGTTTGAAGGTTGGGGATTTTATTTTTTTAACTATCACATACGCATGAACGATCAATTATATGCCCTGAGGAAGCTGCATATTTTTGGGAAGTTGGGGGATATTTTATCGCACATGCATGAACATCATACCCTGAGGAAGCTAGATACTGTAGGAAACGCTGACCGATTGAAAAATATAACCCTGTTTTCTCTAATGAAACTTACCAGTTTCTTAAAAAATTTAATTTTAACTAAATATGCATGAGAAATTACTTAACTTTCCACTTTTTGAACAGGTAAAAGATCTTGAAAGCAAACTGAAAGAGCAAGTGCAAGAGTCTGAGTCTCGTTCCTTTATCCTCCAACAGAAGGTTGTTGAAACTTGAAAGAATAGTGATGGTTAATGTGGGAATATGAGAAGCAAAAACTTTAATAGAATTTGTTGTTTGTTTCCAGATCAAGGAGCTGGAGAGAAAACTGAAGGAACAGGAACAGAGCTCAGAAACCTCCTCCTCACTTCAGCAAAAGGTCTTATTTAAGACAATTTTGAACTTGTTCAGTAGTGGTTGTTAAACAAAACAAGTAAATGAGAAGCAAAATTTCACCATATTTGTTTTTTTTTTGCAGGTCAATGAACTTGAGAGAAAACTGAGAGAGCAGGAACAGAGCTCAGAGGTAGCCGCCTTGCTTCATCTGAAGGTGATGTTTTGTTTCTTTAACTGATTTAGCTCTTCAAAACTTGTAATTGTAATACACCTTAGAGATCATTGGGGAAAAAAATGGAAAGCGAAAAAATTAAAAAATTGAAATAATGATGAAAGAATAGAATACCTGTTACTGGTGGTGTAAATGCCTAGAATTTGTTTAGCAGCTGACTTTCACAAGTACATGTTCTCTCAATTACTTCTTGAATATCCCCAGGATTTGAATATATTATCGAAATATTCCTGGATTATTACATATATCCTCCCATCTATTTATTCTTTAAATTTTTTCACAAATATTTGAAATGGTTCCTAAAATTTGCGGTTGTCATAAACTGCTAGAAGTTTTCATGAAAATTTTTCTGCCACTGAGTTCAGTTTAACATCTCTCATGACAGGTTAAGGAGCTTGAAGAAAAGTTGAGAGAACAAGAACAACAATCAGAATGTTCAGCATATCTAGATTGCACCAGTGCGTCAAGGGCCACTCCTATTGAAGTAAAACCTCGTGTAAAAGACGAGTTCAGGAGTGAAGTTGAGCCTAACATCCTACGCAACTCAAACTTAATGAACCGCCCAGTGACTCATGGTTCTACTTTCCTTAGAGGAACTGACTCTCTCAGTGACAAAAGAAAGAGAAGAGAGTCTTAGCTGAATGAAAATAATAATAACTGTATCAAATTTTCAATTGATAACACAGGATTCAGGGGTAATCTGACTCCAATTCCAAACCATTTGCAAGGTTGGCAAGGACGGTAAAGCCAGTTGGTGCGGCTAATAGACCGTCTCTCACTCACAGCAAGACCAGTAGAGATCAGGTTCAAGGAATCAAAGAGAAGGATACGAAGAAAAGGATTTGGTCAAGATAGTTTAAATGGGGCAAGCAGTAAGAAGTCAACTTGTTCCTCTGTTGCCTTCTTAGTTCTTGTATTATTACATACTATTTGTTTCACAATATTATAACCAATGTATGCATATTGTCTTTTCGACTCATAATTTTTTCTGTGCCATAATTTGAGGATGAAATATGATTTATTTCCATATTGTCTAAGATTCTTCGTTTTAATCTTTTCAGAGATTCCTGTCCTGTCCAACCTAGCATGTGATCAAAACTGACTGCTTTTTACAATGTTCCTCTAAACTGGGTCTTCTTAGATACCTTTAGAAAAAGTAGTAATAGCAGATCGCATGCACCGGATTGTCGGCATGATCCACTGTATGCAACACGGCAAAAAGCATAGCTGCTGCTGTTTTTGACGCATAATTAAGTCTAGCATGTTAATTGTTTCCACTGTTCAATACTATACTGTGGTACTACAGCACCGGTAGTTGTTGATATGCCATCTTCATTGAATTTCATACCAAATAAGAAGGGGCCAAGGGAACAAAATGTCCTCCCATCTCTATCATATTCAATATTCGATCCTTATCGAACCCTTTCACACTACAATAGCTAAATAGGACTCCACATTATTTCTATCTTTAATCCTGCCTGATGGAAGGAACAGTTATTTTGTCTCATTATCCATGAGTAGTTTTGTCAAAACAATAAGTTTTGGTTCTCGAAAAGTCGTTTTCTTTTGTATCAATTCACTTTGCAAACCTATGTTGTAGTAATATCTATTCTTATAGGGACTCAAACCTAGTCTTTTCTTATACCTCGTCCTACCCTTCAACCATCGAGACAGACCTCAATGGCCGAAAAGTCATTTAGTTAATCAAATAGTCTCAAAGAAGGGGTTAGGGGTGTCCACAAGTTCACCCCCACATACTATTACTACCACTACTATCTTCCATGAGAGGCACCTGCAATAGTGGACCGAGACAAAGTAGCAAGAGTAGTGTCTGCAGAATCGAAGTAACAGCAAACAAAGACTAAAACTGCTCACACAATAAAGACTAAAGATGTAATGATGAGAGGGGGGTGGTGAAAGGTGTGGAGATCCCAAATGGAGCCAAAAGCAGTGACCAAAGCAAGAGCATTTTCCTCGTTTGGAGCAGTAGGGCATCCCTCTCCTCTCCCTCGCCGTTAAATTCGTCATCATAATCACAACCATACGAAAACCATATCTTAAAAGTGTTATTTTATTATGATGCGTGACACATTTAATTGGTTAAGAAAATGACCCAACACCCTCACGGAGACGATTCTCTCATTGCTTCAGACCTACCACATGCTCGTCATCTCTGGCCACCTTCTCGTTCTTGTTGGCAAGTTTGCTTTCCTAGTTTTGGAAAGCCATAAACACAACCCTTATATGCAATTTATTTGTAAAATCTCACATCTAATGAGAGAAAAGTTTCTTAAAACCGTATAGAAATGAACCCCTCTTAAATCTAATAGGGTTTTAAAGCGGGGGACCCTTTAAACCTAAAGGGGGATCATATCAATATTGAATTATTGATTGGATATGATAATTGCTTTTAAGGAATTAACATAGACAAGCTAGGGGCATGTAGGCTTAAAGCATGGTACTCTTTTGGTTATTAATGGTTAAACTTGAAATGGGCCCATAATGGATGGCTGACGATGAAAGCATCAGGATATGAAGAGAGGGTGCAGGACACAAGGGTGGAGATGAGCAACAGCATACAGTTTCCCATTATGTCATGAGCTTCTCGCAGGATGTAAGTTGTAATTGACAGTTGACGCAAACACAGGCAGTTCAACAAAAAGTTTTCTTCCAGTGAGTCTATCACGTTAATCATGCAACTTCATGTTCTTCAATTCTTGAACCACTCATCTCTCTCTTCAATAAATTAAAAACCCAAATTATTTAACCAAAAAGTTGACTCCCCGAGCATATATGCTCATGCCCATAATAATAATATCATAAGCAACTGCTATTCTTACAATTATTTTTATTCAGAGAATTAAATGTTACATAGAAAAAATGTACCAATAAAAATTAAAGACAAAAAAGTTATAATCAATAAGATCAGCAAATTAATAATGCAATCACAAAAACTGGTGATCTCAAGTTATCGGTAAACGGGCCTTGAACTAAATCTATGGGGCTTGAAGTTACAGGATAAACCTCTAATGTCCTATGGGGACTAAAATTGGTGAACATTAATGGAGAATGAACCAAGGTCGAACCATGGGAGCTATCCTGTAGGTAATATATATATATATATATATATATATATATATATATATATATATATATATATAAAGACGGGGGCCTAGCTTACAAGGCTTGAAGTTTGGAGTGCAAAATCAATGGGGTTCTGGAAATATTCCGCACAAGGCCATCTGAAGTTGCAGTGGAAATGTAGAGTGGGTGAGACCCAATTATCTAATAAATTATCTAATAAATAGAGTGCGGTGGAAGCAAGGTCATTGCTCACCGTAGAAAGCTAGCTAGCTTCTGCTGCAGAACGCATGAAGACAAAGTGAGGGTCGGGCATGTACATGTTACAGAATACAGGCTGTGAAGAGTGAAGACTCCAGTACCGGCAAACAGTAGTGAAACTGCACGTACGGCTCAGAACTTCAGAGGATGAGGAGAGGAATATGTACAATATTGGATGAGGTAAAACCATAAAATAAGAAGAATTATATGAGGTAGTACTGTTGTTGCACCCCCGACTTTATAATAACAACCAGAAGAAGAGTACTGCAGAATGGGATGGAGGAAAAGAGAGCAAGAGAGAGAGAGAGAGGGGGTTGGAAGAAGAAGAAATGAGCTTGCATGCAGATATAAAGGCTGGGGGAGACAGTGGGACCTTTAGTTTCAAAATTCAAATAAATAGATGTAAGTTGGAATGTAAGAATGAGAACAAAACTGGATGGCAAAGTGCGAGAAAAGCTAAGAAGATGGATGGCAAAGTGAGAAAGTAAAGAAAAGCAAAGCTTTCTCCCTGACCAGCCACCAGCCACCAGCCACCAGCCACAAAGAGAGACACTAAGTGGGAGAAAGTAGCACTGAGGCTCACTCTCCAATGCCCTATAAAGCTAATCAAAGCAAACACATTTTCTCGCAATATATAGGAAAGAACTAACCCTAAGCCATTTAGCCATAGATGATAGATCTCTCTCTCTCTCTCTCTCTTCCCTCTATCTCGCTGTCTTTAGAGTCTTTACATTCATTCAAATGGTGACAGACTCTCATTGAAGACACTTTCAAACCACCACTTTTTCAGACACCACCAAATCACACCCCCACTGCAACTAATTATTACGGAGAGCCCTTAGCCCAGAGAGAGAGAAAGGGACAGTATAGCAGTAGGCTTAGGCTTAGGCTTAAAAATTGCAGCTAGCTCTAGGAAAACCCGACCTTACCCAGCTACTGTGCTGTTTTTCGTATTGTTAGACCCAGTTCCCCGATACAGAGAGACACACTAAGACAGTGAGAGTTCTGAACACTGACTGAACATAAAACAAATCAAAGATATGCCATTAAATCTATATATAATAACTTTCCAAAATCTATCACAGATCCCAAAGCCAGCCCCATTGAGAACTCCATATTAGATGAGAGACTACAACCCCCCCCCACCATTCCAAGTTCCCAACCATTACTGTTGGACAAACAGATAGAAACATCAAATGTATTTTGAGATAGAGAAAGAAATCCCCACCGCTTTCAATTCTTTCTATAACTAGTCTTTTATTGCTTGCTGCTCATAAACAGTAATAGTCTTGCGTTTTTGTAGGAACATGCAAACAAAATGGAGAGATTCACCATCATCAACAAAGCCAACAATATCAAGAACTAATCGCTAAGACAAATATAAAAAGTAAGGAAATTTAGAAAGAAAAAAAAAAGGAACAACGTTACTTTTAATTCTCTCTTGCCCTAACTTTTCGTTGTGGATCGGATCTACACCGGCACATAAAACAAGAAGATATATATATTGGTGCGATGGGTTTCGACTTTAGAGAATTCAGAATTCATAGTATTGTTTGTTGGCCAGTTTCCATCTTTTAATGGGGGGCTACCATGATAATAATAGATCCTCTCCTCAACTAGGGCAAAGTACTGTACTGATGCAAATCGCTCCAAGCTTGAATTCCGTTCCAGTGGGTTGTTGTGTTATCGTTGCCGTTGCCGCCGTTGCCGGCAGTACCGGTGTTTGTGGTGTTGGCGGTTACTGGTGTGTAGGTGTCAAAGAACCACTCGGTTGCCGGGTTGCCGCTACTGGCGCTGTCCTTTCTTGAATTACCAACGGCGCAAACTTCTGGTTTTGAGATCTCCAGGTTCTGAAACAATATGGGTTGCAGTTTTTGTGTCTGATTTTCCGGGGGAACCGACGAAACGCTGCTGTCTTTCTGATTCTCGCCCCCAAACAGCATCGCCAATCTTTGTTGCTGTAATTTCCAGTGCAGGTCTTGGTTTATGGAACTCAAGGACTCTATGGAAGATGCTAGACTACTGTGAACATTCATGGAACCCATTTCCTGGATTGCACCTCCAAATACGCCGCTCTCCCCTTGTTTTAGAAGCGGATAATTGAACCCCATCAAGGAACTTGAACTCCCCGGTTGATCGATGCTGAAACACGAAGGGGTAGAAACAGCGGCAGTTTCCCCAAACGATGAAAACTGGTTGTAAATAGGAGGTGTTGAGGAATGAATCCTCGGAAAAGGGAGCCCGCCGAGCTGAAAATCCATGGCTGGAGAGAGACCATGAAAGAACTTCAATCCACCCATGTCCGACGAGGCACCGACATCCTTCGAATCACCGGACAGCCTTGAAGACGATTTCATCTTCTTGTTTTTCCGGCAGCCGCCGCCAATCGGAACGTTGCGAAGAGCTCCTCCTTTCGTCCAGTACCTTCTACACGTTTTGCAGAAATGTCTAGGCTGTGTAAGACTGTAATTGTTGTAGTAGCAGAATTTCGTGTTGGGCGAATCACATCGTGGGCACTTCAGAACTTGGTCCGGCGGCCTGAGAGCGCCGGCTTTCCGCCCGCCGGAGCCTTGGGTTTCGTCCTTGCTGGACGGTGGCTTTGCCGGAATACTATCCGGCGACATCATATGGGGGTTTTATGCACGGACTTGAAGAGAAAACCCAAAAGAGAAAAAAAGGTAGAGAGGAGGTGGATAAAGAATTAGGTGTGGGTTGGTATTTTTCTGGGGTTGTTCAGTTTCCTTTTGCAGAGGCAAAGATACTCAATTCAATGGGTTCATGCATGGGGCTGAGAGATTTAGAGATATTGTTGATGGGCTTGTGAACTTCATCAAAGAGAGATTTGAGGCAATAGGAAATATCAAATATATATATATATTATTATATATATATATATATATATATATATATATGGATCAGCTCGCTGTATTTATATGTTAGATCTGAAGGAATAAAGAAAGCTACATAAAAGAAAGAGAGAGAGACAGAGAGAACAGATCTCATTAGAAAAAAAGAGAGTCGGTTTATATATCCATGTAGACAGAATGGGGGAGAAAGAGACAAAGAAAGGAGATGATCTGAAACTGAGCGGGCGGAACAAAGAGATCCACTATACACACCTCCCTATCGACCGTGGTTGATGATGGAAATTTTGTAGGGTATCCATGAATCATCATAATAGCCCATGTACACACATACATGGGACTACATTAGCTTTTCTTAGGTTTTATTGTTATCCATTATAAGCAGCACCTTCTTGTACTCCACCAGCAATTAATGCTACATTTTTTATATCCTTAGCAAACAACACTGTATAAATGCTCATGCCATTAATTATTGGATGGTGCAGACCAAATATAATAGTATGTTTTGTTACCATTTTTTAAAGGGTTTAGATATCCGTGATAATGAGTTTTATATCGTTAGATAACAATTTTATCTTTGCATGCCAGAATTAAAATTTATTAGTTAAACACAAATCTTTAAATAAAATCATCTAATATAAAACAAGTTTTCATATGAGAACAAACTTTTTATAACATTTTTTAAAACTATTTTTGTTTTGAAAAACAAGGAAGAAAAAAAAAGGCACATAAAATAAGTTTGATTTCCAATTTTTTTTTTTTTTAAATATGAAGATCAATACAAAAACAAAATTTAAATAACAAGACAAATTAGAACTAACATCATTGAAGATATCCAAAACTAGTTTTAAAAAACATGAACTAAAGAAAAGATATCCAACAAACCTTAAATTTAAGGTTGGATCATTAATCGAGCGGTTAGAAGGCTTATGGCATTAATAAGATTTCATTATTTTATTGATATCAGTCAATAATAATCTTAAGCAGTAGTTTAACAGATCTAATCTCGGGTTTACTCCTTAGTGATCATTACTTCAAGTCTTCTTATGATAATAAGGGATCTACTTTATCTTTAGCTTTAGACCCAATGCGATTAGTTGAGGATTATGGTGAAACATGTGACATCATTAAGCATGATGGATGGATGGATGGATGTATCATGAATGGGATCGTACAGATCAAATGCATTGACATGGATGTACCCATGAGAGCTTGTAGTCGATTAGATGGAATATAGGTACCAATTAAAAAATGGCATTGAAAGGGATAGTAGGGGGAAGTGATGGTAGTAGGGGTTCAGTGAAGGGCAACAGCAGCAGTGGGGCTGCCACCCACAGCAGCCTTGTCTATTCCTTCCCATGTAATGTCCCTTTTAACCAAGATAACCCCACCTGACTTTGCAGTCCCCAACGCTAACACGTGTAAAAATCTCATCTCTCCTTCCACCCACACCAGTAGTAAATCCCACAATTCCCACTTCTCTAAAGGTGACCCCCACCTCAGACCACAGGGCCAAAAACACCCAAGCAGTTGTGGGTAGCTCTTTAGAACGGCCAATTATATATGCTTTAAAAGGGAAATAAACTTTAGACAAAAAATACCCTAAAGGACTAGTTGTATTTTCAATTTGGCCTATCAAATTTGAATTAACGACCTTTACAACTCAAACTATCGAATTGGCTTTATATTGGGTCTTTTAGAGTGATGTGAGTCAGAGAAGCAGAAGAAAGTACCAATGTGAAGACCCTTAAAACTGCAAAGATACCTTTCAACCAGTTCTATGACTATATCTTAACGGTCCTCATCATCCCTTTATTTATTTTCACTATTGCCGCCAGAATGAAATATCACTTTCTCTAAACCAGCAGTACACAATATACTTTCTTCTCTCTCTCTTAAGAGGCTGTGGACTGTGGAGGGAAAGTCCCGCTCGAGCTTTTCTCTACATGTGCCAAAGATCACTGCATTGACGTTTGCTATAATATAAATTCATATCGAAAATAACTCTAAAGGGTAGCTTAATTCATTTGATTTTGGGTTGACACTCTAATAATCAACAATTAGAGGCACTTATGATCATTGGAGGATTCATTCGATTCCTAACTTTAGGACATTATGAGATTATAATCGAGGAGTGTGGAAGCTGACTAAAAAAAATTCAAGATATTTATAATTTTATATATCACATATTTTTGTGGTACATTTATTTTGGTGTTGTAGAAATACATGTAATCGTATAAGATCATAACTTGCTTTCTCTCATTAATTAGCTAGTATAAGAAATGATGATTGACCAATGAGTTGGATGATTGTGGTAGGGAGTAGAGTAGGTAGCAATCATCCATCACCATCAGAGGGCGAGTAAGGGTAAGAAGGACAGATGGGTCACTTCATATAACGAAATATACAACAGAAAAAAAGGTGGCAACCGCCCTAGGAGACGTTAATACAAACAACTCAAACGTATGGGAGGCAATGCATATGAACATATATGGGTGGAGATCGTGTAGGAGAAACGTGTGGCGCCGTAAACTTACTTGATCTGATAAAACAGCTAAGTCCAGATATGAGAGAGAGAGAGAGAGAGAGAGGAGCTCGTGAGAGGGGTGGCCGGATTCTCGTGAGATCCACACACCAAACCACTTATGTTTCTACCACTCATCAATACGTTACTTCTCACGGACCTCAACCCCATTTCCCATCTAACCACTTCCATCATCCTCTTCTTTCCTTTTTTTTTTTCATGGATAACATTATTGACGTCGATCGGAAACGTTTCTTAATGTTTGACGACACGAAAAAATGTTTGAAGTTGTACAAAACTCTATCTTAAGGTTGTTGTTGGGGACTCCATCTTTTAACATATGTATCAAGAAATTTGATTACAGATGCTAGATTCTCTGCAATATTGGCTGCTCGGCTTTTCCGTACTTTTATTATTGTCAAAGTGGATCTTCTGGACGTACGTATTGATTAAGTTGCTTGTTAAGAGTGAAGACACCTTCTACTAATTGACGAAGAGCACCTGCCAACTACCAGACACTGCTACGAAATACTTTAAAATATTCCTTTCACTTACCCAACCGAGCATTTCTTACCTTGCCTACATTATTTTTCCTGTCTTTTAGAATATTTTTTAAAAATATTTTTAAGTATATTTTTCATACTTAGATTAATTAATTCCTAATGACATGGTTCTACTCTTAATATGATATCAAAAATGTATTTTTTTACATCTATCCATTGTGTAATACATCTTATAATTCTTTGTTTTTACAAAGACTCAAGTTTAACACCTTTTGTACTTCTATCCCTTTTACTATTCAGAATGGGTTATTCCCTATCCATAATGGTATGATATTGTCCACTTTAAACCAAGTCCTCATAGTTTTGTTTTTGGGGTTCTCTTAAAAAGACCTAATATCAATTAAATATTATCCATGCTTATATACGCATAAGCCTTCTTATTCTTAATCGATGTGGGACATTGTGATACCTTTTGGTTGCAAGCCTAACATGTGTGACATTAAATTATTTTTTGGGAAAAGTAGGCTTCAAATTTGATTATTATATATTGTATAAATTTGATTTAGGTAGTTCGGGTCACAACAAAAAAAAAAAAGGAATTGTGGATCAATGAATATATATCTATTATCATAATTAACGACTATACTATCTAACTAAATTAACGTATTCAAGATAATCCAGCTGGACATCGGTTTGAGGCAAGAACGACTAAGTAGTTACAGAATATATTTGTCGGGTTCATAATTTTTTTTTGATAACCTGAAACACCTAAATAAAATTATTCATGCCATAGATACAATAATGATCAAATTCAAATTGATACCTTGAACCCTACTTTTCCCTTATTTTTAAATGAAAACAATTTGAGCTTGAGATCAAGTATTTATTTATTTATTTCTTTTGGTGAATTGAATGGCATATGATATAACATAAACTTAGTTAAATGCATTTACTGTTCAAGTTTATTAATCAAAGATCAGACAAAACCTTCATGATTAATTCCGCATAATTTTACATTTAAAGTTGATGATGCTGCCCTTAGATTAAATGATCACAGCCTGGTTTGATCAGATGAGATGTTAATTCTACAAACAAAAAAAACTGCATGCACTCATTCCCTTTGAAAAACCACTGTAGAACGTAGCAAGGTCGTGTACTACACATCATGAACAACCTAAAAGAAAAAGGAAAAAGAAACGTAAAAAAAGCCCTATGCATATTCTCCATCCATAAGGGGACAAGAAATTGACATAAAAACAAAAGATAAAAGGAGATGGAAGAAACTCTGGGGCGACACCGGTGAATCCAAAGGGTATTTGATGTAAACCCTTTTTTTTTTTTTTTTTTTAAATTTTAAAAAAATGATATATAGAAGGCAACTACAAGGTTTTGTCAAATGCTGTATCGCTGTCACCTCTCTGGATGGCTTCTGAATCATCCGATTGACTGACTGTTTGTCTAATAATAATTGTAAATTAACGGCACGATCATCTCTGTCCCTGTCTTTCTGATCCCCTGCACCGCATCTCTATCAAAGCTCTCGATAAAACCACCCGCTTGGGGCGTACGGTGAAAGGCGTGCTCCATCACTGCCCATGTGTACTGCTATCTGCTACTGGGGCTGTGGAGAGACTAGAGAGTAGAGGATAGGTACCTGACATCATTGACTAGATCAGAAGGATCGTGATGAGGCGTGCATCCCCCCTAGGCGACAGAAATTCTAGTCTGACACACTTGATGATCCACCTCTCATCCACTGACTGAACCTGATTTTACTACCCGGAAGATCTCCCGGACTTTCAAATAAACAATTTACAATCAATATTTAAATTTATTTATTCTCTTAACAGCTCACTAGTTCCATATGAGCTAAAATGAAATTAAGTGAATTGTCTCCATTGAATTTTTACATATCTATAGTTTTTTAAACCCAATAAAAATAAATTGAAAACCTGAAAATATTATAAAATAAAAAAAAACTTTATAAATAGTATATACGTGTATGAATATTTTTATTTAAAAAAATATGAAAAATGTGGTGTTAAGAATAATAATATTAATATTGAACTTAAATCATACAAGTTATAACTTTTAGAAAAATTGATTGATTAACATAATATCAAAACCTAATTAGATAAGGGTCCAATTACCTTTTTAATATTTATTCTTTATTTATTTATTTGAAAGTCTATAAAAGACTTTCTTTGATTTGTTTAACTTCCCATATCTGATTTATGAGGAGAATAATTTTAGAAGCATGATATTTTACAAATATATACTCATATTAAACTCATATTTTATAGTGTTGAACTTTTATAAGAATTTATTGTTTAAGAGTGATGTCCCACTTTACCAAGGAAAGGGAAAGGTGAAGTTCACATACGAAAGCAAAATTGGTATGGACTAGTGGAAAATTATGTGATTGCAACCAATGTCGAACCTTGAAAATAAGTTAAGGGGGGCAAAAACATTAGGGTTGTGTTTGGTTTCCAAAAAGTATTAAGGAAAGAAAAAAATGCTAAATAAAATAATTTTCTCATGATTAGTTGTCCATTAAAAAGACCAGATTTAAGTATCAATGAGGCTTGACTCAATGGTTAAATGATTGAACATGCCATATGAAAAACTAGGCTTGAGTCTTCATTAAAACATAATACTATAATGTTGTAATTTTAAGTGAATAGATGTAAAAAAAAAATTTAGGATGTGTATGGTTCTTGAAAAATATTAAGAAAATAAAAAATGTTAGGAAAATAATTTTCTTATATTTGATTGTCTTATAAAAAATTCAAAGGAAATTATATATAAATAAAATTATTTAGAAATTTAAGAATTTTAAAATTATTTATTCTTCAGATGAGTCTAAACAAATAAAATTGATTTAAGGTAGCAAATAGAAATATTATATAAAATTTAATTATATTTTTATTTCCTTCATTTTTTTTCTTTTTACTTTTTCTTCCTATTTCTTTAGTTTGATTTTCCCTCAAAAAAATTTCAGGATTAAACATAGCCCTTAAAAAAAAATCATATATAAATAAAATTACTTTAAAAAAAATGAAATTACTTTAAAACTTATAAATATGGAACTAGAAATAGGTGATATTTTAGTTTTATGAGATTTAAGGACATACTTTCCTTCCCCAATTGGATTCCCTTACAAAATTACAAACAAAGAAAATAGATTTTGAAAAAACAATCGAGGCCGCCTTGAATGCAACCCTGCTTTAAAGTAATTAAATAAATTTAGTTATAATAATTATATTTTAATTAATTTATAATCGGACGGTCATCTGTTAGTTATGGGAGTTGGTCCAACTCGTTGCCCATAACACGAGATCTTTGTGTCACTTGTCATGTCGGTTTCAAGTTTTTTCAACCCACTTTATAAGTCTTTTTATTTTTTAAGTACTTCCACGTATAAAACCTTATTTAATAAATATATCAGTGTCTTTTTTAGTCCATAAATCTAATTTAATTGGTTAAAATATCAACTTTAAAATGATTGAATACAAGAAAAGGAAATACTCCGGTATCAATAAAGATAATTTACTATATCATATTAAAAAATTATTAATTTTAAAAAAAAAAATCAATGCAAGGTACTTATAGATAATATATGTGGGTTGGTTGGATTTGAGTCAACATTACAACTCATGGTCATGGATCATAGCATGAGACCACGGTACAACTTGTGATGTTTCTTTATCTCTTCACTTATTAAACTTATTTTGTACCTTAAACTTATTAAATATAAAAAATTTTGTCTCAAATTTGTAAAACTATTTTGAAGTAATTTTTTTTTACATATTGTAGTTATTAGTTTTGATGTTTTCTTTTAAATAGTTATTTATATGATTATTTTGATTTTTCCATATGCAGGTACAAGACATGGAAGCTGTAAACTGGGTTAATATATATTTTTCTTTATACTTCAATTATTTTTTCTTTGCTTGTTAACTTTGTCTTTGTATTTTTTTTTTAAAACAAAGAGAGATAATTTTATTGATTAACTAGCAATATATTCTATAGAAATACATAATCAATTTTACTAAAAACTTTAAAAAATGAAACAATATCTATGTTTATAGCATAATGGATAACTCAAAGATTAAACATTTCATAATTTTATAATAACTAAAATACATATGACTCAATTTTTATAACATATTGACCATAATTATTTAATTTGTTGTCTTTATATAATTAAATATGATTTATTGTCTAAATCACCCAAACATAAGTAAACATTACAATAAGATAGCGAAAAAACAAACCGACGACAACAAAAATATGAAAAACTTTATCTTTGAATCACCTAAACACAAGTAAATAATACAATAAGATGACAAAAAACAAATCATTGTACCACGATAATATAAAACAGACGCCATAACAAGATGATAAAAAAAACATGAAAAATAAATTAAAACTCAAATCTATATAGAATAACTACTATATTGAAAAAAACTGATAAAAAGATATGTAGATATGTGATTTTAGTAAAAAAAAAAGACAAAAAAAATGAGTCTCCTTGCTTGGGAAAAAGGGACTACTTTGTCTTTGTACTTAATAGACCATTTATTGACTTTTAAAAATAAGTTTAAGGGATAAAGTGTTACATTTAAAAAAAATTTGAGGAATAAAGGATTAAGTTTTAATTATGATGGGTTAAATTGAA
This sequence comes from Tetrastigma voinierianum, assembly GCA_016808115.1. Taxonomy (NCBI): domain Eukaryota; kingdom Viridiplantae; phylum Streptophyta; class Magnoliopsida; order Vitales; family Vitaceae; genus Tetrastigma; species Tetrastigma voinierianum. The sequence continues at coordinate 278,319 of JAEQBH010004372.1, read as the reverse complement.
AAATGCACAAAATATCGATGGGTAAAATGTATTTAACCAATTACAAAAGCTTTTATATTTCTTTACTCTTTGTCTCCTCGTATTCAAATAATAATATTTCATTATTTTGTATCCAAAAGTTTTTATTTTTTTATTTTTAACGTCAATTCACTTGTATTACAATATAATAATATGTTTATCAGATATTTGTTCCTACTAAAACTTAAACTCAAACCCTAGACCCCTTCGTTTTCTATACAACCATTTAAAATAAGTTTTATTGACTGTTCCCAAAAGTTATTAATACCAACACTTTACATTGGATTACAATCCAAATATATTCGTTTTACACCTTGTTTTCTCACATTCATAACAAGATATTTTATAATGTTTTAAAAATCAAATTGAATCGGTCCATTAGATCGGTTTGATCATGAATCAACAACAAAATTAGTCCAATTCAAAGGTTAATATCGTTTTTCTTTACACAAGTTGTGAACTGATCGAATCGAAGGTTGAACTGATCAAATATATTTATAATTATTTTTATTTTTAATAATATATTAATTATTTATTTATAATGTCACCGGTTCAACTATGGTTTGATTGTCGGTTCAACCTGTGAACCGTGAACCGATAAATTTTCCGATTTAATTATCGGTATGGTTTTTAAAGTATTGATATTTTTTTAGGAAAAAACATTGATATTTTGTTACCCTAAACTTATTAAATATTTACATGTTGCCTTGCCCCAATATATACACTTTAATATTTTCATACTTTCATTGTATTTATGAAATGCCTTTAAAATATAATAGTCTTTAGTTTTAATTTTTTATTTTAAATTAACTTTACTTGTTTAGGGAATTATATTTTATGGATAGTTGCACCTCGAAATTTAGATATACGCAACATAATTTTTAGAATTCGACTCAACGCCTGTCACAGTTTTGGAAATAAATATAAATGATATTTATATTTAAAAATGTTAAAAAAAAAACCTGAGTTAAAAATTTAATTAAAATTAATATTAGACTCAACATAACTTTAATTTCTTTTGATAACTAAATACTTTATTACAAATTTACGATAAACTGTCTTCATTGAAAATCAAAAGTTTGAAACCCCTCCCCTCAGCTCCCCTCCCCTCCCTTTGTCAAAGACATCAATTTAATTTTATTTCTATTGTTCTATTAATTGTATAGATTAAAAAGTAAATAAACAATAAAACTCAAATAATGATTTACAATAAGTTTATGAAACACACTGAGGTTTAGTTTTAAAAATATATAGTTTAATTCTAAAACATTGTAATGTTTAATATAATAAAAATTTGTTTACTTCTCGATTTTTGAAGAAATTGAATGTTTTTGCTTTCAAAAAAAAGAAAGTGAATGTTTTTTATATTATCAGATATTTGATTTGATTTTTTCATTTACTCAATTGGATCCGGAACCAAGTCCTTGAAACCCGACTCGTTTTACATTGGAGCCGGATTAGGGTTCTTTCTTTGTCTTTGTACTTTCGGATGCGTGAGTTCCGAGTTGGAAACTTTGTCTCCGAGTCAGACAGGGCTGAGTCGTTCGCACTAGCAGAAGCAAGCTGTCGTATGAAGCTCTCTGAACTCCCTCCACTTGAAAAAAAGGCCCTGGTGAGAGTCGTTTCGCTCCAAATGGAATGATCTTAATTCATTATTTCTAGTTTGTTGCTGTTATCCTGTTGGTTTCTGTTATAGAAACAACTCGAGTCGCACACTATATGTTCGATAAAATGTGTGAAAGATTTGTATTGATCAATTTCATTATGTTTGGCACATGGAACTCTTTAATGGCTCAAGACCCATCTAAGTTCACAAAATACACAGTCCGTTCTGGTTCAGTCCATTTAGTTTTGTAATTTTTTCTTTGAAATATATCTCAAGTTTATAAATTGATTCCTAGAAAAAACGAGACGATGGGAAGAGGACGCTGAATAGAATCCAATCACAAAACAATGACTTTGTTTTTTTCTTATTCAAGGTTAAAAGGTCGAATCATGTAATTGGGAGAAAATTGATGAATTTTTTTTCCTACTGGTGCCCTCAGAGGCAGGGTTTGAGTGCTAGGGTGTAAGCATTCTTCTATTTGATCGGGCTGTAAGCATTCTTTCACAATCCGTATAATTTAATTCTATTTTTGAGAGTAGAAGTGGTACAGAGAACTGCTGCAGCTATGGCTGCAACGAAGACTAGGGCGAGTAGCTTCTCTCGCAGCACATCAGTTGCCCCTGCAACTCAGGCTCCAGGACTCAAGAGTGGACCCAATGGCACAATCTTTCTCTCGTCTGGAATACCAGACCTTGACAGTAATCCTCCATCACTTACTTTTCATGGAAGTAGTTATTAGGCACAATGGCTATTATTCAACCATTCCGTGTGATTTTATTTTTCTTGTGTTTTCTTAACAGGTTTGTTTGGTATCTTTGATATGCAGAGATTTTAGGTGGTGGTTTCCCACTTGGAAGCCTTGTCATGGTGATGGAAGACACAGAAGCACCTCATCATATGCTTTTGTTGAGGAATTTCATGTCTCAAGGACTGGTTCACAACCAACCCCTTCTCTATGCCAGTCCGTCAAGCGAACCAAGAGCTTTTTTGGGTACTTTGCCAAACCCAGTATTATCTAAAGATGATAAAGCTCATAACCGTGATCCAGTACAGGTGCTTTTCGTTTGGTTATTTGTTTTACTCTTTTATTTTTCCCAGAGGGTGATTTAGAAAATTGAAAATTGCAAACATTTTGTCAATCACAGGAGAAGGATTTGAGGATTGCTTGGCAATACAAGAAGTATTTTGGTGAACATCAGCCAAATTTTGGTAGCCAGAGAGGTAAGTTTTTGTATATCATCATTTCAATCTTTGTTGCCTATCAAAAAAAAAAGTCATCGCTATCCTTGCTTATTTTAGGTTATTCCTGCTTATCTTCTGGTTTAATTCATAGATGTTACAGTATAATGAAGGTAGCATTCTAGTTAAACTCTCAAATGCAAGCAAGCTTGTCCCAACCTGTGTCTGTTTGCAAATTGGATGTTAGCTCTTTTGCATGAATTTGCTCTTATTGAATCTCCTGCCATTGAATCAGAAGGAGGTCATCAAGGCATTTCAAAGAACTTGCATCTGATTCAGTGGCAGGGGATTCAATAAGAGCATTGCTGCAGCATAAATGGTGATCATTCCAGTAGTTTAAAGAGGTTCACAGCAAATAAGCGCTTTTTCTTAAGGGGCTCGTCAAAGTAGCGCTTCCGATCAAACTAGCATTGTCTCTAAAGGGCTTCATTATGCAGACTTTTTTTATGGTCTTGGAACCAAGTACAAGTTTGTCAAGAATTGGACAAATTGGTTTTACACAGACAGATGTAAAAGTCCCTCCTCATCTAGGAGTCCGTCTTAAAAAGGAAGAATACAAGTTAGCTGGGTTATCCAAAATAGCTCTTGTTAAATTGACATCTGAGATTTTAAGAAATGAATGGAAGAGAGAGGCAAAGCAGCAGAACTCATAGATTAGCCGGGGAAATTCCCTCAGAGGCTGTCTGCCCATTATCTGCTTTGGAGCTGTGAGGGTGTTCAGCTTGAATATGGCACCGAATAAAAGAGAGAAGGAGCTGTTGTTGGAAGATCTACCACATGGATCTTTCCTGTTTTTGTGAGCAGGGGCTCTAGGAGTAGGAATTTGGAGTAAGAAGACCTTTATATTTGCTATCATGTGTTAATCGTTTAGGAGTTTGGAAACTCAAGCATAGGTTTGGTTACTCACTAGAAAAGAAGAAAGCGGTGTTGTCCTAAATATATATTTTTTTCAATTTTGATCACTGGGCAATATCCTTTGGCTAAATGATTAGATATAGTTTTCATAGGAAGGAAATGATACAAAATTTCATGGCAAACCGTATTATGTCACTGCAAATGTTAAATAAATAAATCTTTTTTTGTGGATCTCATAGCTGAGGCAGTCATGCTTTTCAGTGCATTTTATGTAATGCAGTCATAAAAGGATCTCACTAAATGTTATAATCTTGTAGATGGTAAGCATGAGTACTGCAACGACTTTGACTTGCGAAAGCCCTTGGAGAGACATTTTCTCACTGCACAGAACATATCTTGTCTCAGCATTCAAGATCCTCCAAGCTTTGCTGCTTTTAGAGATTCTTGTGCCAAATTTTTGGCTCAATTTTCTAGGTAAATTTATATGGTTTCTTGTACATATTTTGAAATGTTCCTTGAATGTCATGATAGTTGCTTTTGCCATTTTACCCAAGGGTGTGATTTTGGCTGCTCCATTTGCTTGGGATCGTTTAATTATTAGAGCTTGTGTCTTGGGGAGTAGGTAGATGAAAATCGTGGATTTGGTGAACTTTTTCTTATCCTTTACTTCCTTTTCAAAACTATGTGATCTATTTATCATATTATATTCTAAAATTCCCTATTAAGAATTGTCCATTTGAAATCCTAAAATTTCCACTCAACTTTGGTCTGGATTTTTCTGTTTCTCTTTAATTGCTTATTCCACTTAGTTACAAGTCTAAATGGATTTTGACATTAAGCTATATTTGCAGAAGTTTTGGATTTCCAATTATGCTAAGAGTAGGAAGATGAAAAGTGATAAAGATCTTTTCTGATAGGCAAAAAGTGATAAAGATCTTGATGGAAAAGTTTGTTGCCATGCTAGTGAGCTATAACTTGCTATATCTTGATGTCAACCTACTCTTGACATCAACCTTCTATTGCTTGGGCAGTGGAAAAGAAAAAAGGATGCTAGAGAGATATTTTGCAATTCCCTTAATTTGTCTCAAATCTTACCAACAGTGTCAACTGTTCCATTTGCTAGATGCTTTTTCTAGCCTTTATAGGTCTCATAACCCTTTCCTACTTTAAGGCATATAGAATTTGCAATTCTCCCAAGCTAATGATTACTTCTTGTCTTGATGTCACCATCCTATTACTTGAGTTGTGAAAAAATAAAAAGGGAAGCCATATCCTTGGCAATTTATTTTGCCTCAAATGTTGCCAGTGGTGTTAGTTGTTTCCATTATGGTTTTACAACCCTAGCTCCTTTACTTGATATAGGAGTTATCATCTTCAAGATATTATTTCTATCACTCCATCGGAACCAATTTAAAAATTTTAGGTATTTTTACATCCTTCACAATGTAAGGAAAAATGTTTAGCTTACTTGAAATTTTCTTGGATTTTTAGTTTTACTTACCTTTTTTATTGTTCTTCTAGTTGTTGGAGATGTACTTAATCTTATCTATTTTCACCACTGGCTGTTTAACTGAAATACTTAGAGGTACTATAAGATGTACAACTTGGTTTTATAGGTGGTTCATGTTTATTCTGTTCTCTGTCTCCCTCTCTCTCTCCCTCTCTCTCTCTATTGTTATTATTTTTTGGGGTTCACATTGTACTTATTCCATCTTTTGATTTATTCCCAGAAACAACAGTAGCATTTCATGTGTTGGTCGTCTTGCCATTCAATCATTCTGCGCTCCCCAATGTGAATATTCTAACATGGTCAGTGGCATGATGTTTATAAGCTCATATACACACATAGGCTAAAGCTTGTTTTTTGTAATTGCGTCGGCTTTTTCCTTTGAAATTTTCACGCTCTTGTCCCTTTTTGAAACTTTCTCCCCTTCCTTCTCCTCTCACTTTAAAAGCTGAACTTCTTTGTCAAATGTACCTTCTCATACTTTGGATAAGCATATTCATCTTTTAAATCCTCTATTCTTTTTCTACAAATTGTCTTATGGTTGAAATTGGCAATGCTAAATTGTTTTGTCAGCTCTTATTTCTGTTGGCCTGTTATTGTAGGAATGGGATATGCTTTCCTTTATAAGATCTCTGAAGGGCATGATAAGGGATACAAATGCAGTTGCTGTCATAACTTTTCCACCTTCCCTTCTATCACCATCTTCCTCCAAGAGGTGGCAACATATAGCTGATACCTTGCTTTCTGTTAAAGCAATCCCTGGTACATTCTTAGCTTTCAATTCTAAGTTTTCTTTGACGCCATCCTAGTATCTGAAAGATAAGAAAAGTTATAATCTGGGACATACATATTTCAGATGACGACAAGGAGTTGGCAAATCTTCTGACTGGTTACCAGGACATGATTGGGCTTCTCAATGTACATAAAGTGGCAACTGTTAATACACAGGTAATTTAGAAATGTTTTCTCACCAATCTTATATGCTTGAGAGTGCTGTTGGCTTTACTTTATTTTGTAGTGCATCTCAAGCTATACATCCAAACATTCACAAATTTTCCAACAATGCATTTCATTGTTCTGGAGTTTCTTTTCTTGTCAGCATATACCTGGTTGTTCTCTTGTAAGAGTTCAACAGAACTAGCCCAATCTGCAAAATGCTTCACCAAGAAGTTAGATATTTTTAGAAATACTTATTTTCACCTCATTGCCTTATTTAACTTGATTTCTATTCTGTCACATTGATCATGCTTGTGAGCAGGTTCCTGTAATCCTAGAGGCTACCACATTCTCAATAAAGTTACAGAAGAGGAGGTATTTGGTTTTAGAATGTCTAAATCAAGCCCCCGTTGACGGTTCTAGTGGAAGTTCATATGCCTCCACTGGTAGCTGTTCTGGATCTTCCAAGACAAGAACCCTTGAGTTTTAGTCCTTAGTTCATCCCCGTAGAGGAATCACTGCCTTCAGCTCATTGTATTTAAAGGTGTGGAAACAGGCTTTGGGTGCAAGAAACAGTTTTCATCTTTAATTTAGGATCCTCAAATCTTTGAGTCGTCCATTAGCCTTGCGTATCCAAATTTAACAAAATATCTAGAAGACTTCCGATATATCTACATTTCGATTTACTTTGATATATCTAAATACTCCAGAATACTCCAGCGGGATATTTTCGACAAAAATACTCCAGAAAGTCAAAATTAATAAAATACTGAATTCATAATAAATACTTCTATTAATTATAAAAATACATAAATAAAGAAATATATACTTATCAAAACAACGTCATTATAATTTATCGGTAAGCTATATTACAATAGTCATTTAAAACCAAAGAATCAAATCATGATCAATGTGACTTATTACATTATTTTGACGGTTAGATTCATGCTTGACAATATAATATTCATAAATAAAACTTCAAAATATCGGTGATAAATCACAAAGAAAAATAATTTGAGAGCAATGGAAATTGATGTGTATGAATGAGTTTGTAAAGAAATTATATGATTTTAGGGATATTTATAGAATTTTTTGGAGTCAAAATAGTAATTGAATTGTCAAAAAACCATTGTGAATTAATTTTAACCATTAGATTTTATTAAGTCAAAATAATCGATATTTACTGATATTTACTCATACATCTCCGATATTTACCGATGTTTTACTGATATTTTTTCAAAAATTCTAGCACATGCGTGCGTGAGATAAAATCTCAAAATTTTACCGAAATATCGGGAATTTTTGATATTTCGTAAATATTTCGACGATTTTTACCAATTTTTCATCGATTTTTTTCTCAACCGATTATCAGTTGCCAATATCTTTTCGGTGCCGATCGATAACCGATTTTTCGGCTGAAAAAACCGATTTTTTTGTCCCTACGTGTATCTTCCAAAATGCAGGGGATGTTCACTTGGCTTAAAAGGAAGGACACTAATGATTTATAGAGTTAAAGAAAAATACTCTCTTTGGCTGGTGGAGGTGACGCATTGAGGGGGAAACTTCAAGACTTGTTTTTCCACACCATTGAAATTATATTTTGGTATGAAAAACATGATATTAGTGATGAAACACTGTTGGATATCAAAGGGAATTTCTCCAAGTTGGAAGATAATTAGAAATATAAATTTTGAGCATTTGTTTATTGAAATATTCTTCTATAGGTTGCTACAAATAAAAAGTACAATGACGACTTACGTAATTGATGAGTGGGATTTTATATAATCACTGATTCACTGATTATATTATTGATCTGGGTGATTGATGATAATTATTAAAGGTGATCGTTTTAAAAAAAGTTCTCCGAAGTCAGAAATCCTAAGGGCCTTTGTTTATTTCGTATTTATAATTGTTTTGATGCTCTAAAAATACGAAAAAAAAAAAAAAAAATCGTTTTGAAAATAGGGATAACTAGTTTAATTCCTAGTTTTTCTTTTTGCTGAAAAACACAAAAAACATTAAACGGGCAAGAGCATGGTTTTCAAAATAGCTCAAATACAATTTTCAAAAACAACCACATGTATCCTAAGTGCCCCGCTTGGGCCACGAAAATTTTCAACTCTATCCAAAAATTCACATGAAAATTTCAATAGAGTTCTAATCTTTAGCTTTTATTTCGTAAAATACGCTTCGTACTCTGAATTCGATCAAAATACGCTTTCATTTTCAACCCCATTCTATTTAACGCGACTAAACAAAGAAACAAATGCTTACCCGTTTTCTCTCGATTCATATATAAACGCCGAAAATAATGAATTCATTTTTTCGTTTTCAAAATTCGTTGGCCTTATTCTCGTAACTAAACGCGTTTTCCTTGTTTTCGAAAAATTTGAATAGAGAAAACAGAAAATTTTCTACCTACTAAACAGGGCCTAACCTTCTGGAATTTCTCACTTGCTACAAGTCATTCGCAGTTAGCCAGGAAGTCATCTCATCTCATCGTCAACCACACCATGACAAGGACCTGAACACTGGTACAAAATTCTCTTGCATTTTGGTCTCCACTGTTACTGTTAGATCACTTATTTTGTTGGTTTTTATCTTACTTTAATGGTCTGAGTGTTTTCCCAGTTCAAATGGTTACCATCTCGCAGAAAGATTTTAACTTGACAAAAGTCTTTTAAGTGGTAACACAACTTTTTTATTTGGATAGATTTCAAACAACATACAAGGCACATGCACTAATCGTACTCTTAAGAAAGACGCAAACATTATTTTGGTGTAATATATAACAAAGGCTTAGGCAAATGCTCAAAACTGAAACACTAAATCAATCCTCATCTTTCCAGGGGTGGTCGTGCTTATCTTAGACAGCTTTCAATGTGTTGCCAATGTCTACGACAAACCAGTACCTAACATCATTCTTCCCCAGTCGCTCCATGGCGGTATTCACGTAGTCCATTCAAATAACCTCAACATTTGCAGTTATGTTGTTTTTTCCAGCAAAATCTATCATTTCCTGTGTCTCCTTCATCCCTCCCATCATGCTACCAGCCACTATCTTTCTCCCTGCCATTCAAAATTGCGGATACAAATTAGATTGTTCAAAATGGAGAGAGGATTCAGTACTGGTACCATTATTATAAGCTACCTACAATCCAATTCTCGCTGGAAAATTACTTACCCATAAGCAAAGGAAAGACTGGTAGCTCAAGCGGTTCAATTGGGGCACCAACCATAACTAGCTTCCCATGAGATTTCAGCAAACCAAGCAATGGAAGAACAGGGTGAACAGCAGAGACTGTCAATGATGCCATCCATTGTCCCCATGGCAGCCTGCATTTGGTCGGGTTCACGGCTGACAAGAAAGGCGTCAGAACCGAGGTCTTCAATGCCTTCCTTCTTCTTGGTAGGGGAAGTGCTGATCACAGTGACCTTAGCCCCAAAAGCCTTAGCAAACTTGACAGTTACATGTCCTAGGCCACCAAGGCCAACCACACCAATGTGCATTCCAGGTTGGTTGAGTCCAAAATGTAAGGGGCTGTATACTGTGATGCCAGCACATAGTAGAGGAGTAGCCCCATCAAGAGAAAGGTTGTCTGGGAAACCAACTACAAAGTGCTCGTCAGCAACCATGACATCTGAGAAACCTCCATATGTGGGGCTTCCGTTATGGTAAACCGAACCAGTGCTTGAGATCATTTTGTGGCAGTAATTCTCCAGATCATTACCACTATCATCACAAGACCGACAAGCTCCAACCGGACACCCAACCCCAACTTTATCTCCTACTTTAAACTTTTCCACCTCGCTTCCCACCCTGTCACTATCCCTGCTATCTCATGCCTGCAATATCCTCCAATTCACTTCATTACATGTCTGATTATTAAGGAATATATATATATATGGTATATATATATATATATATATATATATATATATATATATATATATATATATGTTGGAATTTTATAAAGGACTTACATAATCAACTCGATAATATTATAAATCAAATGTGTTAATTCATTTCAGACAATTAGAGTGCGACTTAATATTATTGTTTACGATTTTATGGATATTACTAATTCTTGGTAGCGATTAAGTCAGTGGTCATTAAAGTGTGATATATATATATATAAAGAGATGTGTGAGGGATTGATATATCGTTTTTAACCTTTGGGAGTCTTTCGCGTTTCGGTTGAATGAATGTCAGGAGAAAGGGAAGAGCCGTTGATCCCATACCGGATCGTCACCTTGGGCGGCAGGAGAACGTCGGTGGCGAGATTGAAAGGATGAAACTACCGTGGCATCAATCCAAAAGGTAACCATCGTTTCTTTTACATTAAATGCGTCTTAAATGTTGACATGTGATCCTATCTTGTTTAAATGTTCCGTGATTAAGGTATCGAGCGCAGCGTGGAAGGCATTTAAATCTGCTGATTTTAGGTTATTTTAGTTCTCGTTTTTTTTTTTTTAGTTCACGAGCCATTTTTTTCTCTTCGTTTGGGTGTTTATTCTTGGTTTCTTGATTGAGGTTGAATCTGAGGTAGAGAATGTTGTTTGGAGCCAAAGCCACGTCTTTGTGGTTTGGAGCTCATCTTGGTATTTCGAAAATTAGGGCTTGTTTGGTTCTTGCTATTATGCGTTTTTTTTTTTTTTTTTTTTTGTGCATTCTTGGGTTTGTATTGAAGGAAATTTAAGTATTTAAGTATTTAGGACCAATAACAATAATAATAATAAAAAAAAAAAAAAAAAAATTCAGAGCTCAGTCGTGTTCATATGGAGGAAGATGAGCAGTGACATGATGGCGTCATCATGACGTCATCATGATGATAAAAAAATCATTTTTTTTTGTTGTTGTTTGCCTTGGTATGCTTGGATTGATTATGCATTTGTTAAAATTGATTTTACTAGGACAATTATTATAATCATTGTTTTTTATGACATAATTTTTTTTACCAATAATGTTGTCCAAGGTCAATTTTGTTAATTATTTAAATTTATTATGACAATAATGAACACTTGTGTGATTGCCTATCCCCTTAATTCAAGTGTGTGTCAAATTATTAAATTAAATATTTAACCTTATCATGACAATAATGAACATATATATGTGGTTGCCTATCGTGACCTATATGTCATTTTTTGTTTTTGACTCCACATTTAAGTGCTTTGTTATTGTGATTACTAAGATCCATACGGGTATTTTAATTGTCTATCGATGATAATAATCTTGGTAGGATCTTTAGATTGATGAAGGAAATTAATTGTATGTGCATAGGCAGTACTAATTTCTTTTGCCCTTTTCGGTAAATAAGAATTAGCATTATCTTAGTTGTAATATTTAATTAGTTGTCACTTATCGCCGTGGAATTTTTTTTTAATTCCAAACTATTGCTAAATTAAGAAATTATGGAAACTAGCAAATGCGTGATATTGTAGCAGCGTAATATTGTTGAATTTGCTATTTTCCATTCTGAAACACAATCTGACATTTTCTCTGCAATTTATGCGCCATCAAACCTCTTCTTGGAAATAAATTTTGAAGAATGGTTTAGGTCCTTTAGATGCATATGACTAAAACTGGACTTGGCTTTGAGGGTTGATGAACCAAAATAAGCCCACTAATAGAGCTAGGATGAAAGATCATTTTATGAAAGATGGGAGCTCAGCCAGGTTGTTGACGGTGATGAGATACACTATGGATAAATCTATCAAAGAATGCGTGCCAAAAGACGGAAGGGCAAAGACTTCTTAGAATATGTGAAACCAATTATACCAAGGTTGATAAAGGCGAGAAATAGCAACTCATTTAAAGCTTCTTACAACTACGGTATATGATGGAGTCGGTGGAGTTAGAGATCATATCATCAAGCTAAGAGCGCCTTTACTTCAACAAGGCAAATGAGATGAAAGTGGAGTTAGTGAAAAATTTAAAAATGGATTACTTGGTCTCTTCTGTTTCCTTTGATGCGGTGAAGTTGACATACAATGCCTTGAAGGAAGAATGGACTCTGGAGAGAGTTGATGTCTATTATGCTGCTGACATGAAGTCTCAGAAAAAATGAGACTCACTCCCTTGCTCTTATGTGATCAAGTCGGTAATGTGAAGAAAAACCTCTGCAAGAATTTTGGAGGCTTTAAGCGGTTGAAGAAAGGGAAATTCAAATCAAGGAACCTCAATGCACATGCTTCTTCTAATCTTGCAAAGAGTGAGAAATTCAAAGGAAGTGCAATTTTACATAAGATGGCCACAAGCAATGGGATGCTTCCAAATTTAAAAATTGGCTAGAAAAGAAAAGAAAGGTGAAATTGTTGTTATGATTGTAGTTGAATGCAAACATGATTGAGACAAATATTGTTGATGTTCATGTCAATTCGTGGTTAGATACAGAAATACTGATCCATGCTCACACCTTCGTGCGATGACAAACATGAAGCCGCCAAAGCATGAAGAATGTGTGTGCACAAGATTTTGAAGGCAAAAGTGAATTTTTTTGGCATGATAAAGCCGAAATTGATCACGAAAGGTTTTTTGTTAAGGTTCAATGCTTTTATACCCTCACTGAGGAATCTGATTTCAGGTCTTCGATGATCGCTATTCTTTTCACTTTGGCTAAAAGTCGATATTTTTTGCAACCTGCACTAATGGGTAATGGTGTTTTGTTTGGAAATTCCTACTGTCTCGCCACTCATGGTTTGTTGGTGATTCATCTTCGCTAATTCTCGTTGTTTGCTGCATGTATAGAATGAATTCCAGTTCTTCCGGCGTTAGGCAAACGCTTCTAGCCATATTTCAGCAAAAGATTAGAGAGATTAAAAGATGCAGGTGTCTAATCTTGATTTCGCATTTTGAAACTTGTGTGGTTTGCTTAAAGGGGAAGATGACAAAGAAAGACCGTAAAGGAGAAGACTGACAGTGGAAAGAGCCTTACTGATCCACGTATATACGCTGGCCCTTCGACACCAACCGCTTGTGGGGTTATAAATATTTCATCACTTTTACGATGATTTCTCTAGATGTTTGGTTATGTTGAACTAACTACATGAGAAATCCGACTTAAATGTTAGAGCCTTAAAGGCTAAGGTGGAGCTGCACTGTAAGCCCATTAAATGGGAAGTCCGGGAGCAGAGTGTGGAGTATTATGGAAGATATGATGAGACTGACAAACTCGACCATTTGCTCAGTCATGAATGTGCATTACAGATATACAATGCCGCACTCACCGTAATGGGGTTGGCAAGCGATAACCACATTGTTAGATGCGTGAGGTGCATGTCGAGCACCTCTACCATTTTCTCTATGGGGCGGTTTAAGGACTCAAGGATATATATTTTAAAACTGCCCAAGAAGTCCCGCGCCCAAGACACCTTATGAGCTGTGGTCGAAAGAAAACCCGCCTTCACCTATCAAGGTTCGGGGGATGGGCAATGAAAGAAATTCCTTATAACCCAATCAAAGAAACTTGATCCTAAAACCATTAGTGGTTTCTTTGTCGCTGGCTGTATCGATCAAGGAGTCGACTTTATTGTCCATCGATACCACCAGACTGAAATGATGTGCATGTAGTTATTTTGAGGATGAAATGATGCTCATCCAAATTTTGTGCTCGCAGATACCTCTTAGAGAAGAGTGATGTTAGATTCCTTTTCTTCACATCTCATGTTCCATATGTGGATGTTCCTGTTGTCCAACAGCAAGCCACTAATCAAGGAGAACATGGTGATCAAATGGAATCTGGCCTTCCTGCAGATGACACTGCTGTTAGTGAGATTCCTTTGAGAAGATCACAGAGAGTTCGTAGGGCAGCTATTTCAGATGATTATATGGTTTATTTGGCAGGAGCATGAGTATGATGGTTATGGATGTTTTGATCCAGCCACTTATCGAGAAGCACCATTGTCCTCAATTCACTTTGAAAGGAAGCCATGGATGATGAGAAATAAATTCGATGCATATGAATGGTGTTTGGGACTTGGTTGAACCGCCACATGGCAAACCACGGTGTAAGTGGGTCTTTAAGATCAAACGTGATTCTAACTGAAAGTAGAAAGATATAAAAAGCTGTGACTTGTGACACAAAGGTTATAAATAAATATAAGGAATTGATTTCAAAGAAACCTTTCACCCGTGTCGAGTCCAAAGACTCTTTTAGAGTGATTATGGCCATATAGCTCATTTGATTTGGAGCTACATCGATGGATGTCATGACAAGTTCTTGAATGTGGTGTGATTTGGATGAGGAGGTGTGTAAGTGGAGCAACCTACTGGTTTTGGTGTAGTTGGAAAGGAAGATTTAGTTTGCAAGCTCAATAAGTCCATTTACGGTCTTAAACAGTTTCGAAAAGTGCTGGTATCTAAAGTTTGATAACATTATCACCCAAATGGCTTTAATATAATACATTGATAGGATGCATATATTTGAGGGTCAGTGGGAGTAGTTACATATTTCTTGTTTTATATGTTGATGATATACTACTCGCATCAAATGATCCTGACTTGTTGATTGAGACAAAGCACATGTTGTCAACCCATTTTGACATGAAGGATCTTGGTGAGGCTTCTTATGTTTTGGGCATAAAGATTCTTCAGACGTGGCTAATGGAGTGCGAACTATCTCAAAGAGCCTATATTGAAAGTTGGATATTGAAGAGGTTCAATATGTGAACTCAGAATCTACTGGGCGGCCAATGAAGGTGTGATAAGTTTTCAAAGGCCTGTCCTCTAAAATGATGATGAGAGAGAGGAAATGTGACCATTCCTTATCTATCCGTGGTGCGTTTTAGGTGTGGTCGCCACATGTACACTCTTGATATTGCTTTGCTAGGGTCTGCTGAAGATACTGGTTAACTCGGGAGTCATGATTGGAAAGTACTAGCTGTCCTTAGGTATTTGCAAGGAACTATGACTTAATGTTACTATATCACACCACTACTTGATAGTTGGGTTTTTGTGATGCTGATTTTGCCATTTTTCGCATAGATGATAAGAAACCAAATTATAGGCTATATTTTTATGATGGCAGAGGAGCGATTCTGAAGAGTGTCAAGCAAACACTTACAAAGATCCTCAACTATGGAGTGAGTATGTGGTATGTTATGAGGCTTGTTGTCATGCTATGTGGATGCGTGAATTTTGTTTCCCGCTTTAGGAGTTGTTGACCTATTTCTAGACCACAAATTATTTGTGATAATTCCGCAGCTTTCTTCTTTTCAGTCGCTTCCAAGAACACTAGAGTATTTCTCGCCTCCAAACATATTGATGTAAAGTTCTATTTTGTTAAGGAGAAAGTGGTAAGAAATTTATTGATATTGAATACATGTCCACAAAAGGTATGTTATGATCCATTAACAAAGGCTTACCCATGCTTATGCGTTTCAGGAACATGTATCTCAAATGGGGTTGTTGGAAGCCTAGGTTGTATTGGGTTAGTGGGAGCCATTTTTGCATCGTAATACTATGCCATTGCGGAAGGATTGCTATTATTGTACTTTTTCTTCTATAACCAAGCAATGAAGCATATATGATTGCTTTTGATTATTTGTTTTGATGAGATTCTATGAGACATTGATTTATGATTATATGTATGTTGTGATGTTTGATTATGTAGTCCAAGTGGGAGAATTGTTGGAATTTTTATGTGTGGACTTACATAATCAACTTGATAATATTATAAATCAGTGTTAATTCATTTTGCATTGTGAACCATAATGGGGCTGGAAACATATTATTGTTTGATTTTTTATGGCTCATCTCTAATTTACTTGATCGCCCATTAAGCCATGTCCAACTAAAAAGCAGATATATATATATATATATATATAGTATATATATATATAAAGAGATGTAATGGGTATAGATACTGATATATCCATTTTTCTTCCTTTTGGGAGTACTCCACATTTTGGCTTGGACCGAATCTTGGGAGAAAGGGAAGAGCTCATTGATCCTCTCATTCCTGACGCCACGTTAATTCCTGGGAGTGGCAAGTTTGGAGAACATCAGTGGCAAGATTGAAAGGATGGCTTCTCATGGCATCAATCCAGGTAACCATCTCGTTTTCTTTTTCTATTAAATGCATGCTTAAATGTTGACATGTGATCCTATCTTGTTTAAATGTTCCATCAATATATAGTTCATGAAAAAACACACTTTGAAACAAAAGCCTTTTGTTAGATTTCCTAATATGGTTGGGGCCGAAAATGGAAACCTGTATCAGAAGTTGAAACTTGAAGCCATAGGAGATATAAATATACTTCTACTCAAATTAAATCAAGGAGAACTTTTTTTTTTTCTTTTTTTTTCACATTTATTTACTTTAATCATAGTATTTTGTTCCTCACAAATTATCTCTACTGATACTTGAATCCCAGACCCCATCCTTCTTAAGCACCCTAGTTCTTTAAGCACTTAAGCTAGAACTCATTTCTTTTCCCTATCTAAAAGCATCTTCTAATTTGATTCAGCTTTCCTAGTTGACAACATCTTATGTGTCAACAAATTAAAAGGAGTTCAGTCTGAAACCCATATTGGTCAATCTACACTTTTTTAAGTTTTAGATTTGAAAACCCAATTTTACAAATTTAACACTTCATCAATTTTTGGTATAATTTAGATAAAAAAAATCTTTGATTTCTTCCAAAAATACCTTTTCGTTTAAAAGAAAATGTAAATACATGATGGAAAATGATATTATTGTCCAAAACGAGTTATTTAAAAAAAAAAAGAGAAATGTTAGATTCACAATTACAGTATAATGTTTTTAACCAAATATATATATATATTTTTTAGATATTTGTTTGCCATTGTAAATCCTCGTTAAAGGATCAACCAGGAAAAAAAGTTGGAAAGAAATTTGCAACGAGGAAGGTCAGAGAACACAGGGAAGATTACTAGGAACTTGAGGGTAGGTGGAAAAGCCATATCCATTCTTGATATATTGTAGATCGGAGTGACATATTCCTCAGTAAAGCTGATGACTGCCTAAAACACTCATGATTTACCCGAGTTTTATCATGTTTTCATTTCATTTCATATGGTAATAAGTGTGGTTATCACTCTATATATGATATTCAGCTTCTTGTGCACTTCAAGTGAAAAAGGCGATTGGATGTCAGATAGAGATCAAGAAGGAGAATGGAGAACCCAAACAACATCGCGGACGCCGAGGTTAGACGCCGTGGTTAGTTTTTATCACCAACGACGCTGCTATACCGCCGGGACTTAATCAACTAGGATTGAGATATAAAGCTGAAGTATCAGTTTTAGCGGCGGAGAATCCACAGAACAAAGGACGACGTAGGCGTGAATCGAGAGATTGTGTGAACTCCTGTATTTGTATTTCTTTTCTCAAGCATTTATTGATTAAAAAATCTATGGTTGTAATGAAGAACATCATGTTCTAGATTTATTTCTAGGGTTTTGTTATACTCTTCTACATTCATATGGATTGATTATTAATGCCGTTCTATTTAGTATATTAATGGATCGTATATCGACTTGCTTTATTTTATATGATTTATTTACATATTGGTGTTTGACCAACATTGGCATGCTCTTGCTGGGATCTAAGATCGAGAGATAATGATTCACAAGTGATCGATAGAGCACACTTAAAACCTGAGAGCAGAGACTCCTTGCCTCCAAGTGTGGCTATTAGTATTTAATCATTTTGCTGCCAGAGTCAGGTTGAAGCAGAGATGCACACAACTTATTGGCGATAGGCAAGATTCTAGAGAGAATATCTCGTAGGTGTCAACAACCCGCCAGCCAGAATCCGTGATGTACCGAATGACGCTTTATTCGGGGTTATAATCCATTGAGGTGGTGTGGGAGGCAAACCCCAGTCTCCATCACCTTGCTAGCAAGAATATTTTAGGGTTAGTTTTTCTCTATACTAGTCATAATTCACTTGAGTTTTAGCTCCGGATAATATTCTAAGCTAATTCTAGTATTCGACACACTTCTCCTTGTGGGATCAACACTTGACGAGCCACTATACTACGTACCCTTGATGTGTATACTTATGCGTACTGGCCTTACGTTTTACACTAATTTACACACCTATCCTTAGCCTGTTAAGTTTTTAGCGCCGTTGCTGGGGAGAAGTTTTTGTGTTGATATTCACAATAGTGACATTAGATATTACTTTGGACCAATTTGTTTTTGTTTTTTTTAATTTATTTATTCTGTTTACACAAGTGCTTGTAACTTGGTCTCTTCTGTTTTTGTGTGAGGTTATAGTAAAGGTTGATTTGCGTGCATGCAAAGACAGGGTCAGGGTGAACTACTTCCGTTTGATCCTGAACCAGAGAGAATTGCAAATCGGGACATGAGAGAGTGAGAATCACACCGAGAAATCTAGCAAATTAAGCAGAACTAGAAGAGCCAAACGTGGCCAAGAGGAATGAGCCATGGGACAAATGTGAATAACAGTAGGGACCATACTCCCAAGCCGCTGGAGCATGTACCAAATTATCCTTATATGCTGCTAGAAGAGTTTGCTTTACTGCCTACGATTGTTCAGTCTGCTATACGAAGACCACCCAAACAAGCAAACAATTTCCAGTTGAAAACAGTAACCCTACATGCATCTAAACATGCATCTAAACATCTCACGGGCTACCAAGTGAGAATCTAAACATGCATCTGAAAAACTTCATTGAAGTATGACAATTTTAAATACAATGGAGAAGAGCGCTTAGACTGGTGACGTTCGCCTCATCAGTAGATAGAGTTTAACATTGGTTGACGAGCCAACCATTGGATTCCATTACCTCATGGAATGATTTGGTGCAAAAATCCCTAACCAAGTTTTTCCCGCTCTCAAAGATCCCATAGCTGGTGCAATAGATTAACACTTTTAAACAGTCGGAGGGGGAGAACTTAGTTGAAGCCTAGAAGAGATTTCATGAACTGTTAAGGAGGTATCCACATCATAGGCTAACTAGATGGATGCAAGTCCATACCTTTTACAACAATCTGAGTGATCCTACCATAACAGTTATAGATGCCTCAACCGGGGCGCCTCAGCTTCGCGCATGACTACGTGACTTGGGCATATGGAACTTGTGAGGATATGGCTATTTAATAGAATCCGCGCCTAGGGATAGGCTGATACCGAGAAAGGCTATGAGAGGCGCGGACATAGAGGTCCTTAGCAATTTGGTAAATCATGTCGCATAACTCACCAAACAACTACAAAGGCAGCGAGGTGCTGCAAATGCTATTCAAAGCAACCTCAAGAGATATGAAAATCACTGGAGGACAGCCATAGTACTGCACGTTAGTCAGGACTGTGAGATGACAAGAGAGTAGACATAGTATGGGCCGAGATTTAACTGTACGCAATAGCGGGTTAGTATGGGGGTAACACCTATCGTAACTGGCAACCGAACCGTGGCTAAGGTCATGTGCACAACCGTAATACTCAATTATGGACGGAGGAATACTGTAATAACATACCCCCACCCCAAGTGAGAAAACCGCTATCAGAGAAAAAAGTGGACTTGGAAGAAGCACTAGCTCAAATGCTCACTTCCCATACGACCTTTATGAATGAAACAAAGGCAAATATGTAGAATAAGTCAACCCAACTAAATAACCAGGTGGCACAGTTGAGAAACTTGGAGGTGCAAATGGGCTAAATGTCCATTCTGTTGACTGAGAGGCAATAAGGTTCTTTGCCAAGCAATTCAGAGGTAAACTTGAGAGGAGAAGGTAAAGAACATGTTAAGGCTATCACCTTAAGAAGTGGTAGAGAATTAGCAATACTGGGACAACCACTAGTGGTAAGAGAAGTGGAAACTGAGGAGGTAGATCAGGCTAGCCAGAAAGATTAGATGTAAGGGGAGCGACCCTAAGAGAAGAAGTTAGTAGATAGATTAGATGAAAGGAAAGAGACTGAAATGTGCGTGGCTGATATGGAACCCACTACACCATCCCAGATCCCTAGCTTGAAGAATAATAAATTGGACAAGCAGTTTAACAAATTCATGGAAGTGTTTAAGAAACTGCATATCAACATTTTGTTTGCAGATGCATTGGAACAGATGCCCAGCTACGTCAAATTTATGAAAGATATACTGTCAAGGAAAAGAAGGTTATTAGATTTTGAGATAGTGAACCTTATTGAGGAATGCAGTGCTATTCTTTAGAGGAAACTACCACGGAAGCTGAAGGATCCAATTAGTTTTACAATCCCATGTAAGATAGGGAACTCGATCTTCGAGAGAGCCTTATGCGACTTGGGAGCTAGCATTAACCTCATGTCTTTATCTATTTTCAGATGGCTAGGGTTAGATGAAGCTAGACCTACGACTGTCACGTTGCAACTGGCGAATAGATCATTGAAACATCCACAGGGAGTGATAGAAGATGTGCTAGTAAAGGTAGATAAGTTTATCTTCCTTGCTGATTTCATAGTGTTGGACATGGAGGAAGACAGTGAGATACCTATTATGTTGGGTAGATCGTTTCTAGCAACTGGCAAGGCTATGATTGATGTGCAAAAGGGAGGACTGAAATTAAGAGTGCAAGACGATGAGGTCAGGTTCAGTGTATTCAATACTGTGCGGCATCCAATAAAGAGTGATGCATGTTTTATGATAGAGGCAGTGGAGGCTATAGTGTCTAGCTAGAGTGGTTCACACCGACCTGAGACAATTGCAAGTAATGATAAGGAAGAACTAGGTGAAGAGGGAAGAGTATGTGAAATGGACGGACTCCTTCCAAATTCCTAACGTAAGAAAGTATTACGAGTCATTGAGAACACCCGTAATTTTAAGGCTTCAATCGAGCGACCACCACGCCGGAGCAAAATGAACACCTACCATTCGAGGTATGCTTATCTAGGGAATCCCCAACCTTGACAAGGATCATATCAACATCTTTGAAAGCAAAGAGAGGAAGAAGAGAAGCTGAGAGTACTTCGAGATCACAAAGACGCGATCTGATGGTCTCACTGACTCAAGGATCCGCCTATGTGTATGCATCGGATCTTATTAGAAGATGGTCACAAACCTTTAGTGGAGGCTTAGAGAAGACTCAATCTGACAATGAAGGAAGTAGTAAGGAAAGAAGTATTAAAGTGGTTAGATGCAGGGGTGATATATCCCATTTCAGATAGTTCGTGGGTAAGTTTAGTACATGTTGTTCCTAAAAAAGGAGGGACCACAGTGATAAAGACAGAGAATAACGCATTGCTTCCTTCTCGAACAGTTACGAGGTAGAGAATCAGATAAACCATCTAAGTCAATAAGGCGACTAGAAAGACTACTCTACCTCCGCTTATGGATCATATGTTGATGAAGGCCAGGCATGTATTAACGCTTGACGGCATTCGGCCATAATCAGATTAAGATATCCCAGAGGACCAAGAGAAAACGGGATATCCACGTGCCCGTATACTACATTCGTATTTAGCGAATGCTACTGGCTACGCACTGTGCACATTTCAAATAAGCATGATGGCTATATTCTCAAACATGGTCGAGAAAACAATTGAAGTGTTCATGGATGATTTTCTCGGCGTTGGGAAAGTCTATTGACAATTGTCTTGAAAACTTGAGATAGGCACTAATAAGATGCGAGGAAACTAACCTTGTGTCGACCGGGAAATGCCACTTCACGGTGAAGGAGGGCATCAGACGGGGGCAATCGGATTCGGAAAGAGGACCACAGAGATGCCAAGATCGGAACAATAAGAGAAGCTTACCTCTCCCATCTTCAAAGGAAAGGAATAAGGAGCTTTCTAGGTCACGGATTCTATAGAGATCTATAATGGATTTTTCCAAACTAGCTAACTCACAACCGCAGTCTACGTGGTCCCTCGACCACGATCGTTGTACGCAAGCCGCCTACATGAAGGTGAACTGGGTGTCAAGACCTATCAGAGTAAAGACCACTAGACCCCTCAACTAATGTGACGAGCGACTACACAATAAAGGGAAGTAATTAGGCCAAGAGGGAAAGAACATTTCAGGTTATCTACTATGCGATCCGGACTTTGAATGATGCACAACTAAACTATGCAACAACTCAAAAAGAGCTTTTGACAATCGTGTTTGCGTTTGACAAGTTCTTGACCATACTTAATTGGTAACAATGTAATAGTGCACACCGACCATTCTGCCATAAAGTATCTGATGACTAAGAAGGACACGAAACCGAGACTGATAAGGTGGGTGTTACTACTGCAAGAGTTTGATATGGAAATCAAAGATAAAAAAGGGACTGAAAATCTAGTAGCAAACCATCTCTCACGATTAGAAGGGCCTAATAAAGAAGTTCATATCAATGATGATTTTCCCGATGAAGAACTCTTGGCAATTGAAGATATAAAGCCAGTGCCTTGGTTCGCGGATTATGTGAACTACTTAATGGCCAAAGTGCTCCCACCAGAGTTTAGCAATCAGTAGAAGAAGTGATTTTTTCACACTTGAACATTACTACTGGGAGGAGCCTATTTTGTATAAGCACTTTGCTGATCAGGTAATAAGAAGATGCATCCCAGAAAAGGAAATGGAGAGTATCTTAAATCACCGTCACACCTTGAAGCATTGTGCACTTTGTAGGCGTAGGACAAATGCAAAGGTACTTCACCTGGGATTCTAACGTCAAATTCTATTCAAGGATGCTTACCAATTTATGTCTACCTGTGATAAATGCCAATGAATAGGGAGCATATCAAAACGGGATGAGCCACTCTTGTAGACCATCTTGGAGGTAGAGCTATTTGATATATGGGGGACGGATTTTATGGGTCCCTTCCCCTCGTCATTTAGCAACCTATACATTCTTTTGGCAGTAGACTACGTTTCCAAATGGGTGGAGGCTATACCTATCCACACTAATGATGCTAGAGCGGTAGCAAAGTTCCTTCACAATCACATTCACCGCTCGAACTCCACGTACGCTTGATTACATGAAGGTACTTCACTTCGCAACAAGCTCAGGACAATGATTTGGGAAAATATGGTGTTCAGCATCGCACATCACTTGCATACCACCCACATACTAATGGCAAAGTACAGGTGTCAAACACATAAATAAAGTCTATCTTGGAGAAAAAAGTCAATAGCTTGAAGAAAGACTGGGCGAAAAAGATAGATGATGCGCTTTAGGCCTATAAAACAACATTTAAGACACCCCTGTGGATGTCACCATTCAGCTCGTGGTCAATATACCATTCCGTGAACTGGGAACACGAGCATATCAAGTAACCAGCAATCGAATAAGGATAAGAAGGTGGCTTCCGTGAGAAACGATAATCGTAGCTCAAAGTTGGAATTAGAAGAATTCCGCAATGAGGCTTACGAAAAGCCAGTATTTATAAAGAAAAGACGAAAGCATGACATGATAAACATATTGTAAGGAAAGAGTTTCAGCTGGGTCAGCAAGTCCTCTTATTTAACTCACGACTCAAGCTCTTCCCAAGGAAATTAAAGTCGAGGTGGTTGGGACCATTTACAGTGACTTAAGTTTTTCCTTATGGAGGGGTGGAAATCATGCACCTAGAGAAGGGGAGTTTTAAAGTCAACGTGCAATGATTGAAGCCATAATTTGGAGGCGACTTTCATATAAGCAAACAAGCCATCAACTGAAAGCACAACTGGAACGACGCAAAGAAGGATTTCCGTGCGCATCAGCAGCCTCGTGGACATCATCAGATTAAGGGAAGTCAAGCTAACGACGTTGAACAAAGCGCTACTTGGGAGGCAACCCAAGCCATTTGAAGTTTTTCTTTCATTAATGCAGTTTTGAGAATTTTTGATTTTTTCTTTGTGTATTAATTTTTTTTAGAAATCGCAGTTTTCTCAGTGTGTAAACTATAACCTAATCGCATTGTTTATTGTCAGGTTTTCGTGCTCAAAGACCGGCGGCACAAGAGAGATACCAGAGACCTATTCTAGTCGGTGCTGATCGGAACCTCATTAAGGAGTTCCCTTTAACCTACAAAAAGTTTTATCATAAAATGAATTTCCAACTTTCGCAACGCCGCTGGCTATCGAGAAAACTAAAAAACACCCTATAACGTCGTTGTCGGAAACCATTTTCTCGTATCCTTAGGAACGCCGCGACGCCGAAATCTTAACACTCTAAGAGATGTCGTGATCGCTATTTCAACGCCTCGACGCCGACTTAAGTGAATTTCAGAACTCTTTTCGGAACGCCGCGACGCCGCCCAAACGTCAGCGATGTCGTTTATCTTTTTATGAACATGAACGCTCATTTTTTCTTTCATATTTTCGGATACCAACCTTGAGCAACCCTAATCCCCTCTCGGTATTTTTACATATTTGGATGTAAAGCCTCTTCCAACCTCTTCCCAAGCTGTTCTCACGTCCCTCAGAGACATAAGAATACCTCTAGATCCAAAAACCCTAAAGTTCTCCCATTGTTCCCATTGTTGACGATTTTTGGATTTCGGGTGAATTGAGGTGTAGAAGTGGTTTTTCTTGGTGTTTTTGGATTGGTTTTAATAAGGAAGGAGATCCATGGGTGATTGGAGGTTCTAGAAGCCTAGAATTCTTGACTAAGAGTAGTGTTTCATATAGCGCATACCAAGTGTTCGATAAATTACTTAGGTGCCAATTTCAAAGTGTTTAACTATCAAAAGGGGATTTAAGCACATTGGGAGTTTAGGTACTGGTTGGGTAGTAATTGGAGAAGCTTAGGATCCATAACCTCAACCCTCACAATCCTAATTCCAACATGTCTTCGAAGAGGCAAAAACTGATCTTAAAGAAAAGCCGTAGGGTGGATGAGCCATAAGAGGATTTCGATAGAAATAAGTTTGTCAATGTGGCCATCGTTGAGAAATTCGGCCTCATCTCAAAGAACCGATCCTTCATCAAAGAGAAAGGATTTCACCACCCTGATGATTTCTTTCACAAAACTATTGCGAATAAGGGTAGCGCACTCATACAAATTTCAATGCCCACTACAATGGTGGTAATGAATTTAATGCAAGAAATTTAGCCACTCACAGACGAAAAAGCGTCCAAAAAGGTGAGTTTTTGCACTTCGCACGGTCTATCAACGAGTTTTATAACCTCGTTTCTGCTTAATCCCGAAGCATATGATAGGCTCCATGAAGCCTTAAACTACCCCGAAGTTCTTAGGATGCTAACAAACGACCAGGGTGAATGGAAACTAAACAATGAAGGGCACTACGTGCCCTTCAAGGCTAAACATTTGGTCTACATCCTTAAAGTATGGCATCACTTCATCACATCCTATCTCATTCTGATGACCAATGTGTGGCTATGACTAGCCAAGATGGCCTCGTCAATTATGCTATCATCTTCGTAGCATTCCTTTGATGTTCTGGCGACATAGAGGGATCCAATCCTCTATAACAAAGATGCTAAGATGAACCTCGAGCACCCCTTTCTCATTTATGGACTATGCAAGAAAGCCGAGGTGCCCTTAGAGGACAATGAGGCTTGGATACACCCAATCAAGGTGATAGTGGTTAAGAAAGACAAACCGGGTGTACCAAGGCAAGATGAAGTTTATGATTCCGGCAATGAACCCTCGGACGAGGAAGAGCTTAGAGCCTACCAATCTAGGTTTGGGATACGAGAGGTTGCCCAAGGAGAGGCGGGATAGTCATCCACCCCCACCCCTACCACCATCACATGAGGAGGAGCCTTTCAGTCCTTCTCTTACACTCGAGGATCATATCCATGACTTGACCGCACGCCTTGATGCCTAGTGAAATGAGACCCAGGAACACCAGGTCTCAATCAACCAAGAAATGGACATGCTAAAGGCCGACATGCACACCGTCCTACGCAACCAGGTGGTCATTCTGAGTAACCAAGAGTCCATCTAGCAGCAACTTGCCCAACTCCTCTAGCTTCACGCACTGCCGCCACTACCGCAGTGATCTGTGTGATTGCTAGGGGAGTTCCCTCCACCTTCACTTTATATTTCATGACATTGAGGACATTGTCCACTCGCTCGAGGGGTGCGCGACCTGGCTTTGGCTATGTGTTCGCGTGGGTCGGAGTGTCTCGCCTTCGTGTTTGTGTTGTGTGTTTCAGATACGCTTTTATGTACTCAGATGTGACACTGCTTCTGGGGTCCCGCTGACCACCGCCAACCTCATGGAACCTACAGGTTTACATCATGAGACCCATACCTGAGTAAAAATAGCCACGTCGTGCCCATACATCCATATTCACAAAAATGTATGTTTTATACAAAAAGGAGTTAATTTACAATTTGTTTTAATTACAAATTATCCAAAACTGGGTCTTTCACCCAGGTTTTTACAAAATACATAACAAGGCCACATATGGTCATTTTGGCCTCTGAAGACCCTGACGCGTCCCATCCCTAAGTGAACCTTCAAGACTGAATAACTTTTTTTCCCTCGACAAGGTGTTGAAGCCCGCAGTGGGAATTATCCTACATGAGTTACTCCCCACCTAAGTTCTCATGCAATGGTAAACCAAACATTTAAGAAAAACATACAAGTCCCTACTCAAATGTTTACATGTCATGGATGACAATGTGATACACCCATCCCCACATCTCGAGCTCCCATCGACTTCACGCATGCCTAAGTCAAGGCGTGAGAAAACACCGTTTTCAAACAAGTGTTTTTGCTCTGAAAACATAATATCGAATTTCGTAAAATCTATCGACAACTCTCCGAGGTGAATCACGTGAATCCTTCAACAATAAGGGTCTTCCTCCGAGATTAACTGTTGGACAATTTTCCAAGGCAATTCTTTGGAAAATATTCCTTTGAAATCCATTTAGCAACTACGTTTTTCATGTCATGCACTCACACCTATTATTCTAGGTTATCCCAGTGCATATGAAATGCAATATGCCATTTCCATACAACACATGTTAATATATCAAGCATGCATATATCAACAAAAATTAACACACAACAACATGTTATTCTTTTATGGCAATAACACCAAAATTAGCTCACATGAGCCAATAAAAATCCGAAAGTTCATTGGTACTGTCCAAAGCATCACAACACGCAATTGGGGTGACCACCTAAAGTCGCCTCGAACCCAACCCGGCTGTTCGAATTGCCTGGGGTGGCTCCTAAACTTTCCATCCCACTTCTGAGAGGACCGAAAAACTCACGACCATTTTAAATTTCAAAACACCCAACCATTAACAAGGTTCTAACAAGGATCTAAATCAATTAGAGAAGACCCTACTCCCGAGCGCTGTCAAACCCACAAAACTAAGATCCACGCGCCGCTTCTCAGCAGGGATCAACTTTACCCCTCGCTCATGGATTCACACCGATCGCCGGAATCTGCAGGCTTAGACACACTCTCTCTAAAACTTTATCTTCCTTCTCTTCCTTCCTTCCCTCTTTCCCCCATCCCATCCAAATGGGAGAATTTCACAAGATGACTTGTCCCCACGCCATTACGCCAAGCCACCACGGACGGCCAGATTTCATCCACTTATCCCTTTACTGGATTTTCATCCAATGGCATCATGCCATGTGTCCACCCATGGCCCACACTGAAAGCTCATGCTCGAATTAGCTTCACACTACACTCGCCTTCCATCGGGGTTGCGCACGTGAGCCATGTGTCTCGCACTATCTTCCGTGCCTCGAAAAACATGAAATTTTGATTATCTCGATTGACGAAATTCGAGGTAGTAGCTAGATTTCGCGAGACGATTCTGGCGGTGAAGTCCGTTTTGTCATCTGAGATTTAGAAAAATTCCGGATTTTGACCGAAATTACCATCTACTTCATTTTAAAACAGAATTTTCTCTGGTTTACAAATGTTTTAGGTTGCTTTTAACATTATCGTGGTGTTTTAGATATTTCAGGTGAGTGGATGCCATAATCAAGTAAAGGGGAGGCTATTTGATTACAATTTTTTTTTCAAAAAGTCAGAGTAGAAAATCGTAAAAGAGACCTCAGTTGCTCAATGATCCGAATGGCACGTTGGAAGGTCGCTGTGGGTGACTTAGCTTAGTCACCCTCAGGAGGTTTTAAGAAACCATTTCCCAAGTAGTTTATCGTACACACACATGTGATCTCCAGGGTATACCTAGACCTCGGACCTTGTTTACTAGAGTTCTACCAGCCTTGAGGGTTTCTAAACACCTAAGTGATGAGACATCTTTGAAAAAGAGAATTTCCATCGAGCTCCAAATAAAAATAAAAAAAAAGAAGAGAAAAATGAAAAAGAAAAAGAAAAAGAAAAAGAGCAAAAAGACGGTGAATGTATCAAGTGAGATCATAATCAAAACTCTACGCCTCGAGGGCCTTTCAAAGCCTAAATGCCCCGAGCAAACCGGCCTAAGACATTGATTTCACTGCTTGCTACATGGGATAAAGGATGAATCCTTCCTACAATATAGGGCATTTAGGTTTTGGTGAGTGTTTGGGGTGAAGTTCGAGGGGAACTAAATGCTTCAAGGCTCCTAATAGTTCGCGTGAGTAGCTACGAATCCCCGCCACTGCGGGACACTTAGCTAAAACTTATAAAAACAGCTTTCTTTTCATGCCTAGGTAGTTTAACGTGGAATACACAAGGTGCTCTTATCATTTCAGAAGCTGACTATTCCAAATAGTGAGTTGAATTTAAGTTCGGGGTGTTTGAACCCGGTTATATGTCTGAGATCATGAATCAACCGCACGTGAGATTTACGGGAAAGGTCATTGAGAACACGGGGGTCAGTTGCTTGTCAACTCGCTCGGCTTAGCTAAGTTCCTTAGAAAGTCAACAACCTTAAGGATCTTTCGATTTTGAGGAAGCTGTAATTGCAAGTTTGCCCATTTTCACCCTTTCGCATCACGTATCACACCTACGTCATGTGTGTTTCGTGTGTCATTTTTCATCCGTGGTTTTGTCAGAGTCTGCTTTCGCTTCGTGGACAAGCACGGTTGCTTGTGGGCGTGATGGCGCGGCCCAAAACACTCATGATTTACTCGTGTTTTATTATGTTTTCGTTTCATTTCATATAGTAATAAGCGTATATCGCTTCATATGCGAGCACTATTGCGGCATTTCAAAGTAAAAGGTGGTACTCAAGGATGTGGCGGAGACTCAAGCAGCGAGAATGGAGAATCCAGCCCAACGCCGCGACGTGGAGGACGCCCTCACGCCAGGACGCCCTCACGCCGAGATGTCGAGGTCGACGACATGCCGCCTTTATCTACCAGACTGTGGACGCCCCAATGTCGTGACGCTGCGGACGCATCGGACTTAAATCGCTGATTCGAGATATAAAGTTTTAAGCAACGAGTTTTGAAGGTGTGGAGAAACGAATGAGAACAGAGTGGACTACTAATATTGTGCGTGAAACGAGATCTCAGGAACTCCTATATCTGTGATTTTCTCGAACATTTAATGATCTAAAATCTATGGTCAGAATGAACAAACATCATGTTCTAGATTTATTTCTGTGGTTTCACAGAATTTCGCTACATTCATATGGGATTAATTAATATGCCGTTTCATTTAGCATATTAATGGATCAGAGTATCGACTCGTTTCATTTTCCGTGATTTAGTCAATGGTGGTGCTTCACAACATCGCATGCTCTTTGGCTGAGAATCAGATCTTAGAGATAAAGATTCCTAGCATCCGGAAGTAGGAGCCGACACTGCAAATTGAGAAAGGGATCTCCTGCCTAAGCACAAGGACAGTATTAACCATTTGGGCGCTTAGAGTCCAAGGTCAAGTAGAGATGCAATACACCCTATCGACAGATAGACTTAATATACCTCGGTATAGTGATATCTCAGTAATGATCAACCCACAAATGAGAATATGTTAATATACTGAATAAACAATTTGTCGAGGTTATAATCCATTGAGTGTAGCAGGGGAGGCAAAACCCTAGTCTCCATCAATTGAGTTAGCAAATATTTTAGGGTTAGTTTTTCTCTACACTAGTCATAATTCACTTGAGTTCTAGGTCTAGATAATATTCTAAGCCAATTCCAATATTCGACACACTTCTCCTCGTGGGATCAACACTTGACGAGCCACTATACTATGTAACCTTGACGTGTATACTGCGCATACAAGCCTATGTTTTACACTAATTTACTCACCTATCCCTAACCCGTCAAAAGCACTTTGAACCTTACATCCTTCTCCCCGGTTGCCCTGCAAAACATCAATTTTTACACAAACCCCATTATCATCTTCATTCATAAAAAAATAAAACAAAATAAAATAAAAAAGATTGAAATCATATTCTGACTAAGGAAATGAACGAAGAAGAGGCAGTATTTTCTTTGAT
The DNA here is from genome assembly GCA_016808115.1 of Tetrastigma voinierianum. Classification (NCBI taxonomy): domain Eukaryota; kingdom Viridiplantae; phylum Streptophyta; class Magnoliopsida; order Vitales; family Vitaceae; genus Tetrastigma; species Tetrastigma voinierianum. The sequence continues at coordinate 247,896 of JAEQBH010004372.1, read as the reverse complement.
CTCTCTATACAACAGGATAAGGTAGAAGATGCAAAGACCTTCAGGTGAATTTGAAAGGGGCGAGGATGCCAGATGGGTCTCTGGCTGCCCATCCGAACGTCTCTAGCTCTAGTGATTTTGCCATTTTTTTCTCTTCTCTGGATGAGGAATTATATGCGAAGCTAGTACAGAGACAAAACAGAGTAGTGAGATAGAGAGGAGACGAGGAAAGGGACAGCAGATTGAGCGATTTATAGTTGCTGGGTTGGGGGTTTTCTTGGCTGTTGTAGTGGCTTATAGATAATACTAATAATAAGATTGTAGGAATCTCCGGGTAACCTGGCTTTTCACCCAAATAAATTATCAATTTTAGGCTGGTTCAAACTAGCCGCCTTCTTTATTTACATTATCTTCCCCTGCTTGTTTCATTGAAGAAATAGATGGCTCGGACTTTCCGTGAAATTTCAAATTTCTATCAAAGTGGGCATCGACCCAAATATACAAAAAAAGGAAAAGAAATCAGCTTTGGCCTTGATTTTCAAACTTCTTAAAGAAAATCAAACATAATTTCATTGTCTTCCATCTTCATCCACCCGCACACCATCTCCACAGTTACATCGCCAGCGACGTCGACTCACGTCGGCCGACTCGGCCCATTCTCCATTTATTATTTTCTTTAAAATTTTGTCTCTCATAATATATAAATATATTTTTAAAATTGAAAAGATGGAGGTGTGGGTCAGCAGGGTGACCGTCGGATCCTCGGGAGGTCGCGGCATCGACGGCATGACGTCGTTGGCCGATAGTGTGTAGCAGCGGGAGTCGCATTTAAACGAAACGTGGTAAGAACTAGGAACCAATCGCTGATCGCGAGCGCGGTCATTAACGGTATTTAATCAGCGAAAAAATACCTGCATCACTGAGCAGCCCAAGATTGATTTTACTTAAAATATCTAGACATTTCACAAAAATATCAGAATCGCAAAAATTAACAAAATATTTTTAAATTCACTGGAATACTTATTGAACTATAAAAACGATAACAAGAAATATACACTGCTCAAGACGACATTCATTATAATTTATCTAAATTACATCACAATAAATGCATTTAAACCAAACAATAATCACACCAATTACATTATTCACGGGGTTTATCCCACTCGACGTAAGATAATATTCATACTGAAGATACTGCTCCAATAATATCAGATCAGAATCGAACACGCGCATTTATTAAATATGTCAGACCCTACCCATAACCTCAAAAGATATAATTCAAAACAACTACATAATTGTCGGAATTCTTCACATTCAAGAGAGAAATCTTCAAATGATACTTTATGATCCATGGAGGATACACCATTCCATATTCTTCACCAATAAACCCGCTGACGCAAGAAGATCACCATAACTCATCAGATAAGGAGGAACATGTCGCCTCATCTCGATGAATCACCGAATCAGTTCCAATACCCACACTCAAACGGCCTTCGAGAACGAATCCTCATCAGGGACACATCCTTCGTCATTTTCCTCTGCGGGCTTCCAAATGCTCCACACCCGTCCGCCTCCTAGACTCGGGTCTTCATTTTCAGGTAAAGAGGAGGGAATCATCTTCACCTGAACTGACTCACGATATCGACTGGCTGCGATCTACAATATCCCCACCATCATTTCCAGATCACTATCATCATCGGGTCCCCTCTCCTCTGAGCCAACATAACCTCGTAGTAGAAGTACCAAAGTAAAACTCGGGTCTACTACTATGTTCAAACACTCAATCAAAGGAGGGTCGAGAAGTAACAATGGGTCAAATGAGTCCTCGTGGTCTCAACACTAAACTCACTATGAACTTCTTCCTTATAAAACCCGCTCAACATTAACACACCGCTTCTCGAACATGCGCAAAGCAATTGCATCGTGATTTCCATCTCATCATCTAAATGGAGAGGTCTAACCTATCGTAATAGTCGATTCTCTTCTTCTTCACTCAACTCAATTAAATTTCTAAGAATCGAGAAAATTATTTTCTAAGAACTTTACTCCGTCGCTCCATATCACTCTGATCTTTAGTTTCACGTTATAATAACAAACCAATTGTCGGAGCCTAGGATAAGCAATGATTTCATTTATATGAATTGTGAGCAAATGTGCTCCAATTCTTTCACAAGCCGAAGATGATGCTAGTTGGGAAAGAACCTATGCTAAACTCCTAATGTTAAAACGTGATTTACTACAAAACCATCATCATTCAACCGCAATAAAATTACTTATATCTGTAATATATAATAAAATAGTTATAAAATTTAATATAAATGAGAATTACCACCTCATCAGGAACCTAATATTTAGATCTCGACCGCCATCACGCCCGATCACCAAATCCTTATCACTAATAGTAAGGTCGTGGAATTCAAAAATGTCAAAAAATCTAAAATAAAAAATTAATCGAAGAAATTGAATCAATTAATAGAATTAGAAACCTATTAATTTACCTCAAGCTCAAAATTAGAAAGGCCTTCAAGACAGGATTCAATTTAAAAAATATCATGAATAAATTAAGTGTTTTTTCAAGGTCAACCCAACTCCAGTCCAGACATTGAAATTGATCGAGATAAAGATGTCAGAATAGTGATCGAGAATTGGGTGATGCGATAATAATATAAAACATAAAATTATTAAATGGAATATCGCAAGATGATATTAATTAGTTAATTCCGTCGCATGAAGAGGATGCTTAAGAGTTCTATCCCAACGACCGCGATGATAAGTTTCACCCACTCTTTAAATTAGCCGATCTAAATTTGGCCTTCATCAACCGAATATACTGCAGACAAATGGCATGGTCAGACGACTCGAATCAACACGCGAAGCACCTGTACAGGCCCCATGCATGGACACCAGCTTCTCCACCTTCTCCCAATATCATGACTAAACATGAGTCTTCTTCTCGACCTCATGCCCAACTACAAATCGACTAAGCCATGACACCATTCATTACTAATAAAAGACTCTTCAACCACTCTTTAGAAGACTATCAAGGGCAATATAGTTTGTTGCAAAATCTGCTGCTCCAGGACGATCTTCCACCACATACCGTCAGATTCAAGCAACCAACCTGATCAGAATGAAGTCAAGTTATCTTTCGACCATTCCCGATCAACTGAGCAACACTATCCCTATTACCAATGTCTTCAAACATTAAATCAATGCAATGTGCCGCATGGAGTCCAATAATGATCGTATTTCTTCATCAACAACTTTCCCGCTTACAAATGCCGATCCATTATCTCGTTACAATTTCCAACCACATTCGCTTCTCCAACTCTCGATAACGCCATTCAACAAACCATATATGTATTTGTTGTCTTTAATCTTATCCGACGTATCAACGTATTTCCTGGAGGAAAATCAGGCTTCCTCAATATACTATGAAATTAATTATGCCCACTTATTTGGTCCTACCCATCCATCGCATTACAATCAGACATCCATATGTCTCCCATTTCTCCCTTCGTAAGTCACATGTTTCCATGTCTTTATACTCCATTTCCAAGTACTCGCTGAGCTCTTCATATGGAGATATGCTCGATGCCCATCCCTACATATAATAATTCGAGAAAGCCGGTTATTAAAACATATTTCATGGAGATAATAATGTCATTATTAAAATGATATTTATATGAGATCATAATGTAAAACATTATATAATTGGGACAAACCTACTTGTCGTGCACAAAATCATGTTCTTAAAATGCATATGAGTCCGTTGGTGGCACACTTTCATATACGGTTAACTTCATAATTAATCGGGTCCCACTAATGCTTCCTCGATCAACCACTTTCGAACATATTTTTGAAGCTTTTGCTTTCCAAACACAAAGACTCAGATAATGATGGTGCAATCAAGGCAGATGATCCGTATGCTTCAATAATTTCAGGATCTTTCAGATATGTCTCTGATGGATCACCCGGTCAGAAGATCACTGTTGCAATTATGCAAAAATAAAATCAACTTACATTATTTTATATACTATGAAAATGAATTAGTATAAAAGATTACCATTTTTCTTTGCCTCCTTATAAATCCTGTACAACCCCGATCTCTCGTTCCATCTACCAGCTAATGCACGTATCGCTTCTCGATATTCATCTCGCTCACTCGTGGGTGCGCATGTCACCCCGATACATACGCACATCCTCATCACCCTCCTCCTCCTCATCACCCTCCTCCTCCTTCATCATCATCACGATAATGATGTTTTCCTCCTATCAGGCTCTAATTTAGCTTCTCGAATTTCTTCCATATCTGCTTTTCGCTGCGAACCTTCATTTAAAGCTGTCATATTTCTCTGCTTTACTCCGCGGGCACATTCGGACACTTCTTAGAATTTGAATGGGATCCGTGATATGATGTATTTAAACTTTAAGTCGAAGAATTCCACCACTTTTTACGCTGGGTTCACAATAATTACAAATTGTTCCATTTTTTATGTCCCTCCAAAAAGCAGTAATACCTCCATGCAGGATCTTTGGCCCACTTCCACTAGCCATTCTATAATACAAAGCATTTATCAAAATAAAATTCAAATCGCTGATCTTTGTATACGAGTATCATTATAACAACATTATATATATGTAATTTAACATAAAAGTAAGATCTAAGTTTATAACATGATATCTGAGCTTAATAATATCATTAAGATATCTAAGAATATCTAAAATTCTAAATATTACCTCAATTTCTAACTAAATAAATAATATAATTAATTAACGAAAAATTATATTATCAAATTATAAACTAAAATAAAACTATAGTATAAAAATATAGATTATAAGATAAAAATGTTTCAAACATTATATAACTAAAATAAGATTATAGTAAATAACTAAGTTTGAAAGATTATATATAACTAAAATAATTCATACCTAAATAAATATAATTAATTAACTAAAAATTATAGTATCAAATTATAAAACTAAAATAAAACTATAGCAGAAATATAGATTATAGTATAAAAATGTTTCAAACATTATATAACCAAATATATTATAGTAAATAACCAAGTTTGAAAGATTATATAATCAAATAACTATTATCTAAAATAAATAATATAATTAACAACTAAAATTATATTATCAAATTATAAAAATCAAATAAAACTATAGTATAAAAATATAGATTTATAGATAAAAATATTTCAAACATTATATAACTAAATATTATAGTAAATAACTAAGTTTGAAAGATTATATAACTAAATAATTATTATCTAAATAAATAATATAATTAATTAACTAAAATTATATTACCAAATTATAAAACAAAATAAAACTATATATAAAATATAGATTATAAGATAAAAATATTTCAAACATTATATAACTAAAATAATATTATAGTAAATAACCAAGTTTGAAAGATTATATAACTAAAATAACTATTATCTAAATAAATAATATAATTAATTAACTAAAAATTATATTATCAAATTATAAAATTAAAATAAAACTATAGTATAAAATATATATTATAAAACTACTTTCCAACACCAAAATAAACTAAATCAAATATGCATAAAAAACAAAATTAATGAACAAAGAAACATACCTTAATTCCCAAAGATCTTCAAAAAAATTAGATAAAGAACAAATAAAAATTATTTGAGAGTGAATGGAGCTTAGATGTGATGAATGAGTTTGTAATGAGCAGGCGATTTGGTGGTATTTGAGAAATTTTGGAGTCAAAATAGTCATCGGATTGTCAAACCGCTGTGATTTATTTCTAACCGCCGGATTTGATTTTGGTTCAAATTTGACCGCTGGATCATTATATAATCGTTAAATCATTTTAATCGTTGCATCGCCTTCATTTAAAATCAACCGCCGATCAAAATAGCCGCTGATCTTTTCAACAAAGCGCGACGAAACTTGACCGCTGGACAAACCAGTGAAAAATCAAGGCAAAATTATCCAGAAAATCGATAACCGATTTATCTGATTTTTTCAATTTATCACTGACAACCCATGACATTTTCCCTGATGCTTCCCAGCGCCGCCATTTACTGGGTAAAAAATGGGTGAACATCTACTTCCGATTTTTGCCGACATGACATTTTTCAACCGATTTTCTTCCATCCGATTTTTTCCATATATTTTTATTCATTCCCACCAAAAACCGATAAATTGCTTCAAAAATCACGAAAAACCGACTTTAGTTCCCCTCGGAAGAATACAAACTGGGTGAAAGATTTTTTTTTTTAAATTTAAAAATAATAAAAGATAAAGGATAGATGTAAAAAAGAAGTTAAAAGACATGAAATGATCCAACATTCATACATCTAACATTTCCCACGTTTTTTATTTTATTACAAATTAACTTATTTTAAACAAAAATGTGAATTTTATGTATTTACATTATCTTTAAAAGTAATGGATATTTAACTTATTTTTACAAGAAAATGAGATGCATATTTTCATTAACACTGGCCGAAAATTAATAAAGGGTCAAATTTACAAAATTAAGTTTTTAAAAAGTATTTTAATCAAATCATGAAAAAGAAATAAAAAATAAAGGATCAGATAAAAGATAATAAACAAAAGCCACCTTGACCGGAGGCTTTTAAAATGGGAAAATTATGTTAGACAAATATTATAAAATCCGGAATCAAGTTTTTGTTTTATAATGTTCAGTATCCTGTCAGAAAAAATAATTAATTTTTAGGTTAAAATGTAATGATTACTAAAAAATACCCCAAAATATCTTTACAGTACATCCAACCTCCTACAGTAATAAAAGTAAAAAAAAAAACTAAATTTTTTTCCTGCACTTCTTCTTCCTTGGCTCTTCCTCCCTTGTCTGATTCGGTTCCTCTTCTCCCCTTCATCTTCCTTCCATCTCTTTAACTCTCATTATCGTTTTGTTAAAGCTTCCTCTCCTCTCATTTTATCTATCTCGTGTTTTGCAAGCAACTATCCCTCGTTTGCAAGGAAAGGAAGTTGTTCATATTCGTAAACTGTAAGTTTATGCTCTCAAGTTTGATTTTTTATATATACATTCGTGTTTTGCATTTTTTGGTGTTTTATGTTTGTTTTTTTGTTAATAAAAGAGTTAAGTTTATTAGTTTTCGGATGTTCTATATTCGGATTTTTAGATAAAAAAGTTATCTTTATTAGCTTGTGGTAGCTTCATTTGTTTTTTCATATAAGTAGCTTATCTTTTATTAGCTTTAGTTAGTTATTTGTTTGTTTTTTTTATATAAAGGAGCTACCTTTGTTTAGCAAGATTCATAAAAACCATGGGAGAATACCTTATGTATGAGTATGTGAGCTTATCTATAATGTACAACATGATACTAGCAACTATGACTTGGGGAAAATACCATAATCATCTTAAGTGAACACTGATATGCTAAATCCAATAATCATGTCACTGAAGTGAATGAATGCCCTTACAATCATACTTTATAATGCCTCGTACTAATTATCAGAACAGTACTACCAAGTACTATCCCTAATGAATCATCACAAATCAGGAAGCAATTTTTAAGCAAGCAGTTTGTATTACTCGTACTACCTTTAACAAACACTTGTTATTTTTTGTGATCGGGTTTGACATTCGTTGTTGCACGGTGACTACCATAACATACTATGGGTACCACCCATAATGCACGCATCTACCATAATGAGGTAACATAATTCGGGTACCACCATAAGATTTCGGGTACTACTCGTACTACCATAATGAAAATGTCCAAATCAAAAAAAACCAAATATAATGTATTATATATAATGTACTACTCGACATTAATACTCATACTAGTGGTGAGATCACATAAACTTCATCGCGAACTAGCAAATGGAGCTTGGAGGTATTACCACTATATTACTTAGAAGTTATACTACCACAACATATTTAATTGGGCATCATGATAACAAACCAGTGGTATTATCATACATACATATTAGGTGTAATAATTGGTACTACCATTAAAAATTAGAAACAATTATTACCAACCTATAAATTACATTGTCATTGTTTTTACATGTACATTATATTGTTATCAATCAATATTAGGGGTACTAATTGGTACTAACATAACTTTTGCAAACACCCCATACAAACATGTAATTGATCATAATGTTAATTATTTTATATGTACATTACATTGTTTCACCACACTTCCCATATGTTCAAAATTTGTATTTCTTATTTCAAAAAAATTGTTTTACATTTTGTTTATAGAAATGATTATGGTTTATTTGTCATCAAATACATGAGTACTGAATGGGGCAAAGATTGACATACGCATGCACTGCATGTTATATATCAAAAGTGCTTAAACTATATGCATTAATTTCAAGAACTGTCTATTAATCTATTGCTTTTTGTTTAAGTCTCAAATGCAATACCATCGTTAAAGACATGTTCCACCTTGATTATGCATAAAAGTAATGAAGAATACAAGCAGATCGAAGCTTAAAATGAGATCATGAAGCTTGATATTTAAGATGTAATCGCATTTTTTCGTGTCAAGTTCAAATTATATGTAACAGTAATAAATGCTTAATACATTTATGCCACCATTTTATGTAAGGGTGCTTCAATTTCATAAATGTAACTACCTTTTATGTTATTTTTTTTTCTTGTATAATAAGTTTTCATTCCTTTTTATTGCATTTGACATCATTATTGAGGGTACTACCACAACATAGTGGTTGTTGTACAATCAATTATATTTTTATATTTTAGTAATATGGTGGTATTACAATAATAATAGGTGTTCCAATAAGTTTAGATCACTAATTACCATAAGTTTTGTAATGGTACTACTATAACATACTAAGAGTAATACCATAATGAACTAGGGGTACTACCATAATGTAGGAACTAGAAACAAACTCATAACAATAAGTACGATATTTTCATATGTTTGTAATATGGTGGTACTACCATAATAATGTGTTACAACAAGTTTAGGCCACTAATTATCATCAGCTTTGTAATGATACTACCATAACATATAGAGAGTACTATCATAACGAACTAGGGGTATTACCATAACGTAGGAATTAGAAACAAACTTATAACAATATGTACGATATTTTTATATGTTTGTAATATGGTGGTACTACCATAAATTAGTGTTCTAACAAGTTTAGGCCACTAGTTACCATTAGGCTTCAGAATGCACTACCATTCATACCGGGAGTACTCACCATAACGACCGAAAGACACCTGTACTACCATACGTAGAATTAGAAACAAACCCATAAAGAATATGTGGATGATATTTTATATGTTCAGAATATAGTGGTACGTGCAGAGAAGGAAAAATAGAGAAAGAGAGAGAAAGTATCATAATAATATGTTCCAAATGGTGTTTGTTCACTAGTTAATATCACTTATAATGGTACTATCATAACATACCCGTAAGTCCACCATAATGAATCAGTACTACTCAAGACTACCATAACAGGAATCGTGAAACAAACTCATAAAGAATAATGCAGAAGACTAAAAATCTAATTTTCTGTAAAGCAGAAATGGTTATTTTTAAAATCCGAAATTTTTCTAAATCTCGATGATTGTTCTGATTTCACCGTTGAATCTAATACCACGCACTATGTCGTAATTCCAAGATAGTTTAATTTCACATTTTTCGAGGCACCGGTGTCGGAAAAGCCGAAACGGTTCGGTATTACATGACAAACGAAGTCACCAATGTATCGCACATGTCAAGATTTAGACGATAGTTACACATCGTTAGTCAAAAATCGCAAAAGGGATATGATGAGAATTATTAAATTGTTAAATCAAAGACAAAAATGCAATAGCGTCATCTTCTCTTCCCATTCGGTTTCAAAAACGCAAGGCGATGAAGAGGATGCAGTGGCTGTTTTTTTTATTTTTATTTTTGTAGTAGAGAGGTCGCTTTTCTCTCTGTGATTCGCCGACCTGACTATTTGGCCGACTGAAAGCAAGAAGGAAAGTCATTCACGCCACAGAGCGCTAAGCGCGAAAGAATCGATTTTACGGAGTCTCGACAACCCAAGAGGTAGAAATCTTTTCCTACTTGTGTTAATCCTTGTTTAAGAACCATGTAAAATGGTTAGGAACGCTCTGAGTTTGTTTTAAATTGCAAACTCGCTTCAAAAAGCTTAACCAAAGTAGAAAATTTTATTTTGTGGTCGTGAACAGTAACCCGATGGTTTTACTGTTCATATGAATAGTAACATGAATAGTGACACGAAATTATTTTTGTGTGAAAATGTGTTCGTCAGAGTGATTCTAAAATGAATGTTTGTTTGTTAATTGTACCTATGTGAGCTAATTTTTCGTGTAATTTCATCATGGAATTTGCATAACATGTTTTATGTGATTTAATTATGTTAATATATATTCATGTGAATATATTAGCATGAACGTGTTGAATTGACATCATGCATTCCATATGCACGTAAGCACTCCTAGAATATTGTGAGATGGTGCATGATATGAAATGAAACAAAACGAAAGTTCGCTTTCGCGAGCGAATTTTGTTCGACGATTTTTCTGAGAATCAGGTTGAGACGGTCCAACAATTACACGTCTGAGGAGCCCATGAATCGCTTAGGAAGGTTCTCCAACACATTCTGAGGCATCTAACATTTTAACAACCGGTAGCTACGCTTTCAAGAACAAAAAGCTTTGCTTTGAAAAATCGCGATTTTACTCGCATCTCGCTTGTGATACGCGAGTGAGTTTGAGGACTGACATGGGATCCGCCGCGTAGACATTCGAAGGTTCATGTAATTGATTGAATGTGTTTGTTTGCCATGCATATACATTTAGCGGGAGTAACCCACGAGGGAAATATCTCTACCTGCTTTACTCACCTCGTCTAGGGATCACCATTTCAGTACATAAGCGATTTCGTGAAAGCCGCACTCATTGGGTGTCAAGCTGGTGGCAAAAACGACCATGCATTGATTTTATAACATGTATTGTGAATGGTAAATTTTAATATATGTTGGAAGTAAAAGTAATGTAAAACTCAACCATGTGAAAGATAGTCGGTGTATATTGACGATTACTAGATGGGCCCAAGTGGCCATTTTTACTCATGTATATGTCTTATGATGTCATGTCGCACAGTCAGACTCAAGTGTGAGCCCCGTACAAAGGAGACTCTCGCCTCGCATTTTCATGAGTGCCTGCCACCCGACATCCACGACATCTGAGGTCGACGGTTGTCAACTGACACCTGGTTCGGAGCTGGCCACAATATGTACGATATTTTTATATGTTTGTAGTATGGTGGTACTATCATAATAATATATGTTCCAACAAGTTTAGGGCCCTTAGTTTACCATACTTTGTAAATTGTATTACCATAACATACCGAGAAGACTAACATAACGAACTGGTGTTATCACCATAACAAATGTGCGATCTACCATAACGTAGGAGTCAGAAACAAACTCATAGTAATAGGTACGATATTTTTATATGTTTGTAATATGGTGGTACTACCATAATAATGTATTCCAACAAGTTTAGGCCACTAGTTACCATCAGCTTTGTAATGATACTATTATAATATACTGAGAGTACTATTATAATATATTGAGAGTACTACTATAACGAACTAGGGGTGCTATCCTGTACTACCATAACATATTGGGAGTACTATCATAACTAACTAAGGTACTACTCGATACTACCATGACAAAGCTGATGGTAATTAGTAAGGCTATGCACGGTTTATTCTGTTCGATTTTTAATATAAAATTATAATCGAATCGATTATAATCGGTTCTAATAAATTAAAACTGAAATCGATAATTAGAAATATACAACTGATAAAATTGATTCGATTTGGTTATAGATAGTAATCGATTATAATAATTTAATTCGATTGCATTCTATTCGGTTTTAAAATCAAATAAAAAATAAAAATTGTAATATACTATATTTAAAATTTTAATATTGAAAATATAAAAATAAAACTAATTAATTTAATATTATCCAAAAAAATCCATTATTTTCTCTCACTTTTATGAAAGTTAAAGAGATGGAAGGAAGATAAAAGGGAGAATAGGAAGGAAGAGGAAGCGAATTGGACAAGGGGAGGGGAAGAGCCAAGGAAGAAGAACAACTAGAAAAAAATTTAGTTTTTTTTTTTTTATTACTTTTGTTATTGTAGGAGGTTGGATGTGCTTGTAAGAGTATTTTGGGGTATTTTCTGATAATAATTACAATTTGTTACAGGATATTTGACATTGTAAAACAAAAACTTGATTCCGATTTTTATAATATTTATCTATTATAAGAGACAAACATAATTTTCCCTTTTAAAATTGCTTGGCCGTCACGCCGTGTCTGTAAAGACCGGCCTGGTTTTTAGCTTCCTTTCACGTTGTCCATGGTATCAAATATAGTTTACGGCACAGTTTCTAAGATATTATTAATTACAAAAATTTTGCAATTTAAGAATAATTGATATGAGATGATGAAATATTTATTTACAACGTAAATTTATAATCACCTTGTGAAATAGAATAAGTATTTCTCCTCCAAAGATTAGAATGATGATCCATCTATTTTTAATTTAAACTAACAGTTGGTGATGCTTACATTCACGGTCGCTGGATATCTCAGAATTTGGTATGCTCATAGAGGATAGCAGAAGAATCATTGAAGGTTTAAATCTATCTTTGCAGCATGTAAAAAGGCAAGCCAATATGGCTGCCGATACCTTAGCAACAGCAGCATCCTTTCTTCCCTTTTCTAGATACTGGAATAGTGTACCTCAGTTCTTGATAGCGGTGCTAGCAAAGGATGTAATTTCTCGTGCCAGTTGAATAAAACTGCTGTTTTCCATTCAAACAATTTCTTTTAACTAAGTAACAATTCTAATTAAAGAGATTGGCTGGTTAGATATTGAATGAAAAAAAAATTAAAATTAAAATTTTTTTTTGTGTATTTATTTATTTAACCCTTTCAAGGATAGTTTTCTACCATTTCAACTGTGCACTAGTATTGACACTCTTAAATATTATTGCATCTATAAGTGAAAAATATTATGATATTCTTAATTATTTCACTTTTTTTGAAGGGTATTATTATTTCACTTTAAAAATCTTTATATATATCGTCAAACTTTATATTTTAATTAAGATTAATATGAAAAAGAAGTCATAGCTTGTATGTATAGAGAGCAATGCATATGCAATGATATTGTCATAGATATAGGCCACTTTGAAGATTAGTATGCCTATGAATTTTTGCATGTTTATATTTATTTCAACTGCGGGGCTGGTGGGAACTAGTTCCGAACTTTTAGTGGCTCTAATGTGACAACATTTTGTGGGGGGTGGGGGTTTAGATTTGCATTGGTCAAAGAATTTCTAGAATGTGATGAGGTAAAGGATGGCATATGAAAGATCAAATACGCAAACACCCCCCTTTAAGTAGGCTTTTGCATGTGGATGGGGTTTTAAATGATGTATTATTAAAAAACTTTTTTTTTTTGCTAGCCTTTTTTCCTTTGAGCGAGTAGAGGTGATTTTTTAGGTCATTTTTGACATGAAATCACAACTCTACACTTTTTTCATCATCTTCTTCCTTAATAAAGTTGTTATTCTACAAGATCTAGATTTTAATTTGTTTTTTATATTTTAATTATCGTCTTAGTGCAGTGTGTCATAATCGTCGTCTTTGTGTGGTGTGTCGTTGTTGTTATCTTGGTATTCGACGTTTGTTTGTCGTTGTCGTAGCGCGACGCGATTTGTGGCTGAGGCAATGATGAACGTATCAAAGAATATCCAATCCGCGATGTTAAATCAAATCAACGATCACACATGCTACGTAACTGTAATAATAAATATTCTAATACAATAAGAATATCAAATACGAGGCTCAATTATTAAATATGTACTTTGAGTCGATTCATTATGCCACTACTTGGATGTCGCTTCATCATCTACTATTTTTAACGACGAATTTTATATTTTTATCGATTAGACACAATAATCAATAAAATTACTTTTCTCTTCAAAAATAAAATAAAATAATGTATTACTAATTATTCTTGGTTTAAATGAATTATCTTCCCAAGATTTTCCTCACTTATAGTTTCTAATGGCTTGTGGGCAGGCACTTTCTAGATGTACTAGTTATTCATAACAATGCCACAAATTATATTCATCTTTCTATGTATTTTCCTTACCTTTTTTTTTTTTTGAAAAGATGTATTTTCCTTACCTTTTTTTTTTTTTTGAAAAGATGTATTTTCCTTACTTTTAACATTGTAGTTTACTGTTTGGTTGACCATATCTGTTAAGCTAGTACAATTGGAAATGGAAAAAAAAAAAAAAAAACAAGAGAAGAAGAGGAAAATTATAAAGACACGGGGAAAAAAAATGACAATGACCAAGTCTTGTGTAGCACAATCTCCTTAAAGCAGATTTGTTTTTTTCTGAGGGTGCTTGAGACTTCAATAGACGCCTGTTTCCCAGGATAAAACGACATTCAAATGACGACAATAACACCTTTGCAATCACATCGACGAACTGGACACAATGTTTGTAATTCTATCACTCAGTGAACCAAAGAAAGAATTTGATAGAAAAGGGTTTTTTGAAATCGATCTACAAAGAGAGTATGAAACTCCAAATAAATAGAGTTCGTGAGGCGACTTAATTCAATGACTCATCATCCGGCCGCTTGGGGAAAAACTAAAAGAAAAATTCAAAATCCTGTAAAATGGTATTTATGATTTAATCGCATAACCGCTTTAGGAATAAAATCAAATCGTCGCTACACTTAATTTCATTCATACAAAAAAGGAAAAACTCCAACAATATCAACTCTCACCCCAACCTTATCTCATACTCCTAAGTTCCTAACCTAATTTAGGAGTTCAGTGAAAAAATATAACCCCATAGAAAATTTTATATAGAAGTTTGGACTCCCTTTTGTATATGATATTTCTATTGGTTTCTTCTTATATATTCAATATGCATAATATCATCTTAGCCTAGATAATTTTTGATAGGGAAATTTACCTCCTAGCATATTTTTAGCACAATCAAAGATGGATGTTAATGGATGTAAAAAGAAAAAAGGATCTTGGGGTACAATCCTGCATCCACCTATTGACCAAGTTTTACAATTGACAAAGTTAAGGGACATTCATTTATTAGAAAAATTTTCTAATTTAGGTGTTTTCTTTTTTTATACATAATATTACATAAAATATTTTAAAAACTAATATATGGAACCAAAACTAAATTTGAAAACAAGTCAAACTGAAGTTGAAATGAGGAATGACAGGATTCATAAGTTTGAGCACAAATACATGTTGATCCATTACTCCTATGTTCTCAACTAAATTATCACTCTCTGAATGTGAAGGGTGGGAACCTGATGATGAGATAGGAATCTAGATTGAGAGCTCAAGGCCTCATTACATAGGAACATGACCATATCTTTAAGCCTATTGTCATGGACTTATTATGTGTGCGTTCGTGATCGTAGCTGAAGACCTTATTGAAGATCAAACATGCTCATGAGTCGGAAGGTAATGGTGAGTGCTTCAAAGGTGTGCAAGTGATCATGGTCAGCTTCTTCGAGTTCGTGCATGTTAACCCATAAGTTTAGGAGTTTGTCGCTATTCGAGACTGAATTATAAAGAAGGGGTGCTTCCGCTTATCCTCGCATTAAATTGGTCCGCACCGGATCCGCTCTCCTGATGAGCCTGAGGCAAGGCGAAACTAGTCGCGATAGAGGCAATGGGCGTGGCGCGGCAAGTCGGTCTCATGAACGTGGTCTATATGAGACCATCGCATGGGACTACACCGCTGTACGAACGAGCAGGCCTGCGGACAAAGGTGGCTGTAAAGAAGACGTAAGTTGGCCAATAGCCATGATGTCACTTCTATCGATCTTGGTAGCAGAAAGTCTATCTCTCCTGAAGATGCACAGTAGCTTATGAAGCTGTGGTGATGAGGACTTATGTATGGATTAGCGTTCCTCCAGATCGCATGAGGTGCCGGTTGTTGTCGAGTAGTGTGTAATAAGTGCTTGCCTACTAGGGGTGAAAGTCGAGCGAGGTGTTGCTTTCGGGGTGGAAGTTGAGTGGGGGCTCATTCCATGGCTGGTGATGCCACGTCCGGGTGATGGACATCCTCTTTGGCCCAGGGGTATATGTTCGGTTGTTTTTGTTTATATCAAAGTTTAGTTAAAAGCAACCTAATCCGCAAGTGCATGGATCACAAGTAATATATTGGCTTTCAAATTAAAAACCTAGTATGTAGAACCCACAATGAAGAGATGGCTTAAGTACCCTGACTACTCGAGAATTTTACTATTTAAGCTAATTGAACTATTTGTGATTGATGGTTAACTAAAAAATGAAACGAAATTAAACTAAAAATCTACTCTAAAGGATTAGCAAATATTCGTTGCTTCGTAAGAAAACTTTAAGGAATAACATTGGGGTAATGATTGTTTCCATTGGTTCATTTATGGCTTATATTCATTAAGTGCTAATTAAGTGAAGATATTCTTGTGTTTACCCAAGAAACTCTGTATAAGGTTCTCTCTTTCGAGTTTCACCTCAATTTCTCACACCTAATCCCTATTCTCCTATCAATCCATCTAGGTCAAATGATGTGTTACTTGTTCTAAGGTAAATGAGTCCTTGGGAATTTCCATTGGTCACCTCTCAGTCCATACAACGGAATTTCTCGGGGTTATGTTCAGATCGATCACCTTTTGGTCCATATGATCATCACATAAGGTTAGATGATGTCCCTCATAATAGAATCCCTCTAGTACTAGGCTTTCCTTTTTTCCTAGATTTCTTCGGTTAAGTTAAGTTGATTTTATCAATTACACAATATTAGGGGGATGAAATTGAATCCTATAAGATACTTCCAATTGTCACCTTGGAAACCCTTTGAGCTCTAGGTCTCAATTTCACACCTAGTATGTAACAATTGAATAAAACCTAAGAATTCATAAAACCTCAACACAAGATCACATTCACAAAATCATTCAATATAATACATAAGCCAAACACCAATGTCAACAACCAACCTTAGAGGAGGATCTAGCCACTCATAGCAGCCTCAAAACCTAACAAAATCATGTTTAAAGCAAACATAAAGCTGAAAGATTAAGAGAGAGAGAAGGTTTTAGTGATACAAAACAAATATGAAATGGAAGTCCTCTAAAACCCCGACTCCACCACTACAAGAAGTCCTCTAGCAGTTGGATCTTACAACTTAGCTCTAAAAATAAGATAAAATATCTAAGAAAATTTACAAACCCTAGAAAATGAGAGCTTAGAGAGAAACCCTAGAAGATGAATATGTGCAAGCCACCAAGCTCTCTCCAATCCCTTTTTAGAAGTCTTACAAGTGAGTATTTATAGCATACGGAAAATGACCAAAAATGGGGCTGAGAGTGAGGGCATTTTTGTCTCAACTCGACATCCTTCGCCTTGGTGAAGACAAGTGTCCACAATCAAGATAATCTTCCTTGGCCTCAAGAAGGTATAACACTTATTTGATGGTTAGTGATCTTACTAATCTCAATATCAAAATTTGTTGTATCAAATGATTTATATTTATAGAATATAGTGGACTAGACAAATATCCAGAGAGATGATCCCATAGAAAGGTGTGGTTTTGAGCGGCATTAAGTACCTCGACCATCGAAATTGTTCACTAATTGAGCGACTGATGGTCAGAACCAGAGTTTTCTGCCAAAACTAAAAATAAAACAAAACAAAATAAAAATAGTAGGTATTCAATGTCCACTCAATGAGGAAATCTTGAGAAATATCTGAATAGAACTAAAGGAAAGATTCTAGGGTTGATTGTGTTTATTGATGCATTTATGGTTTATATTCATTAAGCGTTGATTAAGTGAACATACACTCGTGCATGTTCAAGGAATCCGACATGAGGTTTACGCTTTCACGTCTCCCCTCAAATTCTCTCACCCACTCCCTATTCTCCTTTCGGTCCATCTAGGTCATGAAGCATGGTACTTTTATAAGGAAATGCTTTCCTTGGGAATCCTATTGGTCACCTCTCAGTCCATGCAGTAGGACTAACCGGACTAATGAAATCCATCTAGTATTAGGAATTCCTAATTTCTTAGACTTCTTTGATTAGGTTAATTAGTATTTCAATTACTAATTCATACCTTAAGAGACCCGGGACCATATTTTAGGGCGTAATCCAAGCATCACCAAGGATGCCCTAATATGGGGATTGAAGACCCAACTCTTAGTATGAATTAATTAATTAAAACCATAATAATCCTAAGAACTACACCAACTAACATCCACACAAGCATGAATTCACAAAACCATCATAAAATATATAAGCCAAACATCAACTTCCACAATCAACCCTACAAGATATTTAGCTACTCATTGAAATCGAGTAATCCAATAAAATCATATTTAAGATAAACATAATATTGAAAGATTAACAAATATAGTAGAGTTTAGAGATACAAAACAAATGAGAGATGGAATTCGTCTCAAACTCTACACCACAGTTGCGAGAGCTCATTTGATGAGCTAAATGTTCAACATCAGCTCCAAATCTAAAGTAAAAAGGAACAAAATAAAAAACTCTAAATGGTTCAAGAAGAAGGGAGGAAAGAAACCCTAAGGAGGGTGTTCTCTCTCCCAAAAATTGGAACTTTAAACATATCTACAAACTATCTATTTATAATCCATGGAAAATGGGCCAATGATGGGCTAAAAAATGGCTAATTTTTGCAAGGCCCGACACCCTTCGCTGAGGCAAAGGTTCCTTCTCCTCGGCGAACCCGTTGCTGTCTTCTTTGCATGGCTTTGGTTCACCAAGGCGAAGGAACCTTCGCCACGGCGAACAGCTCCTTCGTGGCGAACACCTTTTTACTTCAAACAATCATAACTCTCTCATTTGACCTCCAAATGCGATGATTTCGGTCTCTACAAAAAGATAAGAGAGGGTAGAAACTATAAATATCAAGCTTGGGGTCATTAAAGGCCATTAGGTAGAATGAAAGTGCACAAACTTTGAGGGATGCTGCATGTGGTGTTTTGGAAAATCCTCCATTGACTTTACGAGGCCGTATTTTTTTTCGTTCAAACTCCGAATTGGGTGATCTTTGACTTGTTGGAAAGCTTGAGATATGTAGAACCCATCCATATCATGCTTGAAGTCATGGGAGGTCATGGTACAACCCAAAAATTCATCTTTTTGACTCTTATTATGCCCTCTTTGCTTCAAAATGTAACTAGAGCCATAAGACAGATACACTACACGTAGCCTTAAAACAATTCATAATACCTGGCTATGATTGGAGTAGGTGATTATTGGTATAAAAGCATGTATAAAAAGCACCTATCAAATACCCCAAAACTTGGCTTTTTTCTTGTCCTCAAGCAAAGAAACAACTCAATTTCCTTATTCAAAACTAACAAAAATGTTGAGCATGAAATTAGGATAATATATGATAAACTGCCTCAAGGATATAACCTTCATACAACACAAAGAAAACTTTGAGATAGCCTTTTTAAAAAATATTAGATTGACCATAAGTTGAACAACCTAAACCAAAGTTCTCAAGTGTGTGTGTAGTCTTCCCCTCTCTGGTCAATTGCAGTTCAGATGGAATTAGATGAGCATGAGTGGAATGACGATCTCTCACTCACATGGTGAGTGTGTAAGACTCCATATGCTTGTTGGGAATATCACTCTCCACTAATGTAGGCTACACACAACTCTTAGGATCAATTAGGTATTTATATAGCTTCAGAGTGTATGGCTTAGGTAAGGGTCGCAAATAGATCATTTAGCTTGTCTAAACATACACATTTTCCTCTTTTTTTTCTCCACTAATTGTTCATCCTTGTGCATATTTCCTTCTTTTTCATTGAACCTCTTAAACTCCCCCCAAAACTTAGCTTATTGCATCTTTTCCATCACATAGCTCCCCCAAACTTGCATGATTTTCACCATCTTCTCAAGAACACCAAGAGCTTTATTTTTTTGGATTAAAAGGCATGTAGTAGTGCAATGTTCAACCCCTTTAAATTTTCTACCTACCCCATGTAGCGAGCTTTAGGTTAGTAAGTCCCAGACCAGTTGGCTTTAGGGTACTAGGTATAGAACACTCCTAAGAACTTACTTGCTCAAGGTAGGAAGGCTATAAGGCCAAACTTACTCCTCTTTGCTTTATTCTTTCTTTTTTCGATTTTTCTACATTTTTCTTCCTTTTTCCACCCCAAAACCTCCTTTGTTCACAATTAAGTCATACCCTCTTTAACCAACTTCCAAATTCACACTACATGTATCCACAAGATATTGGCATTGAAATCAACATGTTAGGGTAAACAAAGGCTTTGACTAAAAGGTATTCAACAAAAAGGGACAAGGGATTCATTCTTAGCTTTTCTTAAGATAAAATGGCTAATATGGCTCAAATTGGGTGACTATGGACATATGCACAAAAAGGTTGCTAGAAAGGCTCAATCGATCCAAGGATGACCTATATCATTTCCTAATTGTCATGTTGCCTTGGATTTCGAATTGAGCAATAATTGAACAAGTTCTAGAGTCTTTAGAGATCAAACTATGAAATGATCATCTAATTCTTCTCTAAACCAAGCAAAATTGACCAAAAAAGGTACATGACTTGTGCTCAAGTTGATAAGAACTTTAGCCTAGATAGTCAACTACAAGGTCAAACCATTGTGCTTTAAGTTCAAATATCTCTCATTTTCTTCATGTGAAAGAAAGTTTAATCATTATTCATCATAGACATCATAATTATCTCAAAACAAGCTCAACCAAAACAAAAACAACCTAAAAATGAAAAAATTAATCTAAAAACTAAAAACACAAAAAGGCAACTAAAACACACAAGCAACTAAAGAAAACACTAAAGATAAAATCATTGAAGTTGTTGGAAAAATTTAAAAACAAAGGAAAATTCCTTCAATACCCCCAAACTTAAAATCTGTATTGTCCTCAATGTATTAAATATGAAAGATTAGGAACAAAGGACTCCCCTTGATGATCTAGTGTGATCATTGGGCTCGGGTGGAGGGTCTTGATGAAACTTCTTCAATAAGATTCAACTTCAATGTCCTGAAAAGCAAAAACTAAATAAACACTTAAAATAAAATCAACATGCAACACATACTAAAAATACTAAAAATAAACAACTACAATACTAAATGGATAAAAATCCTTATTTTTGCTTGGGGTTCCTCCCAAGAGTCAGCCTGGCTGAGTCCGGGCCTAGACTCATCGAGAAGTTCGATCTTCTCGCTTCGCCCTTCATCCATCAGGCCTAATGCCTCCATCCCCATCGCCAGAGGATGAGTTCTTCCACCCCATAATGGATGGTGGGAGCCAAATGCCAACCCTCTTGGTGGGGAAAGAGTCGCCTCACTTATATCCTTCAAGAGCATCCTCTTGAAGGAAATCAGGTGCTGGTTCTTCAAATGGTAGAAATGAGATCTTTATCCTCATGCATGTCATCTTTTGCTCATCTGTGATTGGTGTGTTTTGGTGGAGATCAAACTTCATTTTCTCCTTACCAACCAAAAGTGTCATTTCCCCATGTTGAGCATCGATCCACACTTGGCTTTTGGCAATGGAGGGTCTTTCAAAAACTTGTTGGTTCACTTCCATACCAAAAGTCAAGAAGTCAACGGGGAAATTGAACTTATCAATCCCAACCAAAACATCGTCAATTGTTTTCCATAGATGTTGCTCTTCAACTTGCCTTTCTTCCCATGGTAGCTTTTCGTCCTTAGCAAGCTCATTCTTCATGACTAAGGAAGGGACTTGGAATTCTTGCTCAAGCATCAAAGGTATTGTGTCCCTATCTAGTATGTCCTTATCTTCTTTTAATGCTAGATTCAAAAGTTCATCTTCAAGGCTCAAAGTAGCATTCTTACTCCCCCTGATGTAATCATTCTTTAAGTTGCTCGGGAGTTAGCTTGAAGACTGTTCCTTTATAGCTTTTGTTATTTCCTCAACTTGTAATGCAATTTTATCTAACATACCACCCATTTCTCTACCTAGATTCACAAGTTTGCGTTCATGTTCTCCATCATTCGCATCCAACTTGGTTTCCATGTTTGCTTCCATGTTGGGTTTTATGTTTGATAACTGCCATTTTAAAGCCTCGTTATCTTTCTTAATTTCATATTTTAAAGCAAGAAATAGCTCCTCCTTTGACGATTGCATGACTTGTTCTTGAAAGTAGGAACTTGAACTGTCTTGAATATGCGTACTCGGGTATTCATAGGAAAAATTGTCATATGTCCCCAAATTCGGATGATGGTAGCTCGGTATGTAGTTTTCGAGTTGAGAGACGTAACCCGTACTATTGAAAGAATTAACCCCTCCAAAATTATAGTCTTGTTGAGTCGCAGGGGTTTGAGCTTGCATTGGGGCTAAATTTTTTCATGTTGGGATTACTTGAGTAGTAAGTTGATTTTGAACAATGTGAAAAAATCTCATTTATCTCTTTGCTATTCATAATGCTCAACACCTTGTAAAAAAAAATACAAACTAAAAGAAAATAAAGTATACAAAATTCAAATAAGAAACAAGTAAAAACAAGAAAAGAAAAGAAAATTTGTGCTCAAATTAGCAAACTTCTCTTTTGTTAGAATATCAATCCAAACTAAACCATACCTTCCCCGGCAATCGCGCCAAAAACTTGTTAGGTAATTGGCGTAGTTACCAAAGACTCTACTAAGTCCTCAACAACGGCACTAAAACCTTGTTAGCGATTTTCAGAAAGCGCACGGGCCGCACAAGTAATACAGTGGACTAATAAGTCCAGATATCGATTCCACAAGGAAGATGTGGTTTTAGTGAGGATTGAGTACCCCAACTACTGAAGTCGTTCACTATTTGAATGACTCGATGGTTGGATGAACCAGGAGTTTCCTAAACTACACTAAAAAAAAAAAAAAAACAAAATAAAATAGGGTGTGATCAATGTCTACTCATAAGGAATGGAGCAATATCGGGAATATAACTCAAGGAAAGATTCCAAGGTTGATTGTCTCCATTGATGCATTTATGGATTATATTCATTAAGCGTTGATTAAGTGAACATACACTACTGCATATCCAAGGAATTCGACATGAGGTTACTGCGGTCTCCTCAAATTTCCTCACACCACTCCTATTTTCCCCTACCATCTAGTCATGAAGCATGATACTTTTATAAGGCAAGGCTTTCCTTGGGAATCCTATTAGTCACCTCTCGGTCCATGCAATAGGACTACCCGGACTACGCTCGGATCAATCACCTCTCAGTCCATACGATCCTCACATAATGTTGAGATTGTGCTACTCCTAATGAAATCCATCTAGTACTAGGCATTCCTAATTTCCTAGACTTTTATGATTAGGTTAATTAGTATTTCAATTACTAATTCATACCTTAAGAGACTTGAGACCAGATTTTAGGGTGTAATCCAAGCGTCACCAAGGATGCCTTAGTATGGGGATCAAAGACACAACTCTCAGTATGGATTAATTAATTAAAACCATAATAATCCTAATAACAACACCAACTAACATCCACACAAACATGAATTCAAAAAACGATTATAAAATGTATATAAACCAAACATCAACTTCCATAATCAACCCTACAAGATGTTTGGCTACTCATTGCAATCGAGTAATCCAACAAAATCATATTTAAGATAAACATAATATTGAAAGATTAACAATGTAACGCCCTGAAAATACCCTAACAGTTTTATAACATGTTCAGGGTGTAAAATAAATTAAATTATATTTTTTCGGAGTTTAAATGACTAAAAACTAAAATGATAAAACTCCGGAAATTTGCCAGAGCCAAATAAATTTGATAAAAATGTCAATGAGACCTATGGGTCATAAATGAGTAATGTAAGTGCCAAAGTATAAATGAGATGAAATGAAGAGGAAATGAAAGTGAAATGAAGCTTTAAAATGAAAAAAAAGGAAAGAGAAATGATGAATTAGTGTGTAGCCAAACATGACCTTAGTCAAGTAATGGACAAAAGACCAATTTTTGGTCTTTGAATGCCATAACCCACATTTTAAGCAAAGGGGAGAGGAGAGCTAGGGCACACTATGGTTGAGGAAGAAGAGAAGAACTTGGTGATTTTCCTCCATAGGATCAAAGATTTAGGTGATCAAAAAGAGAAAGAAGAAGAAAGAAGAAGATTGAAAGAGATTTGAGGTAAGTAAACCAAACCTTAACCCCCATTTTCTTGTGTTTGGGTTGGGGAAAGCCCCTAATTTGAATAAAAGTGTTTTTATTGGTTGCTTTAAGTTTTCTTTGGTTGTTTGATTGGTTGTGGTCCTCAAATGAGAAATTTTTGTATTAAGGAAATGTCGCCTTAGGGAGTATGCCTGCCAAAATTTTCTCAAAACCCATGTTTTTGTTTAGGCCATAAGTTAAGTTTCACTCATCCAAATTTAGTGATTCAAATATTTTGCAACTATACTTAGGAGAACAAATCTCCTTGAAATAAGTGTATTCCAAATTTGACCCTATCAATCTTAAATTGCCAAACTCCAGGCCTGCATGGGGTCAATTCTAGTTCACTTGATAATTTTTGTTCGACCCGCTCAGATTTAGACATATTACTTGGCCATCACTCATCTGAATTGAGTGATTCAAATTTCTAGGTAAACTATACTTCTAGGAGAACAAATCTCCATGAAATAAGTGTATTCAAATTTGGACCCCATTGAACCTAGAAAATTCATCAAAGGCTCGTTTTCTGTCAATTACGATACAGCTGTGTTTTGGATCGCTGTATTTAAAAATATAACTCATCCGAATTGAGTAATTCAAATTTTCGGGTAAACTAGACTTCCAGGAGAACAAATCTCTCTGAAATAAGTGTATCAAAATTTGGACCCCAAAAATTCGTCAAAATGAGGCATATCGATGCCTAAAAAGAATGATAAGAATGTCTAAGGATGAGGAAATGGGGAAAAATGAAAGGAACAATGTACCTAAGGATTCGTGTAGAACACAGACTCCAAATAGAAACCTTAGAATACCCAACTAATATATGATTGTCATTGGTGATGGATTAGGGGCTAACGAGTAGAAAAGTCCGAGTTAAGGTCAAGATTCCGAGGACAGGAATGGAAGGGCGATAATATTTTTGGTTTGTTCCCCATTTCTCTCTCTCTAATTTCAAAGTGTTTGAATGATTACAAAATGATTTGAATTACTGAAATGATTCATAAAAAAAAGCATATTGATATGTTTTAATTGATTGTGAAATGATTTGCATATGAAAATTGTATGTGAGTATTGAAATGAATTGTTTCAGATAAATGTACATACTATATTGTATTTTTACTAGAATGATTTGAAACGCCTAATAGAATACAAATCGGTTAAATTCGAGTTCGCTTGGGATCGTATACCATCAAGGGTCAAATTAGCAAGATCGCGAACTTAATGTAATGATGTGTCACCCTTTCTCTCCGTAGAATTGCGGGACAATATCTAGTGTTCACGAACTGATTTTTAATAACTACCGCAGTCTAACGGGACCCCGTACTTTTGTTATAAACAAAATATTATTTACATAAGCTTATATCCCAAAGTGGGACCGCGTTTGATTCCTATTCGTAATCGAAAGCATAGGTTAAATTTTGTTTGGTGCAAATGATAAGAATATTTCAGGAAATGTATGATTCAGGTTTTTGAATGATTTATCAGTGATATGAAAGTGCATATTTAATGATCTAAGAACTTAAATGAATGTGGTATGAAATGAATATATGTATTGTATTTGCATTAATCATTCAAAAGATTCAAAAGCATGGTTTAGAAAATTCTGTTGTATGATTTGACTTAAACCCAAATGGAAGAGAGTACTACAGCGTAACCACTGGGAATTTTAAAACGCTAAATACAAGCCGCTTTATCATGGCGCATGTACTGAGTGAACATGTACGAAGACGTAGATCGCAGTGAATCAGAATCATCGTTAAAGTCACACGGAGGATAAGTAAAGCTCCGTCACATGCATACATGAAATTATTTGACTCATTTTATACAAACACTATTATGAAAATTGAACTTTGATTATGTTTTGTAAATATTTGGATATTGAAAATGGCTAATAATGTCGCATTGTATAAAGGTGGGAAATGGACCAAATGGGCATGAAATGCCATATCGAATGAAAGAAATATAAAGGTTTTGTGATCAATGATGGGTCCCCTTTATGTTAAAGTGGTATTTACGTATATTTTCATTGAGTGTTGAAATGTGTTTGGAAAAGTAATTGTATTTGGATTATTCGAAATGATTCAAAAAAAAAAAAAAAAAACAAAACAAAAAAAAACAAAACAAAAGAGTGAGGACCGCTTCCCCGGGTCAAGGTTCGGTCTCCTGTTTGGTCGTATGACTACACAGTTCACATTTTGCAGATCGTAGCCTGTGTTTCGGGGCGATTCTACAAAATGATTTTTGAAATTGTTACGACATAAAATGCGTGATTTGCATATAAAGTACTTTACGGACTCGATGCGGATCTTGCTCTTATCTTAATAGGTAAGCAGGTAGATGGATGTTCGTAGACCCTATAGGTCGAGGTGACCGGGAAGTCGCCCAAATAGCCCTGCTAGTATGGAAGGTGGAAAGCTTCCGCTGCCCACGATTCAGAGCAAGGTCGGGCAGCTGTGAAATGCTATGGATGGTCCCCCGTTATAGCTCGTGCACCGCAAAAAGAAAGGTGCGACAATCAACCGCAAGTTCTTCACGGCCAATCTTCATAGAGAGAATGGCAAAATATCGACCTGCGGATTTCCTTAAAGAAGTATGATGAGCCTTCCATGGTGGAAAAATTGCTCGAAAGAACCGAAGACCTGCTTTAAGTAAGAATGCACTGCACACTGTGAGGAGAATTTAGAGTGTGCGACCAATTTTCAAGATGAGCTGACCGTTGGTGGGTTTCCATGACTAGAACCCACCACCCGGAGAGGTTACGTGGGGAGTTCTTCCAGCGGAATCTCAAAACAATAAGTGGGTTGTGTATTTATCTGAGCAATACAGGATGAGAAAGTTTCATGTAATTTAAAACAAAGACAGATGAGTGTGACCGAGCATCGAGAATTAATCTTCCATTGAAGTATGCTCCCCGAGATGCTAGTGATTGGAGGTAAGAGAAAATGCTCAAGTTTGAAGATGGCCTTAATGACTATATTCAAAGTCTAGCATGTCACAGATTTTTCCATGATGACTTTCTAAAATTGTGACATGTGCTCTAAAATGTTGGAAAGAGCAAAGAAAGAAGAGTAAGGTGAAAGAAACAAAGAAGACAGGGTAAGAAAAACCCTGGACAACCAAGTTCTTAATAAAGACTAGAGTAAGAAATCTCAGAGGACCATTGTGGTTCCAATCACCCCATAAATGCTAGGATCACCAAAGTTAACGGTAGTAAGACTATTCTACCGGCACCCATTGAAGGTTAACGCACCAGGAGGTTCTTTCAAGAGGACCAACCTCCCATTGCAATACATCAGGAGGAAACATAAAGGGACAGTGTCAGAGATTGACAGTTCTTAAGCTTGGTATATAGATCCAATGAGTACAAAGTAAAAGATTATCCTAGGTTTCATCTCGCTCACAAAGACCCTAGACCTGGGGTATAGTTTCAAAGAAGATAGAAGAGCAACAAGGACAACAAGAGTGTTGTAACACCGAAAAGTAAATCAATACATTTGTGTTCACATTTAATTATGGGTAAGACAAGATGCTCGTTCTCTAGCCAGGACATATGCAATGAAGGCGATGGAAGAGAAAGATGCACTGGATGTGATAGTTGGTAATTTCTATATCTTTGAGACTATTGTACATGCATTGATAGATCCAGGTTCAACCTACTCTTATATTTCAGCCTACCATTCCGAAGCCTGTGGTAGTTTAATAAGAGTAAAATCGAGTATGACATTTTGCGACAAACCACTGGGCATGCGCATCATCAGAATAGTTTACAAAGATTTCCGATTAATAAAGAGAGTATGAGTTTCGTGAGAGATTTGATCTAGCTACATTTAGAGGAGTCTGATATGATATTAGTGATGATTTGCTGCTCGACACCCATGGTAGTTGATCAGAGAGTACAGTTATAGAGTGGACCTTAAGGACATCGAGTGGTGAGAAAGTGATTTTTACTTCCTACGAGGTCGAACCACCTCTCTATTGAGATATCCTATTGCTAGAACAATGTTTTGAAAGGGGTGTGTTTCTTTATTAGCTGATGATTGATACAAAAAGTATGTGAGTCTGAGGTTATTGGGACATCCCTACAATTTTTATGATTATTCGCATGTGTTTCGGAGGAATTACCGTGGATCGCCTCTTACGTAGAGAGATTGAGTTTGCAATTGACGTTGTTTCGAGTGCCACTCCGAAATCCATTACACCGTATAGAATGGTTATAGTGGAGTTAAAAGAATTGAAGCTGCTGTAAGTTGTTGTGGTAAAGGATTTATTCAGTTCATGTATCACTACGGGGAGCTCCAAGGTTTTCTAAGAAGAAAGATGGTACACTAGGTCAGGTGTTGACTATAAGCAATTGAATAAGATGACAAATTGAAGCACCAAATATTTGTTACCTAGGACACTTGCTTCGACCGTCGAAAGGTGCAAGTGTTCTTTTGAAGATCACTACACCCAGGTATCATCGCCATGATTAAGGATGCGGATGTGCATAAGATGGCGTTTAGAACGCTGTATGGACATTATGAGTTCCTTGTAATGTCGTTTGGGTTGAGAAATGCATTGACGACTTTCATGGACTTAATGAATCGTGTTTTCCAACCGTATGTATATCAGTTTGTTATGGTGTTTATAGATGACATCCTTATGTATTCAAAGGATCGGGAAGATCATGATACACACCTTTGGGTAGTGCTAGAAACCTTGAGAAAGGAACAGTTATATGCAAAACCGAGCAAATGTGAATTTTGGTTAAGAGAAGTGTCCTTCCTTGGACACATCGTAAGAAGGAATTCGGGTGGATCCAAAGAAGATAGAGGTGATTATTGAATGGAAACCACCAAGAAATGTCACGGAAGTGCGTAGTTTCCTAGGATTTCTAGGTTACTACAAAAGCTTCGTTAAGGGGTTTTCGATGACTATGGCCCCAATGATAAGATTGCTCCAAAAGAAGGTGAGATTTGAGTGGAGTGAAAAGTGTCAAGCTAGTTTTGAAAAGTTGAAAGCATTCTTAATCGAGGCACCGGTTCTTACTCAACTGACCTACAGTAAAGAATACGTGATTTTTAGTGATGCTTCATTAAATGGACTTGGATGTGTCCTTATGCAAGAGGGTAAAATGGTACTATGCTCGCTGCAGCTTAGTCGCATGAAAGAACCACCCACGCATGATTCGAATCGTCGCCATTGTGTTCGCATTGAAAATTTGGAGACACTATCTTTATGGAGAGTGCCGCTTCATCTACACCGATCACAAAGTCTTTGGGCATTCGTCGCAAAGAGAGTTTAACTCAGACAACGTAGATGAATGGAATCGATCAAGGATTAGATTGTGTGATCGACATCAGCTCCCAAGAAGGCCAATGTAGTAGCAGATGCCCTGAGTAGAAAGTCGCCACAAACGCTCAAGCGCTGGAATGCTCATTTGTCACAAAACGCACAGTAATAGTGGCGCACTGATAACAAAACCCGATTTGTTAAATCGAGTACTAGAGGCATAAAAGATCGATGGGAAAATTAAAAGAATTGTAAATGTAAGAATAGAGCTGGGAAAGAAACCGAAGCTTACATAAACAAAGAGGATGGATTCTGTACTACGTAGATCGAAGTTTTTGTGTACACAATGATGATGAATAGAAGAAATCCATACTTTAAGAAGCACACAATGGATCTTTTTCTATGCATCCCGATAGCACAAAATTGTATCAGGATTTAAAGACTTCACTGGTGGTCCGGAATGAAAAGAAATGTATCGGAATTTATGACCAAGTGTATGGTGTGTCAAAAAGTGAAGGCAGAACATCAAGTGCCTTCGGGATTATTGCGGCCTATTAAAACACCCAAGTGGAAATGAGACCGAATCACAATGAATTTTGTGGTCAGGTTACTAGTGACAGGAAGAAAGCATGACTCAGTTTGGGTCGTGGTAGACCGACTGACTAAGTCAGCTCACTTCCTACCAGTGAGAACCGACTATTCACTTGACGTCGATGAGTTTTACATAAGGGAAATAATTACATGAGATTCCAATATCGATAATTCTTCGATGTAGATCCGAGGTCACCCCATAGTTTGAGGTTGCAAGAGGCTTCGTTAGCACTCCGACCCCTTCAAAGACTGCTCCACCTGCTGCACGGATGGACAATTGTAAAGAAAGGATCCAAGTGTCAAAGATGGGCGTCGAAAAATTGTATGATCGACTATGAGGGTAGCAGTGATAGATACATACCCCAGTTGAATTGCGGTATAACAGCTTCCAATCGGTATTGAATGCTCTCATGCGAGGACTCTACGAAGAAAAAATGCGTAACACTATCGTGTTGGATCGAAAGTTGCCGGTGGGTAGTTAAGATAATCGGGCTCGATTTGATTCAAAGAAACCGAGAAAAAGTTAAAAATGATTTAGAGAAATATTGAAAGTGGCTACAGATAGACAAAATCCTGCGTCGATACGCAGGAAGAAGGATATCTCGATATGAGATTGGCGAAAAAGTGTTTTTGAAAGTATCAGCTGAAGAAGGTAATGAGATTTGGGAAAAAAGGCAAGTTGAGCCCTGGGTTCATTGGGCCATATGAGGTGATAGAGAAAGTGGGTCCAGTGGCATATAGATTAGCTTTACCTACAGAGTTGGAAAAGATTCATAATGTTTTTCATGTGAAAATGTTGAGGAGGTACAGGTCAAACCCATCGCATGTGGTCCTTCAAGATGATTGCTTTAGACCTGATTTGGATATGGCAAGAGGTCGCAGGAGATCTTGGCTTTGAGAAGTGAAAGAGTTGTGGAAAAAGCGAATTCTATTGGCAAAGTATGTGATAAACCACAAGACCGAAAGCCAAGGTAGAAAAGTGGAAGAAGTTATAGCAAATAAATACCTCAACTGTTCAATAAAGGTAATTTCAAGGAAGAAATTTTGTTATGGAGAGTTAAAATCGAAAAATAATTCCTAAACAGTTTTGCAATGATGTCTGCTGTGTAAATAAATTGAATTATATTTTTTCCAGAGTTTAAATGGCTAAAACAAAAAATGATAAAAACCTGAAAATTTTAAAGGAGCCAACTAAATTTGTAAAATAAGCAACAGGACCTAAGGGTCATAAATGAGTAATGTAAGTGCCAAAGTATAAACAGATGAAATGAAGAGAAAATGAAAGTGAAATGAAGCTTTTAAAATGAAAAAGAAAAGAAAAGAGAAATGATGAATTAGTGTAGCCAAACATAGCCTTAGTCACATGTGACGGACAAAGACTCACCTTAAGCCTGAATGCTATAACCTACATTTTAAAAGGGGAGAGGAGAGCCGTGGCACACTACAGGTTGAGGAAGCAGAAGAACCCTGGTGATTTTCTCCATAGGATCAATGATTTAGGTGATCAAAAAAGAGAAAGAAGAACAGCAGAAGATCGCAAGAGATTCGTAAGTAAACCAAACACTAACCCCTATTTTCTTGTGTTCTGGCTGCAGAAAAACCCCCACTCTGAATAAAAGTGTTTTTATTGGTTTCTCTCTCAAGCTGGTCGTTTGATTGGTCATGGTCCTCAAATGAGGAATTTTTGTCTAGTGAGCACTGGCTTAGGAGATGTTGTTGTCAAATCTTAAAAACCTGATGTTTTTGCTTTCTTAAATATAAGTTGAGTTTCACTCATCCAAATTGAGTGATTCAAATTTTTGGGTAAACTATACTTCTAGAAGAACAAATCTCCTTGAAATAAGTGTATTCAAATTTAGACCCCATTAGACCCTGAAATTTGTCAAAAGTGAGGCTCTATTTTATGGGTCAATTCTGGTTCAGTTCTGATACAATTTTGGTGTTTGGAGCAGTTTCGGTATTTAGGACATTACTTAGCCATCACTCATCCGAATTGAGTGATTCATATTTCTAGGTAAACTATACTTCTAGGAGAACAAACTCCATGAAATATGTGTATCCAAATTTGGACCCCATTGAACCCAGAAAATTCATCAAAGTAAGGTTCTATTTTCGGGTCAATTCTGATACAGTTTTGGTGTTTGGATCAATTTCGGTATTTATGCCATAACTCATTTGAATTGAGTAATTCAAATTTTCTGGTAAATTAGACTTCTAGGAGAACAAATCTCCCTGAAATAAGTGTATCCAAATTTGGAGCCCAGAAAATTCGTCAAAATGAGGCATATCGATACCTAAAAAGAATGATAAGAATGTCTAAGGATGAGGAAATGGGGAAAAATGAAAGGAACAATAAAAATTCTAAGGGATTCGTAGAAATAAGACCTAAAGAAACCTTTAGAATACCCAACTAATATATGATTGTCATTTGTAGATGGATTAGGCTAACGAGTAGAAAGTCTTAGCATAATAAGATTTCGAGGACATGAATGGAAGGACGACAATCTTTTTGGTTTGTTCCCCATTTCTCTCTCTCTAATTCCAAAGTGTTTGAATGATTACAAAATGATTTGAATTACTAAAATGATTCATAAGAAAACTCATATTGATATGTTTTAATTGATTTGAGGTAATTGATTGTGAAATGATTTGCATATGAAAAATTGCATGAGTATTGAAAATGAATTGTTTGTATAAATGTACATACTATATTGTATTTTGCTATGAATGATTCTAACACTTTAATAGAATGTTAATCGTTAAATCTTAGTTAAAGATAGATTGTACACCAATAAGGGTCAAATTCGGGGCAGATCGCGAACGAATATAATGATGTGTCACCCTTTTCCGTAAATCCAGCTGGATAAAAGATTTATAGTGTTCACGTGACTGATTTTTAATAACTACCGCCACTTAATCTGACCGCATCGTGTTATAAACAAAATATTTTTATACTGAAATTTATAGCCTAGCGGGATCGCGTCGGTGATTCCGTTTATCCCGTGGCACCGAAAGCATAAATTAAATTCGTTTAAGGGAAAAATGATAAGAATATTTGTGAAATGTATGATTTGTGTTTTGAATGATTTATTGCATATGAAAGTGCATATTTGGAATGATCAATGAACCGTAAATGAATGTATATGAAATGAATATATGTATTGTATTTGCATTGATCATTCAAAAAGATTCAAAAGCATGGTTTAGAAAAATTGTATGATTTGACTTAAATTGAAATGGAAGAGAGTACTATATAGAACCACTAAGCATGAAAATGCTTAGCGTGCTGCTTTTGGCTACGACGACGTATTGAAAGTGAATGTGTACGAAGACGAGGATCGAGTGAATCGTAGTCATCGTCAGTCACACTCTGAGGATAAGTAAAGTCTGGCCACATGCATACATGAAATTATTTGACTCATTTTGTACAAACACTATTATGAAAATTGAACTCAATATGTTTTGTAAAATGCAAATATTTTGAATATTGAAAACAAATTCACACGCCGTATCAGATAAAGGTGGGAAATGGACCAAATGGGCATGAAATGTCATATCGAATGAAAAAGAGTTTTGTGATCAAATGATGGGCCCCCTTTATGTTAAAGTGGTATTTATATATATATATATATATATATATATATATATATATTTTTTTTTTTTTCATTGAGTATTGAAATGTGTTTGAAAAGTAATCAGATTTTGGATTATTCGAAAATGATTCGAAAAAGAACGAGGACTTTCATCTCGGTCCAAGTTCGCCTGTGTCGAGTAGGTACGAAGTGGCACAACATCACACAAACAAATAGAGTAGAGTTTAGAGATACAAAACAAATGAAAGATGAAATTCATCTCAAACTCTACACCACAGTTGCAAGAGCTCCTCTAATGAGCTAAATCTTCAATATCAGCACCAAATCTAAAGTAAAAAGGAACAAAATAAAAAACTCTAAATGGTTCAAGAAGAAGGGAGGAAAGAAACCCTAAGGAGGGTGTTCTCTCTCCCAAAAATCGGAACTTTAAACATATCTACAAATCCATTCATTATAAGGCTTGTAAACGCCAACACGGGCTAAAAATGGCTAATTTTTGCAAGGCCCGACACTCTTTGCCGAGGCGAAGGCTCCTTCTCCTCTGCGAACCCGTGGCTATCTTCTTTGCATGGATTTGTCTACCGGCGCAAGAAACCCCCGCGCGAACTCGCCGCGAACACCTTCACCACGGCGAACAACTCCTTTGCAATGGCGAACACCTTTTGACTTTAAACGATCATAACTCTCTCATCCGACCTCCAAATGTGATGATTTTAGTCTCTACGGAAAGCTAAGAGAGTAGAATATATAAATATCAATCTTGGAGTCATTAAAGTCCATTAGGTAGACTGAAAGTGTACAAAATTTGAGGGGTGTTTCATGTGGTGTTTTGGAAAATCCTCCCTTGACTTTCCGAGACTGTATTTTTTTCGTTTGAACTCCGAATTGGGTGATCTTGGACTCGTTTGAAAGATTGAGAGATGAATAACCTATCCATATCATTCTTGAAGTCATGGGAGGTCATGGTATGACCCATAAATTCATCTTTTTGACCCTTATTATGCTCTCTTTGCTTGAAAATGTACCTAGAGCCAGAAGATGATATAATTAAGCATTAGAGCCCTTAAAAACACCATAATACCATATGATTGATAGGTGATTAGTGGTATAAATTCATGTTTGAAAAGTACCTATCAGTATGCTTCACCTAGACGAAGGTTTGCTTCGCCTTGGCGAACCCGAGAGGCTATTTGTTTGTAGGATGTTCCCCTTTGCCTTGGCGAACCCGAGAGGCTTGATCTCTTTAGTCTTTAGCTTCGCCTTGGCGAACACCTTCGCTTTAGTGAAGTGTTTCTTTGCCTTGGCGAAGTAGTGAATCTAGTGTAGGTTCTGCTTTCTTACTCTTTTTGCCTTCTTCTTTCCTTGCTTTGCTTTTGGTACTTGCAAAACTCACACAGATGAGGGGTTAGTCTAATATTTGCCCATAAGGGTGTGAATCTAGCATTTAGATTACATAAACATTTGATAAACACACTATAAATGCTAATACGATTCACCCCTATCAAACACCCCCAAACTTAACGTTTTGCTTGTCCTCAAGCAAAGATAAAAACACATTTTCCAAATTTATTTTAAAGAAAATCTTAGTCCGTAGAGATATGTACTTTGCAATATTTTTCCTTAGGAATTACGCATTCCAACACATGAATAATGTTTCACGACAGTGTTCATCAAAGCAAACAGGTTGGCCACAAGCTAGTTGCACTTAGATCAAGGTTCTAGCATGAGTGTGTGTAGTCTCACCTTCACTGATCCAAAATGCAGTCTAAATGAAATTAGGGGAATGCATGAGGTGAAAGATCTCTCACTCATATAGAGTTTCCATAGATACAGAATGATTGAGACTTCATAAGCTTGCTTCACATCCCATTCTTCACTAATGTAGGCTTTACATGCTCTCGGGATCAAATAGGCCTTTTTAAGCTTCTCAGAATGTGTGGCTGGGGTGAGAGTAGAAGTAACAAAGCTATTTAGGTTCAGATTTAACCCAAAACACTCCAGCACTTCCTTTTTCTATTCTTATGCTTCATCCTCTAAAATTTGACTATGTCTTCAATTGAGTCATTCACTCAACCCGATTAGCATTAGTGTGCTTTTCATACCATTTCAGCCCCAAACTTGTTTGTTTCTATCTTTCATCAAGATTACCAAGAATTTTGCTTTTTTTGAAAATCCAGGTATAGTGCAATGCAATATTCAACCTCCTTAAGCTTTCTACCTACCTTATGTAGCGATT
The DNA here is from genome assembly GCA_016808115.1 of Tetrastigma voinierianum. Lineage (NCBI taxonomy): Eukaryota > Viridiplantae > Streptophyta > Magnoliopsida > Vitales > Vitaceae > Tetrastigma > Tetrastigma voinierianum. The sequence continues at coordinate 211,940 of JAEQBH010004372.1, read as the reverse complement.
TTTAGGTTAATACCTCCCAGACCAATTGGTCTTGGGGTATTAGGTGTTAAAACACCCATACGGACTTACTAGCTCAAGGTAGGAAGGCTACGTGGTTAAATTTGCTCCTCCTTGAGTTATTTTCTTCTTTTCTCTTTTCAACACCCCTTCCTTGACATTTTTTACTTATCAAAACTGCTTCATCCCAACTTCCCACCAAACTACATGTCCTTATCTTGATTTGCGCTTTGTCAACGACATGTTAAAGGTAAAATATGGGTTCTTGATCAACGGGTAAAACAACAAGATATGGGTGTTCATTCTTGGTTTTCAAGATAGAACAAGGCTGTTACGGCTCAAACTAGGTGACTATGGGTTAATAAATAACCGGGTAGGCTAAAAAGGCTCAACCAATTCCAAGTATGGCCTACATCATTTCCTAAAAGATGTGCTGCCTAGGATTTCACCTCTAATGATACTTGAGCAAGTTCTAAAGTCTCGTGAAATCTTAGACATCATGAGTTCCCTTTAATTTTTCTCTAAACCAAGCATAATAGGATAACGAGGGTGTATGAGACTTGTGCTTGATTTGGTGCAAACCTATAGCTAAGCGTCCAACTATATGGTCATCTTATTTGACTTTTAGCTCAACTGTCTCTCACATTGTTCATATGAAAAGAATAACCAAATTTGATATCATCACAAGCATTTAAGGTATTTCAACAACGGACCCATAAACAACAAAATAAACCATTTTGGACATTTATAGAAAAATTGTTTCAAAATTGCTATGCATTGTGGCATTAGGACGATTTACTCAAAAAAAAAAAGTTGCATATTAGAGCTACTATGACTAAAAATGGATCACACATAACCAAAATAGTATAATAACCATCCAAAATATCAAAAAATAGTATGCAAATAAAACAGATAAAGCAATTGAGTAAATTGCTCCAGGTGCTTAGATGAAACCAATAAAAGCATATAAATTGAAAATACTAAAAAGTATTGGAAAATACCCCCAAACTAAAAACTAGCACTACCCTTAATGCAAAACAAGATGTAGGGGGGGACATAAACTCCTCTCAAAATGTCAGGTGCTCCTCGTTAAAAACCAGGTAATTGGTCGGATCCATCGGTTGCTCGGGTGCAGTTAGAGGCCATGCAAGAAGCCAGGAAACTGAGACGGGGTCAGGGTGGTACCGCCGATAAAGATGTCAGTCCAAGCAGAGAAACCGCATCATAAACGAGAGATAGGCGTTGTTGCACTGTCACGATCACCGAAGTCCGCGGGTGGACTTCTCCTCTGATTCACGCATTGGGACCTTAACGAGCCGACACAACTGTGTGATCAATGAAGGATGGATAAGGGCTTCGGTGCATCGCTGTTTGTCTATGAAAATATAGACTAACCCACTCAATTTAACACTTATACATGTGCCTTACAATTTTCCTGCATCTATGTCAAGTTGAATAGAGTTGTTTGAAAATGAATAAAACTGATTTTATGTTATGGAATTAATAATGGGTTTAGTCTATTACATTGCAAGTGCACAAGTCATACAAGTAGTAAAATCGGATGTAAGTCCATATATCATCGGATAGAGATTGACAAGAATGTTGAATCAATTACTCCTAACTACTCAAGATCCACAATTGAAAACCTCCTTTAATGGCTTGGAAAACTGGAATTTAAAAGACAAGATTATCCTATATTACTTTCATCTAATTAAAATAAAAATTGAATTGAACTAACAAATAAACTGGATTGAATAAGATCTCTGCTAGAAATGAACACTGAGATGAAATTGTTGTGGAACAGTCAATTTCTCGCATTTTAGTTCGTTATTGATTCTTTCTATCTTGATTTGGATCTGGTTTCGGTCAAAGATGCCTAATAACAAAAAAAAGAGTGATTGGATTTCTCCATTATTAACTAATTAGAGGTCCTTCTTCTTTCAAAGAAAGATCTAATCGCTTACTTGTATTCAAAACACTCTTTATAAGATCGTATTTTTCTTTTCAATACTATACCATTTAAGATCAGAGATTTCAGATCACAAGTCTCAAATATCACAAAACTTCTAAAAACGTCATGACTCATCCTTGGGAGAGATGGATTTTTCCTTCTCCTCACATTGTTCGCCAACACAGATCGATCTATCCAATGATGGCGTAAATCTCCGGCGAGTTAAATGGATAAATACTCCTTCAACCTCAACTGCGAGCGAATTGGAACGAATAAATGAACTCAATAGAGTTCTGTTCTTCAATGATACCATATACCCATTGCTAAATGTTCCGGAAGCTCAGAATCTCTATCTCTATGTCACCGCAGGGCTTCCCCGAAATCGTATGTGAACACAATCCTCTGAGATGGTATTCTACTACTATTTGGAAACAACCACACAAACAACATTAATCAACAAATCAAAATCCCTAATTTCGTGAAATTCTTCCAATTCAACCAGAAAAGATTGTACACGTTGTGTCCATTCAAATGGAAGAAGCCTCTAATTAAAAATTCACACAGACAATGGAGTATTGATCAAGAACATCCACTGTAACTATAATTCATTGGAAGAAATGAATTCAAATTGTCTCAACTACGATTCCAAACATAATTGGAAAAGAGAATGAAAAATTAACCAAATTTCTACATTCTAAAACATACATCGGGTTTGATCCAAAAGAAAAAAGAAAAGAAAAGAAAAGAAAATCTATTCTAAAATATACACGAGCCTCCGCCCTCCCGCACTGTGGGTTTCAAAACTTAAGCGCTTTTTTGCATAAGCCTATTTATAACCTTGAAATTATGCATGACTCCAAGGTCTAGATGGATTTTCTCTGCAACCCAATGGCCCAAATTATCGCTTATGTCACGACCAAAGTCATCGCGACATCATGTGCTTCCGGACCGGCTGTCCGTCAGAACCTCAGAAACCACGAACCTCCTTCCACGGTTTCTGCAATTATTGAGTTACGATTTGATGTTTTCTGCTGTAATAGGTTTCTCTCGTTTCTAGCAGCTTGATGTCACACCGCCAACATGTTAGACTTCACCGTTTCTTCCATTTACTGAAATATATGTCTAGACCTCAATTTCATGTCGCGACATCATTTCTGTTGCCAGCTATGTTGATCTTTGTTGTGACCACGTTTTTCTGACCCCTTAATAAATTCTATGTCACGACCTGGCTGTCTTGCTTTCTACTGCATTTTGTGTCACGACCTCAAAAGCATGTCGCGACATCATTTCTCCCCATCCCCGTCGCAACCTCATTTCTTAGTCACAACAGCTTTTCAATTCAAATTTTTATTGGTCGTGGACTCAAAAATATGTCGCGATCGAATGGTTGCCTTTATCACTTCGCTTCGTTGCTTCGATGTCGCGACAACAATTTCTTGTCGCGACCTGACTATCTTTCTTTTTTCTGGATTTTGTGTCATGGCCTCATTTTTATGTCGCGACACCATTTCTGTTGTTAGCCATTTTGATCCCTGGTCTTAGCTTCCCTTTCATGTTGCAACATCATATCTAGTTTTCTGCCCTCATGCAAGTTGCGACTTCAATTAATGACCTGTTTGTTTTCTTTTTGTGACATGGAAATTAGGTCACGACAAGGTAGTTTCTTTGCTCCATGCCATTCCTGTCACGACTTCGAAAGTGTGTGGCGACCGTTCTTTCTTCCAATCTTGTCGCAACCTTATTTTTGACTCAACATTTTCCCATCAATTCAGCTTTTTTTTTTTTTTTTTTCCGCCGGGACCTAGAAAGTGTGTCGCTACTGAGTAGTGGCCCTTTTTACTTTGTTTTTGTCGTAGTGGCTCAAACTTAGTCGCAACATGTTTTAACTGTTCAACTCATTTTTATGTCGCGACATGAATTCCTGGTTGCGACCTCGATTGGTGTCCTCAGCTTACATTTTTGTCACAACAATTTTCTCGTTGCTACTAATGTCTTTCTGTCGCGACTTCAAACTCCTGTGGATATGACAGGTCCCGATTTATTTTATCACATTAGTTTTTCCACGCGAAGTCACTATATCATCTTAGTCGTGACTGAAGTTCTCGTTGTGACTTCAAAACTGTTGTATTACTGAATTACTTGTCACGACCTCAAGAGTTTGTTGCGACCCAACTACTTGATCAGATATAGCTTCGTGATACTCGCTGAATCGCTTATTTCTTCCCCGGTAAAGTCTCGCAAATATAAATTTGGTAAAATTTCCATATTTCTGAATAAAAAAAAGCAATTATATAAAAGAAATGACAGGGAAAAATGTATTAAAACAACAGCTTACTCATCAAATTCCCCCAAACTTAAAATTTTTCTTGTCCTCAAGCAAAGAAAAGAAAGATTTGTTTGTCCTCAAATAATTTAACTTTATTTTTAAGGACATTTTTCTGTTTCATACTTCAATCTTTTCCGATTCCATCATTTGACTTGAAACAAGAAAGTTGCAGTATTATTTCAAACTTCAATGTTCAACTAAGAAAAATGAATGGTTTCAACTTTTATCACTAATAAATTGATGAATCCTATATTGTAAACAACACAGTCAATCAATCTTGTTTTGTGCGTGTGTGTTGGTCTTCTTTCCTTTCCTTCTTGTCAGATTAGTTAATCTTCTGGGATTCTCCTTGGAAGATTAATTAAAGTCCTATAGGCTTGTTTTTCATATTGATCTTCACTAATGTAAGCAAAATTCAACCTTCAAGATTAATGAGGTCCTTTTGGCTTGTAATGTTAGGCTTGGGTAATCGGGTAGATAATTGGAAAATTTAGGCTATAAATTACCCAGATTATGCTATTCACTTTTGCTTAATAGCCTTCCTTTTTCCTCCCTTTCTCTTCTGCTAATGTGAACTTTATTAACTCCCCCAAACTTGGCTTTTGTGCATCATCTTGACTTTTGTGGTCTATTTGATTGCCACCTTCATGTTTATCAGCCCAATTCCTTTTCTGGAACTCTTTTGTTCTTCTTCTCTTATCAAAGTTTTTAGGAATAGTGCAATGTTTTGTCTTTTTAAGCTTTCTATCACTCTTAATGAACTTTGGGTTAGTAACTCCCATGCCAGTTGGCATTAGGGTACTAAGTGTTGAAACACCCCTAAGAACTTAATTGTTCTAGAGAGATAGACCACAAGACAAAACTTATTTCCTTTTAATTGACTTCTTTTTCTCCCTCTCTAATCTTTCAGTTGATTTTGTCTAATACTCCCCTGTAGTCTGTAGGAAGTATATTCCCCCAATCTTGTTCTCTTCTGCAAGTTAAACTCTCTTGTTCTGAAAACTGGGTAATTTTTGGGCTCTTTGCAGTAGGATTAGTTTTAGGGAGGGATTTCAGGTTTCTTTTTGTTGTTATTTGAACAAGTTAGGCATATTTGGCTCAAAGCTTGGAACTAAGGTGTATGCATTTGCATATAATGAGGTAGGCTTCTGAAAATGTTCAAACTTCTGTGAGGGCCTCTATCTTTTCTCACAGCTGTTTTTGCCTCAGGATTTCGTCTTGACCAATAATCTAACAAGTTCTAGGACCTTGCACCCTTGACTTTGAGTTACCTTAGAAGATGTCTCTAATCTTTTTCAATTTGTTCAGGATTTACTGGACCATGTGTGATGTTTTTACAGGATTTATATTGACTCAACTATTTACACACAGATTTCAGCAACTTATTTGTTCTTTCAATTGTTTACCTTTTCCTAATTTTGTAATTTCAACTTGATTTTAAATTACACAAAAACTTCTTACTTCAGTTCAATGAAGCCCACTCTTCTTTTTCTCTCTCAAGATTGCTTGATTTAACTTGTTTGTTATGCCATTTCACCAATGAAAGCTTAAACACAATAACCATTCCTTTCAGACACACTAAGCATGGCACAAGCAACCCAATTTACTAACTCAAATCAATCCACCCAAACAATTCACATTTTATCAAACTTATTCAACTACCAGGTCCCAATTAAGTAGTTCAACAATGTATATGTTCTGGTTGCAACATTATTGAAAGTAACAAACCAAATCATCCAATTAACAGAACAATTCACAAGACACTTTTCAATGAACTTTTCTGAGCTTATATTAATGATGTCAAGGAGAGAATCGAAAAAGAAAAGGGAAATTGTGGCTATTTCAATTTCCTTCTCTTATCGATTTTTTTGGTATGATGTTGGAGGATCTAAGTCAAAGTCAAGTAAACATGGAGAAAATTTGGAGAAGGTCATGTCTAGTCTTTTTCTTCTGAGGCGTGGTTCTACCTTGTCAAGTGGAGATTAGATCATTTGCACCACAAGATCGATCAAGGTGTCTTGCTTCAAGCCCATCTTATTCATTGTGCTTTCCAACTCAGAGATACAACTCAACGCATGTTTGATAAATTTTTGTCGATCAAATCCAAACTCTCATGCCAGATTTTTCTTCTATAGACATCATTATCTTCTAGCTCTTTATCTCTCTCCTTCATCAACTTCCCAAACTCATTGAATTGCTCTTTATAAAGGTCTTTGAAGGCTTCTATATTTTTAAGCATATTACCCTCCATTTCAGCTTCTATTTTTTTTAGAATGGTGAGCACTTCTTCATCTCTTCTAAACCGATTGTTGTAGAAGGCTTCCAAACCGGCCTTCATCTTTTCTCCTAACTCCTTCTCCCTCTTTTTCATTTCTTCTTTCCATTATTCTTCTTTTGTCTCGTATTCTCAAGCCCCATACAACTGCTTCTCTTTCCTCCTAAATTCAAATTTCTAAGAACTCTTCTCTCGATTTGTCAAGAGCTTTTCCCATTTATGCTCCCTTTCTTCCATATCTTTCTTTATTGATCTCAGCATCTCCATGATTTCATGATTCCCTACATCCTTTCTAGAGCTCTCTTCTAGCTCAGGGAAATCCTCTCTCATTTCAGGTCTTGGAGGGCTCATAGGGCTCATCCTGAAAGGCATCTCTTCTTCTTCTGCTGAAGGAATCTATTCAGGGACACTTTCCATTTCTCTGTTATCATTCTCCTCAGCCGGCTCTGCTTCTAGTTCCACAATCCCCATCGCTTTTTATTCCTAGCCCCCTGTTAAGAATTTGTAAGGGTCAGAGGAGATGCCTTGGGGCATGTTTCTTCTTCGTCCTATGATCCTCTCACCCCAGCTAAGATGCATAGTCTGCTGATTGTTGCTGGGTGAGGGATTAGTCCTCTTTTGTTGCTTAAGTGGTACCCTCTAATAGACCCCTTAATCAAACATCCAACATTCATTTTATAGCCCTTCAAAAGAGCATATATAAAATGATTGGGCTTTGTTCAGACTGAGCAAAGATGTTTAGCTGGAAGGATTACTGAGGATAGGAAGTAGAACCAGACCCAGCCTCGAGGGATCCTCCGTGATAGCGCAATGATTTTCCTGGTCACCCCCGCCAAGCCAGCTAGGAGGTTTATAATCTTCTCATGATCAGGGTTTTCACTAACTCGAATTTAGAACCCGCACTTTTGGGTTCCTTTAGTTTGAACATTTAATGATCTTTCAGGCCCAAAAGGCACCCGCACTGCATGTACACGAGTCTTCTCTCATTCCCACCATGTTTGCATAGAATTCCCTGGCCAGAGTAGAGAATCCAGGTGCCGGTGTGCAATGTGAAGCATCTCAACCTCTCTTTCTATTATCTCGCAGTGGAACCATTTTTCCCAAAACCCTTAAATTCGACGAAGCCCTTGTCAGCCAGCAGCCTATTCCATAAATCTTTAGCTTCTATAGAGACAAAGTCTTTGTCGCTCTCTGTTTCTTCTTCTTCAGTGAGCCTCACCGTTTTCTGCTTTTGTCGCTCTTTCTTCCTCCGTCGCCTTCATCAAGGCCTGTCATGGCTCTACATTCGTGATACCTTAGACTCCAGGTCTCTGTGTGAACCTCCTCCACTCCTTGGCATCATGTTCACTCATGAGCTCACTAATTATTCCGATAAGATCCGTAATGTGGCTTTGGTTATCTCGCCATATGAGAATTTGGAATTAGGTACTTGTTTTGTGGTTTTCGTAGTCAAGAGAAAAGGAAGTGAACGGTCAGAAGATACCGAATGGAAGTTTTGGGAAGAGCTTGGTCGTCATTGTTTGATGAGCTCACTGTTATTGTTCATGAATGTCGCGACCTTAAAGCATGAATTACAACACTAATTTCTAACAATAATTATCCCATTTAAAGTTGCAACGCCCAAATCAGAATGTTTAAAACCTCTATTTATTTCTATTTAGACAATTTTGGTCGCGACCTACTTAGTTTTGTCGCAACCCCGAAAGTGGTCGTGACCAAAAAATTAGTTCTGAACCTATTTTTTCTTTTACATCATTATGGGTCACACCAATTTTGAATTTGGTCGCAACATATCTCCGACCAAATATTCGTGATAGCAACATGATCATACCTAGCGGTTAATGTTATGACTCGAAATTTCTATTCTAATGTTTTCACTCGTGAACTCTGTCACAATTTAGAAAAAATTCCTGGTCTCCAGGAACAGTTCAAATTCATACAAGACTAAATCAATAAACCAAATTCAAACAAACAAAAACAATCAACCTTCATCATTCAACTATGCAACAAATCAACTCATGAAGTATCAGATTCAATAGTGAATTGGAAATTCCAATTCCCCCAAACTTCAATCTTGAAATCTCTAAAAAAAATAATATAACATTTATTAGAGAGTTGATTACTTCCCTTTATGGTCTTATGTGCATATTATAAATATAAATGCGACTCCATCTCTCGTTCTCATGCCCTTACTCGACCAGGCAAATGCGAGAATAACATAAATAATATTTAACAATAAACAAAAGCTTAGCTAGAAAACTGTAACTTTTAAAAACATAAATTGACTAATAAAACTTAGAAAGAAATTGTGATATGGGTTGCCTCCCACAAAGCTGCTTAGTTTTGAGTCCTTAGTTGGACTTGCTGCTATGAAGTTCTTGTTTTAAATCTTTTCCTTCACGCACCCAGGCATCAACTATATTTCTTCCAAAGATATTGCTTAAATCACGACCATTCACTTTAAACTCTTCTCCATTACTGGTTTTCAATGTCACTGCCTCAAAGGTTGTACTTGCCACTACTGTATAAGGGCCACTCCATTTTGATTTCAATTTGCCTGGAAAAAGCTTCAGTCTGGAGTTGAATAACAAGACGTGATCTCTTGCTTTAAATTCTCTCCTCAAAATCCTTTGATCATGCCATTTCTTTGTCTTGTCTTTGTAAATCCAGGCATTATCATAAGCTTCATTTCTCAACTCTTCCACCATTCATTGAGTACTCTTTTCCTCTTTAATGCACTTTGATATAAAATTCAATTTCTTGATGACCCACATAGCTTTATACTCCAATTCAAGAGGAAGGTGACAAGGTTTTCCAAAGACAATTCTGTATGGGGACATTCCAATGGGAGTTTTATATGCAGTTCTGTATGCCCACAATGCATCACGTTCTTTAGAGACCACCCTTGGTACTGGAGCTTACGCCTTTCCGTAATTTATTATCTTCCTATCGGAAATCTCAAACATCACTGGTTTGAGATGATAAGCCAAACTCATGATGTGTTTGATTCCATATTTGCTCATGAGTTTCTCAAACACCTTGTTTGCAAAATGGCTTCCTCCATCACTAATAATAGTTTTTTGTGTCCCAAATCTGCTTAAAATATTCCTCTATAAAAACCCCAAAACTGTGTTAGCATCATTCTTGGGACAAGCTGCTGCCTCAACCCATTTGGACACATAATCTACAGCTAAGAGTATGCATAGATTGCCAAATGAAGATGGAAAAGGCCCCATAAAATCTATTCCCCATACATCAAATAACTGTAATTCAATTAGGATACGTGTGGCATTTTTCATGCCATGTGCTGATATTTCCCATTCTTTGGCACTGATCACAAAGTTTCACCCATTCAAAACAATCCTTGAAAATAGTAGGCCAATAAAAACCTAATTGGAGAATTTTGTGGGTTGTTTTGTCTCTTGTAAAGTGTCCTCCATAAGGTGATGCATGACATTCTTGTAAAATTTTGCCCTGTTCACTTTCTGGTACACACCTCTTGATGATCATATCGCCCCTTGAATAGTAGCTGGTCATCCCGTAAGTAAACCCGATGTCGCCCCAGTAAACCTGAAGTAAAACCAGAAGTAAAACCTAGTAGCTAAATTCTGATGGCATCACTCCACAAGCTAGAAAGGTCACAATATTAGCATACCAAGGTGATTGGAATGACAGCTAAAATAACTGCTCATCTAGAAAATTTTCTGTTACTTTTGTTACTTCTGTCTCTTCTTTAATTACAGTAGTTGTTACTACTCTTTACAAGTGATCAGCTATCACATTGTCACAACCTTTCTTGTCTTTGATTTCTAGATCAAATTCCTGTAGTAACAACACCCATCTGATAAGTCTTGGCTTAGCTTCTTTCTTAGCCATTAAATATTTAATTGCTGCATGATCAGTATGGATGATGACATGGGACGTCAATATATATGGCCTAAACTTTTCACATGCAAATACCATGGTCAACATTTCTTTTTCAGTAGTTGAGTAGTTCTCTTCAGCTTCATTGAAGGTTTTGTTGGCATAGTATATGGCCCTAAACATTTTGTAAGCTTTCTGTCCCAAGACAGCTCCCATTGCATAATCAATGGCATCACACATAATCTCACATTCACTATTTCAGTCTGGTTTGGCCATGATGGGATCTTTTCAACTAATCTCGATTTGATCTCTTCAAATGAAGATTAATAGGTTGCATCAAAATTAAACGTGGTATCCTTTTTCCAATAGCCTACAATGGTCTAGCAATTTCCAGAAGTCTATGATAAATCTTCATAAACCAGCATGTCCCAAGAAACTTCTTATTCCCTTGACCGTTGTCAAGTGCGTAAGAGTCTTTATAATGGAAATCTTTGCTTAAGTCCACTTCTGGCCCTTACTACAGAATTCATGCCCAAGGACAATGCCTCTTCATCACCATAAAATGACATTTTCCCAATTCAAAAGCTAGGTTCTCGGCCTGCACCCGTGGAGTGACACCGTCTCCAAATTTTGTAGGCAATGTTCAAAACTGGATCCATAAACTGTGAAGTCATCCATGAATATCTCCATAACCTCCTCTGCCAAATCTGAGAACATAAACATCATACATCTTTGAAATGTAGTAGGAGCATTGCATAACCCAAATGACATTCTTCTAAAAGCAAAAGTACCATAAGGGCATGTGAAATTAGTTTTCTCCTGGTCCTCAAAAAATAGCAATTTGCTATATCTAGAATATCTATCAAGAAAATGTATGAGGATGTCCCGCTTAACCTGTCTAACATCTCGATCAATGAAAGGCAAGAAAATGATCTTTCCTGGTTGCAGTATTCAATTTTCTGTAATCTATACACACCCTCTATCCTGTCATAGTTCTTGTAGGAATTAGTTCATTCCTTTCATTTCTGATCACAGTGAATCCACCCTTCTTAGGGACCACATGAACTGGGCTTACCTAAGGGCTGTCTGATATTGCATAAATAAATCTTGCATTTAGCCATTTCAGTACTTCCTTTCTTACAACATCTTTCATCAAAGAATAGCCTGGGTGTTCAACTAATGTTTTCAGATCATCATTCAATAGGATTTTCAGGTATGCAAATAGAAGGATCGATAATTCTTAAGGTCTTCTAATTGACTGTGCAATTGTTTCCTTATATATTTCCTCGAGAATTCCTGAAGGCAAATATTTGTTCTTCATTTTAATCGTTGGGTACGATATATTTACTGGCTTTGCCCTTTTGGTTCTAAGAAAGCATACTTCAGATGACTAGGAAATTCTTTCAATATTAACCCTTCTGCACTGGTTTCTTGCTCATTTCCTTTCTTTTCATTTATGCCTGAATTTTCTGTACTTTTTTCATTCAAACTTCACATTGTTTCTGTGTTTTGGAATCTGGAATGCAGCAATTCATAATCAACACTCTTAAGATACTAGAAATTCAACTCATTTTCATTAATAGAATGCTCGAGCTTATAGTCAGAGTTCAGTTCAAAAATGAATGGATAAATGCTATCTACAGCCATACAAGTTTCTGCATCAACATCAGGTTGTGTCAAGCTTTTGTGGAGGTTAAATTGTACTGCTTCATCTCCATTCCTCACTGCCGCCTCACCCTCAGACATAGATCAAGGCAACCCGGGGCCATAGGAAAGGTCTTCCTACAAGAGAGAACTCGTATCCTCCTCCATCCGTATAACAATAAAACTAATAGAAGATAAATTTCCTACCTTAACCAAGACATCTTCAAGGACTCTTCTAGTCAGTGCTACCGGACCTATCAGCCATTTTAGTGTGATTGCCGCTGGAGTAAGTTTCTAAACTTAGTCTTTGTACCAATCGATAAGGGCATTAAGTGATGTGCCGACACCAGTCACATGCGGCTTCCTTGAATTCATATTTCCCCAAGGAATAGGAATGGTAAAATCGCTCGGGTCCTTCATTCGCCGGTGACTTCTTTTTGAATAATCGCACCGCAAGCCGCGCTTAAAACTCACTATTCCTTCCTCACCACCTTCTTCGCTTCAATATATCCTTCGTAAATTTGGGCATAATTTGGCATTTGAGTGATTGCCTCTACAAAAGGGATATTAATTTCTATCTTCTTGAATATTTCTAAGAATTTAGAAAATTGTTCTCCCCTTTATTTCAAGTCTTCGGTGGGAATGGAACCGAGATGGTATGCCAATTCCCTCCCTTCTGCTTTTGTCGCCAAGTTACTCTGGGGATTGTTAAGTTTGAACTTGTTTCGCCTCGCATTTCGCTTTATAACTGTTCTTCCGTCCTCTTCCAATTTTTCTTTGGTCAAATTTTCTTCTGGCCTCAAGGTTACTTATGTCCTCGCTAATTTTTAGCTGAATCGCCATACGTTTCGATTGTTCCAAGGTCACTGTGAAAGTATTCTCGTCTTTTTCGTAAGGTCAGTTTAATGTACTCCCAACCCGTGTTTCCAAATTCTTAGTGAAGCCGATGTTTGTCTCGAAAATCGAAGGTTGGATTTAAAAACTTCCAACTCAAAGAAGTTTTTGTTCGCTGGAGGTTTTATGCCTCGTTATCCCCCCTCTATAACCGCAATGCTTTTCTCCCGTTTATCCATCTTATGGCATTATAGCACTCAGCTTTGCTTCTATGACAGTCATTTTATTTAGCTCAATGACCCCATTCCCTCTTGTTATGCTATTGCTCCCTGAAGATTCAGAGGGGCTTCTATGTTGTATCACAGGGTCCATCGTAAACCCCAACCTCCTCGCACTTTCCTCTCAATTCCCCACAAGAAGAAGCATCTATGACATCTTAGAAGTATCATTCAAAGAGTGATAGGAAGACCATTTAGGTCTTCAGATTCATGTTATGAGAGATACCCTTAGCAAATTAGACTCTTTCCTCTATGTAATATGCTTTCATCCCCCTTTATTTGAACACTATGATTTCCTTCTTTCGTAGATGTGAGGAATGTGGAAAATCTTCCCAGGTATGCTTCCCACCACTTCTTCCCATGGGGACAATCTGTTTGCCATGGTAATGATTCATACCATGTGGTCAGCGAATATCTCTTAAGGAGTGCGGGAAGAGGGTGTGTTTTATCACCTGTCTCACACCATTCAAATTTTAACTCAGAGTTTCCCATCCAGAATCTTCCAAAGTGTTCATTAGGATCTTCGCTGGATGGCTTAACCGATTCCTACGAACCATGGTGTCAAGGCTGGTTTCACCAAAGTTAAAGAAGCCTGCCAGATGTCTCGACCGCCGAGTATTCGTCGATTATGCCTTACAAATCCTCCACAGATCTCTCTCACTGGAGGCCTTTTCGCCGCCTCGCTTATTCAACCGTCTGATCAATTCTTCATCCGCTGCGGTTGCCTTTTCTCAAGCTCGGGCTACTTTCCTTAAGCTCCTTAGTGTTCTTTCCACCCGTGACTCATAGGAAATGTATCTCGATTCTCGTTTTTTGTGCATTAATTAACTCCCCAAAATGGAGATAGACATTAATGGAAACAAAGGCATATCACAAATCATATATCCTTTAGGGCTTAAAAGATCGCAGCTTATGCAAACAGATCACACAAAAATCTGCTTTTGTGCATTTCATTGATAAAATAAAGAAAATGTCCAAATTATCATTTCTCTCATTGAATATCATTGATTCAAATCCTTTCAACTCGACAATGGCTACTTACAAAACTTTGTTCTGTCTGGTGAAAATATAGACTAACCCACTCAATTTAACACTTATACAGGAGCCTTACAATTCTTTCCCGCATTTATGCTCGGGCTGGAATAGAGTTGTTTTGAAAATGAATAAAACTGATTTTATGTTATGGAATTAATAATGGGGTTTAATTTACGATATCAGTGCACAGTCATACAAGTGAAAATTTGATGTGTTCATACTATTCCAACAGAGATTGACAAGAATCGTTGGAATCACTACCCTAACTACTCAAGATCCATACTATTTGAACCCCTTTTAATAGTTTGAACCTGGAATTTAAAAGACAAGATAATCCTCATATTACTTTCATCTAATTAAAATAACACATTGAATTGAACTAACAAATAAACTGACCTAATAAGACTTTCATGAAATGAACACTGAAATGAAATTCAGAGCCAGGGAAATGTACTAATTTCTCAGATTTTAGTTCATTGATTCTTTCTATCCCATTTTTGATCTGGATTTGTCAAAGAGGCCTAATAATGCACATTGATTTCTCCATTATTCAACAACTAGAGGTCCTTTCTTCTTTCAAAGCAAGATCAGTCTACATTTGTATTCAAACACAATTATAAGATCTAGGTATTTTTCTTTTCAATACTTACACCCATTTCTTAAGACTGCATTTCTCGCATCTTAAGTTTCAATAACAGAAAACTTCTACAAAATGGTTGATGACTCATCCTTAGATATGATGGATTTTCTTCCTTTGATTAGATCTCACCAACACAAGATCTAGATTCATCCAACATTAAGGTGAAACCCTCCTGATGAGTTAATGGATAACAATTCCCTTCAACCTCAACTATGAGCGACCGAAATCTATCTAAATGAACTCACGTAGCTCCTTACTTCAATGGAGCAGCCTCAACACACGCACAAGTTGTTCGGAAGCATCAGAATCTCTATCTCTGTCGCTCTGGGAGGGCTTCCTGGAAATCAGAGCAGGAAACAATCCTTAAGATGGTATTCTGTACTACTATTGGGAACAACTCAATTCACAAACAACATCAATCAAATAAATCAAAATCCCAATTTTAGGAAATTCCTTCCAATTCAAGAAGAAAAGATAGTAACTAACAGCAAGTCCATTCCAATGGAAGTTGTGCTTCTCAATTACATAATCACAATAGACAATGGAGTATTAATTGGCAACAGATTCATCGTGAATTTATAATTCAATTGAAGAAACCAATCTATAATTTGTCTAAACTTATCATCTGCAGCCATATTTAAGAGGAATCTGAAAACAAATCCACTTCTACATTCTAAACATACACCGGTTTCTAGATCCGGTAAAAGAAAAGAAAGAAAAGAAAAAGAAAATCTATTCATACAAAGAGCCTCTCATCCTCCTGCACTTAAGGGCTCTTAAAACGAAAAGCCGCCTCTTTTTGCACATAAGCCTATTTATAACCTTTTGAAATTGGGCCTGACTCCAAGGCTCCAAATGGATTTTCCCTAAAATCAATGGCCTAGTTTATCGTGCTTTTAGGGTCTCATGACTCCTAAGCTTATCGCGACATCATGTGTGCTCCGATTTGTCAAGTCCTGCACGACTCAGAACCGGTTGCAACCTTCCTTTCAGCTTTCTTTATTGTTTCTGTAATTGTCGAATGTGACCTAATGTTTTCTGTTGCGACAAATTTCTCTTGTTTCTAGCAGTTGATGTCGCGACCACCATTTCATGTTGCGACCTCACCGTTCTTCCCTTTGCTGAAATATATGTCACGACCTCAATTTCATGTTGTGACATCATTTATGTTGCTAGTTATGTTGATTCTTAAGGCCACATTTTTCTTTGACTTCTTAATAAATTTTGTGTCACACTCGCCTCGCTTTCTATCGCATTATGTCGCAACCTCAAAGCATGTCACACATCATTTCTCCCCATCCTGTCGCAACCTCATTTTTAGTCACAACAAAGATCTTCTCAATTCATCTTCTTTTATCAAGTAGACCTAAAATAATGATCAATGGTTGCCTTATCACTTTTTGCTTGTTGATGGGCTTGATGTCGCTAATTACAATTTCTGGTCGCGACCTGATTGTCTTTCCTTTTTCTGGATTCTGTGTCGCGACCTCATTTTTATGTCGCGAAACCATTTCTGTTGTTAGCCATTTTTATCCCTGGTCTCAGCTTCCCTTTCATGTTGGCGACACTATCTAGTTTTCACTCTCATGTGTTGCGTACTTCCACCATCGACTGCTTGTTTTCTTGTTACAGATGTGGAAATTAGGTCTAGAAAGGTAGTTTCTTTGCTCCATGCCATTCCTGTTGCGACTTCGAAAGTGTGTGGCTACCGTTCTTTCTTCCAATCTTGTCGCAACCTCATTTTTGACTCACAACAGTTTCCAATCAATTCAGCTTTTTTTTCTTCTGTCGCGACCAGAGCGCGTAGTTTGATCGAGTAGATCTTGTTTCATTTTGTCGCATATTCAAACTTAGTCGCAATACGTTTTAACTGCTCGGGCCATTTTTATGTCGCGACATGAATTCCTCAAGCACGACTCGATTGGTGTTCCTACATTTTGTTGCAACATCAATTTCTGTTGTTACCAACAATGTCTTCTTTCTGTTGCAGACTCAAACTGGGTGTCGACATGATTGTGGCCTCTACTTTACTTTTGTTCCAGAAATTCTACTATCGCAACAACTTTGTCGGGCTTACTTATCACTTCAAGAGGCGACCGAGTTCTCTGTCAGGATTCTCAAAACTGCTTGTATTATCAATTACTTGTCGCGACCAAGAGTCCGTCACACCAAATTTACTTCTGACCGAGATATAGCTTCGATACTTGCCGAACTACTCATTTCTTTGTAAAAGTTCAAAATATAAATTTGGTAAATTTTCCATATTTCTGAATAAAAACAAGCAATTATATAAAAGAAACATATCAGAAAAATGTATTAAAAATGAATGAGTTTTTGACTCATCAATCGCCCATGTGTAGACTCTATAATCCTTCTCTCTATGAAATTTACTTATTATTGAATTTGATACCCCAGAAAGGACGATAGAGCAAGATTCGTCATCTATAGACAAAGAGAGAGGTGAAGGTCGGGTCAGAACAGATGAAGTTAGCCCAAACCTTCGAAATCGCTTTCTAAGAGCTTTCATCTAAATGTGGGGTAACCTTTAAGTGTAGGGACATGCTCAGCTACACCGCCTCTCAGACGAACCTCATGATCATCCGATTATCTAACCCGAACAGTGCCATGTGTCATTGCTAATATCGTCCACTGTGCGTTGTACACTGCTTATCACCGTGGCACTTAAATCCACCAATTTGCCTCGGCCATATACTATGGAGCCAACCCAAAACTGTAGGTTGGAGTGAAACTCCTTGACAACCGGGGCTATCCCAGGTTGGGTATGTGCATAAAATGTACTCCAACCCTTTTCCTAGATCGTGAAGTTGAAATAGACGTTTGAGTCCGGGATACCACACTCTATGACGAACGTTCTATTATAGAGGGACTCATGGTACAACTTCTCAACCTCCAGTCCTTGGGATTGTTAAGAAGAGCCAGAGGTGTAACGCCCTGAAAATACCTTAACAGTTTTATAACATGTTCAGGGTGTAAAATAAATTAAATTATATTTTCCTACATGAATGGCTAAAAATGAAAAATGATAAGAACCTAAAATTTTGCATGTGAGCAAATAAATTTTGGTAAAATGTCAAATGAGGACCTAAGGGTCATAAATGAGGAGTGTAAATGTTAAATGAAAATGAAATGAAATACAGTGAAATTAAAGTGAAATGATGAGTTATTAAGGAGAAAATGAGAAAAGAGGAATTAAGGCTCGCCAAATGCGCCTTATGAAAAGAATAGGGTATTAAGACCAAAATGTGGTTCTTGAGAGACATAACTCCTCATCTGGTCAAAACGGGAGAGAAAGAGAAAGGCTAGAGCATTCCATTGAAAGTGAGGGAAAAGTGGAGCTTGATGGGTGATTTTCATTCCAGATGAATCAAGGAAAAGGATCGCAAGAAGAGGGTGTTTATAATGTTTAAGAATCAAAGGTTTTGAGGTAAGAAAATCAAACTCCTAACTTCTTTTATTGTGGCCTTGTTGGGAAAACCCCACATTTGGATAAAAAGTGTTTTATTGGTTACAAACGTATTTCTTTTGTGTTTATCAAGTAGATTCTATGTTTTTGTTGGTCAGGTATTGGTTTTTTTCTTTTTTTTTTGTTTTGACGGAGAAAAGCTTCTGGCTAGGTCAAGAAAAACCAGGGTTTTCGCTTTTCTTGCAAGGTAAGAGTGAGATCCATTTAAACTCGCAAAAATCTAGTTGTATTTGGGTAGAAATGAACCCTAAATCGAAACCCTAGAATGGTCAGACCCATTTTCTTCCTTCTGCCTCCGTGAGCAAAAAAGATTGGTTTAAAAATGATTGAAATCCATTGTAAATGGAATACTACATGTGTGTTCTCATTATGAACGAAGCAAATGGATTTGATTTAGTGGTCGGTTAATTTACAAGGATTAAATATTTGAAAAGAAGAAAAGAAAATGAAAGGTAGAAAATTTTCGTAACCTTATGGGGTAATTTCAGAACCCTTTATGAAAATTATAAACAAAGGGAATTCAAGAGCCTTGCTTCTAAAATTGGTATCAAACTTCAATTAGCCATAAATTTTTCGTCCGAAATCCGATTCATTCATTCTTTGACTCTACGAAAAGATATTTGAGTATAGAATCTAACCATATGCCATTTAATGGCAATTGGTTCTCACATATTTGCTAAAATTTTGATTGTAGCATCAAGTGTACTAATTACTTGGTTGTGTTGGTGTTTAAGTTGAGTTTTCCTTTCGAATCCCCTATGTAGTGAACCGTGTGGGCATTTTATAACCCACAAAAGGATTAAAATGAGGCATGAGCAATGTTTAAAACAAAAGTTAAGGATTTTCTAAAGAAAGGAAGAATATATGGAAAAGGGAAGTCGGGTAGAAAGTAAACCTGAATAGAACTCCTAGAATACCCGACTAATAATATGATTGTTAATTGTATTGAAATAGAGGCTGACGAGGAGGAAAGCCCGAATTGATCGAGATTTCGAGGATTGGAATCAAAGTACAACAAGCTTTTTAGTTTGTTCTTCGACTCTCTCTTTTGTTTCTATTTTGGAGTTTGTTCTCCATTCAATATCTTCTTATTTCAAGTTTTACGATCATTATTCTATTATTGAAATGATTTTCAATAAACTGCATATTGAAGTGTTTTAATTGATTTGAGGCAGTTAAATGTGAAATGATTTGCATATGAAAATCGCATGAGTATTGAAAATGAATTATTTGTATATAGATGTATATACTATATTGTATTTTGCTATGAATGATTTGAACGACCTTAATAGAATGTTAACCATTAAATTCAAGTTAAGGATAGATTGGTATACCAATAAGGGTCAAATTAGGATAAATGCGCCAAATGAAATGATGTGTCACTCCGATCCATAGTTCAGCAGGACAGTATCGGTAGTGTTCATGAAATGATTTTTAATAACCACAAAAGCCTAACTGATTGTGATCAGGTTATAAATTTTTTTATATACCGACTGGCACTTGTGGACCATGCCTATGATTCGCTATCTTTGTATATAATCAAAGATAAAGTAAATTTTATTAAGGGTAAATGTTATAAATTGTGAAATGCATGATTTATGTTTTGAATGATTTTATTGCATGAAAGTGCATATTTGGAATGATCAATAAACGTAAATGAATGTATATGAAATGAATATATGTCTTGTATTGCATTGATCAATGTGGGCAGTAAAAGTATATTGTTTTAGAAAAACGCATGACTTTGATTTTAAATCAATGGAGAGAGTATTATATAGAACCACTAAGCATGAAAATGCTTAGCGCATTGTTTTTATCATCGCGCAGGTATCGAGTAGAAAGTGGTAGGACCTGAAGATCGCTTCTAAGGCAGAAAGGTCATCATTGGGGTCAGAGCTTTAGTATAAGTAAATGCTCGGCTCTCATGCGTATCATTTTCCATTCATGATATTTTTTTTTTTTTCTTTGTAATTATTTTGCATTGGAACTCAAAGATATAAAAGCTCCTACAAGAAGATCACATTTATATATATATATATATATATATATATATATATATATATATATATATATATATATATATATATATATATATCTTTTCGAAGTATGGAAATGTATTTTGCATATTAGACAACCATGGTGAACTCCATAACATTTTTGTAATTGTATTGAGTATGAATGCCATTGTATGGGTAAATGCATTATTCAAAGAAACAATGCAGGGCCCCATTTAAATTAAGGAACGATATTTGTTTTATCAAAGCTACAATTAAATCAGGAGGTACAGACGCCAAAAGGCCACATTTTAAGTGGTATCAAAGCACAAGTAGCATAGAGTTACGGTATTGAAAACGTATTTATATTTGTATTGGTGTTTCAATATATCGTAAAAGTAAAAGTACTGGTAGCGCAAAGGACGCTACAGGAGGTGCGTGGGAGCTTGAGCCTGTCCTCTTCCTCTTCTTTGGGACAGTTTTCTTCGGAGCCATGGAGGAAGAGAGATAGGAAAACTGACTTGGAAGGACTGAGTTCTTGGAGAGGGAAATATGGGAAATAGAGTGAAATGAAAAATGAAGTGTGTTTTACATTTAAAATGCCATAACATTAGGCCTTCTTTCTGCCTCAAGTGGGCGAGCCTTCACTGGGGAAAGGAGCCCCACTGGCAAGTCTCGAGGTTCACTCATGAAAGCCCCACCCGACGGTAACAAGAGGGCATGCCAAATATTGATGGGAGTTCACAATGAAGGCCTTCACCCCGTGAAACACGAGAGGGTTCCAAACTAGGGACTTATGTTCACCTCGGTGAAGATCTTCTCATTTTAGGCCAAGGTTTCTTCCTTCCTCGCAACCCAGCTTTCTCTCTCTCTGCTCGCTGCAAACTTACTGCCCGTCTGGGTGAAGGGGTCACTAAATAACCCAAGAGTGTGTGCACTCGAAATCACACCGCCCACAAATTGTTGTCCTCGAGAATTACATTAATTTCATTGAACATCAAATTGAGTTTATGACTCCCTTTTTTTTTTTTTTTTGAAAAAGATAGTGTCTTTCATAAATTTTCGTTTCTCTTCCAAAAACTCGATTTGAAGCAAATTAACCTCAACCTTACTTTTTTGCCTGAATTTGAAACACTTGACACACAAATCAAACAAAACAAAACAAACCAAAAATCCCCAAAAGCATAATCAAATTAAACTAGAAAAAAAGGAAATAAAGTAAGAAAATAAATGGAAAAGTGGGGTTCTTACAAAACTAGGATTGCCTCCCAAGAAGCACTATATTTAGTGTCGATAGCTCGACGAAGTTGTGTCGCATTGCTATGGCTCAAAGAAATGGAGATTAAACAGCAATGTAGTTCACGATTTCTTTAGCAGCAATTTGCTCACCTTAATAATGCTTCAACCTCTAGCCATTGACTTTGTACTCTTATCCATTTTTGGTTTGCACTCTTATTGCACCATATGGGGTTACCGATGTGACTGTGACCTGTCCGGACCATCTTGATCTTAGCTTGCTCGAGAATAGCTTTAGTCTAGAGTTGAAAATTAAGACTTTATCACCCACCTTGAACTCTTTCCTTAGCAAGTGCTTGACATACCATATTTTTGTCTTCTCCTTGTAGATCTTTGCATTCTTATATGAATCATTGTGCATTTCCTCAAGTTCATTTAATTGAAGGAGTCTTTTCTCACTAGCTTCTTTGAGGTCAAAATTGAAGTTCCTTATAGCCCACATTGCATGGTGTTATAATTCCAATGGAAAATGAAGATATTTTCCAAAAGATTAAGCTAAAGGGTAAGACAAGCACTGGAGTTTTGAAGGCGGCCTATATGTTCATAGAGCATTGTCCAACTTTAATTAACATCTGGGGATAACATCTTTTTCCAATATTTTTTTGATTTCCCCATTTGAAATTTCTGCTTGCCCATTGGATTGTGGGTGATATGGGAGACTCTTTGCATGCCGCACATTATACCTCCCCAACAAAGAGGCAAAGACTTTACTGAAAAAAAGACCCCTTTCATCACTAAGAATACATCGAGGGGCACCAAACCGGGTGATGATATTTCTGTGAACGAATTGCAACACTGTTTTAGCATCATTTTTCTCTGTGGCAATTGCCTCCACCCACTTCGACACATAGTTGATAGCAAGAAGGATATACAATTTCCCAAATGAAGGGGGAAACGATCACATGAAATCAATGGCCCATACATAAAAATTTCAACTCAATGTCAAGTAGGCATTTCTATTTCCTTCCTCGGGAGATACCACCCACTCTCCCGACATCTATCACGCCTCTAAACGTGAGTTTACTGAGAGTCTTTGAACAAGCTAGGCCAGAAAAATCCAGATTGAAGAACTTTCTAAGTTGTCTTTTGGCTTCCTAAGAGTCCTCCATATAGGGAAGAATGACAATTGGGTAGGATTCATTGTTCCTTTTGAGGTACACATCTTCTCAACACTTGGTATGGGCTTCTTTTAAAAAGCAATGGGTCGTCCCATTGATATAGCTTGACATCATGTAGGAATTGAGAACTAAGCCCAAGGGGTAACACATTGCATGCTAAGTAGTTTACAAAATCTGCATACCATGAAAAATGAGCTTCCATCTCTAGCAATTGTTCATCCATGAAAGATTTCTCAATTTCTGTGCACTTTTCAATCCCCTTATCGGATTCCAAACCAGATAGGTGGTCTGCTACCACATTTTCATTGCCTCTCTCTTCTTTAATTTCCATATCAAATTCTTGAAGTAATAAAACCCAATGAATTAATCTCGGTTTGGCCTCATTTTTCATCATAAAATATCGGATTTCCGCATGGTCCATGTAGAGAGTCACCTTAGAACCAAGTATGTACAGTCTGAACTTGTCACAAGAATACACCACTGCTAGCTTCTCTTTCTTTGTAATCATGTAATTCTCTTGAGCTTCATTTAGCGTCTTACTAGCA
This sequence comes from Tetrastigma voinierianum, assembly GCA_016808115.1. Classification (NCBI taxonomy): domain Eukaryota; kingdom Viridiplantae; phylum Streptophyta; class Magnoliopsida; order Vitales; family Vitaceae; genus Tetrastigma; species Tetrastigma voinierianum. Next base: position 188,659 of record JAEQBH010004372.1, on the reverse strand, counting down.
TAATATATGGGCATGAAGATGTTCTCTCGCCTTTGTCCCAAAATAGCCTCAACTGCATAATCACTAGCATCGCACATTATCTTAAAAGGTTCACCCCACCTGGGCAACAACAATGGGTCTGATAATTTATTCTCATCTCTCAATGTCATTAAGTGCTTGTCAAATGACATTTACTATTTTCCAAAAATTTACACGGGTTTTATGGGTTTTTGAGAAATCTTTGATGAATCTTCAATAAAAGCCTGCATGTCCCAAGACATTGAGAACACCTCGTACTGTAATAGGTGGGGTAAGGGTTTGGATTGTTGTCATCTTTGCTTTATCCACTTCCAACCCTTTGGAGGAGATGAGGTGTCCAAGCACAATGCCTTTTTGCACCATGAAATGACATTTCTCCCAGTTCAAAACCATATTTTTCTCTATGATCTTAGTGTCCACTTTAGGGTCGGGTCAAGCAAATTATCAAACGAAAGCACCGATACATCAAAAATCATCCATGTTGACTTCCAGCGATGTTTTCTATTAGATCCGAAATATCATGCATCTCTCGAAGGTATCAGAGCATTGCAAAGCCTGGGCCAGTACTCAAGGCTTAATGTCCCATATGACATGTGGTTGCCACTTCCTGGTCTGGGCTCACCTAATCTGGTTGTATCTAACAACCATCTAGGAATAATATGATAGCTAGCTGAGTGGATTTAGAACACTTCTAATATACTCCATAGTTTATTACAAACTAGTATAATATAAGTAAAATTTGCATTTTTTTGAAATTAAGTGTAAAGTGGGAAAAAGGTTAAAATGGTAAAATGTCACATTAAGGACCCAAAGGTCATAACTCAAGAAGATGATATGCTAAAGTAGAAATATGATAAGTTGATTTTCAAATAGAATGAAATGGAAGGACTAATAAGTAAAAAGGAGAAATTTAAGTCCAAAATGAGATAAGATCCAAACATTTATTTCTAGAATAGAGAATTTCATTTTCAAGCTTAAGGAAGCTATATTACTTCATATATATGATCCAATTTTGGTTTGATTCTCTCATTTGTCTTGGGTTCTGTTGTTCAAGTGGGAAGGAAGGAAGAAGAGAAAGAGTGCTAAGCTTAGGTTTTGAAGGTTTCAAGAAAGATTAAGAGGAAATTGAATGAATATCTGTATGGAAATTTTTGTATGAAATAATTGTATGAAATCTCTGATATAGAACTATCACAAATCCTCATCTGTTAGTAGAAAATCCTAATAGAAATGTTGTTGGTCGGTATAAGATGAGTTTTGTGGTTTATTTTAAAAGCCTTAGCTTGAGCTGGCTGGTTTGGCAGCACTCTTATTAAAATTACAAAATCGTCATTTCACTGCCGACACCCTTCGCCTAAGCTGGAGTGCTCGCTAGGCGATATTGGTTCTAGTGAACCCAAGCCCAAAACAGTTCATTTCCCGCCGCCTCATCCATGTTGCTTCTCCGCGGTTCTCTTCAGCCGTAGAACCTGAATGCCATACGGTCTTGTCTTTGTTAACTTGGGAAACCATCCATCACTAATAAGGATCCTAAACAAGTAATGAGGGTCCACAGTAGAGAAGTTATATGAAAAATGCTTTGAATGCCTTTATTAACCTGGCTGCTGGGCGCATATTGTTTTCGCTTTATTTGCTATAATGTTAAGAACAATATAAGCTCGCATATATAATTATATGTCTGCTTAAGATCGAATAGTGAATGAAGAGGCACCTTTTATTAGTGCGATGACACTGCTGAAAAGTGACACACTTGTTTAGTGCTTCGACTCTCCGACTGCTTGACACTCGGTTTAGTGCTTAACACCTCTCATTAGTGTGATGACACTCTCTACTTCCGTTAAGCATGACACTCCCGCCAGGCTTCTCCCAAGACCTCTCGTTATGTGGGCAAAACACATTGTGTCACTGACCTTTGTTCAAGCATCATACCGCACATTTGAGTAATACCTATTCATTATGTCCACTATTCATTATTTTCGGTCTATACACAAATACTATAAGGATAAAGAATCTGAATAATGTGATATATGGAAATAATTATACGAGATCACAAGTAATCAGTTATGTTCTGTAGTGTATCTACGAATACCCTCTGTATAAGATTTATGTTCTGCACTCCTACGAAAGATATGAAAATTATAATATATAAACTGTTGAATATATTTATAAATTATATTCACCATTGTGGTCATATATATTATTTGTTTTCCACCAAGCTTTAATAATATTGTGTGTTTTATCCATGTAGTACCGTTAAGACATCCGATAAGACTCGTATTCGCCAGCTAATAATACAACAATAGGAGTCCACGATATGTAGGTTTTTTATTTTGTTTTGTAATGTAAATGTAATATTTTGGAGATAAGGCACTTGTGTGGCACAAGTAAATGACTTAATCGCGGATTTAAGTTATGTCAATATGTACAAGTTTGGATTTATATTTCGAAATGGGCCTATCAATGTTAGAAAATCAGGTAAATGAGTCTCACTTCGTGGTATCCTATCATCCGCTGAAGTGAGATTGTGGCATTACAAAGAAATGTCCCTTCACCGGGAATATCAATCTATTCCACTTAACCATTACTCGAATAACGTGCCCGCTTGGTTTTTGCTTATATCAAAGTTTGGCTAAAAGCAACCTAATCCACAAGTGTACGGATCACAAGTAATATAGTGGCTTTCAAATTAAAAACATCATATGTCGAACCCACAGGGAAGAGATGACTTAAGTGGGGATTAAGTACCCCGACTACTCAAGAATTTTACTATTTAAGCGAATTGAACTGTTTGTGATTGATGGTTAAATGAAAAATGAAACTAAATTAAACTAAAAATCTACACTAAAGGATTAGCAAATATTTGGATTAAGTCGTAAGAAAAACTTTAAGGAATAACACTAAGGCCGGTTGTTTCCATTGGTACATTTATGACTTATATTCATTAAGTGCTAATTAAGTTAAGATATTCTTGTGTTTACCTAAAAAACTCTGTATGAGGTTCTCTCTTTTGAGTCTCACCTCAATTTCTCACACCTAATCCCTATTCTCCTTTCGGTCCATCTAGGTCAAACTATGTGTAACTTGTTCTACGACAAATTAGTCCTTGGGAATTTGCATTGGTCATCTCTAGGTCCATGCAATGGAATTTCCCCGGTTATATTCAGATCGATCACATTTCGGTCCATACGATCATCACATAAGGTTAGATGATGTCCCCCATAATCGAATCCCTATAGTACTAGGTTTTCCTAATTTCCTAGATTTCTTCGATTAAGTTAAGTTGATTTTATCAATTACAGATTATTAGGGGATGAAAATTGAATCCTAAGGGCATACTTCCAATTGTCACCTTGGAAACCCTTTAAGCTTTAGGTCTCAATTTCACTACTTAGTATGTAACAATTGAATAAAACCTGAGAATTCATAAAACCACATCATAAAACCTCAACACAAGATCACATTCACAAAATCATTCAATATAATACAGAAGTCAAACACCAATGTCAATAACTAGCCCTAGAGGAGGATCTAGCCACTTATAGCAGCCTCAAAACCCAACAAAATCATGTTTAAAGAAAATATAAAGTTGAAAGATTAAGAGATAGAGAAGGGTTTAGTGATACAAACCAAATATGAAATGGAAGTCTTCCAAAACCCGACTCCACCACTACAAGAAGTCCTATAGCAGTTGGATCTTACAACTTAGCTCCAAAAACAATTACAAACCATAGAAAATGAGAGCTTAGAGAGAAACCCTAGAAGATGAATATGTGCAAGCCTCTAAGTTCTCTTCAATCCCCTTTTAGAAGTCTTACAAGTGAGTATTTATAGCATATGGAAAATTACCAAAAATGGGGCTGAGAGTGAGGTCATTTTTGTCTCAACTCGACATCCTTCGCCTTAGCGAAGTGTCCTTTGCCTTGGCGAAGTGTCCTTTGCCTTGGCAAAGACATGTGTCCACAATCAAGATAGGCGAAGGTCTTCTTCTTCGCCTTGGCGAACCCAAGAGGATGTTTGTTCGTAGGATGTTCCCCTTCGCCTTGACGAAGGTTTTCTTCGCCTTGGCGAACACCTTTGCCTTGGCGAACCCGAGAGGCTTGATATCTTCAGTCTTTAGCTTCACCTTGGCAATGTTCTCTCGTCACCTTGGTGAATGAGTGCCACTGGTGCAAGTTTTGCTTTCTTACTCTTTTTGCCATCTTCTTTGCTTGCTTTGCTTTCAATATCTGCAAAACTCACACAGATGAGAGGTTAGTGTAATATTTGTGCATAAGGGTGTGAATCTAACATTTAGGTTACATAAACACCTAAAAAACACGCTATAAATGCTAATACGATTTACCCCTATCAGTGTTAGCGCGAACCTTAGTGGATAATGGCTTGCGGGGAGTAGCAATCTTCGAAGGCGGAGATCGGTGAAAGGTGTCTTGCTTGAGGGCGTGCAAGATATTGGGTGGGGGAGAATGTCACAAACTTATTGCGTGTACGTCCGTGACCATAACTAAAGGCATTATTGAAGATCAAGCATGCTAACGAGATGAGCGGAATGGTAAGAGTGCTCCAGAGGTGTGTATAAGTGGATCGTGGTTGAAGCTTCTTTGGAGTTTAGGCATGTCGACTCAGTTAAGTTTGGAGAGCTTGTCAGGACTTGACTATGAAAAAGGGTGTTGGCCTACTTTGCACAAACTGGTTGGGAGCTGAAGTCGCTCTCTTGATGAGCTCGAAGCAGGGTAAAACTAGTCAGCATAGAGGCATGAAGTGTGGCGTGGCAGGCTAGGTCTCGTGAATGTGTCATGTGAAACCGTCACACGAGCAGCTTCGCTATGTGAACGAGTAGACCCGTAACACTATGCTCCATGCAGTCATTTGTAACTCATAATATACAATATGTGAACATAAAAATGTGAGTCATTTTCTTGTGAATACGTAATGTCATAAATGAGTTAGGTTTCACATGGGCACTTGATTTGACTTCTAATGACACATAATAGGAAGTGTCATTGCTGCTATTAATGTTTTAAAAACAGTATTGTGATTTGAATTGAAAAAGTTATCAGTTCGCACTTTAGGGATCAAATCAATGATTAAATCAAATTGGAATCATATAAAAAAGGTCATCGATCGATAGTCCAACCGGTTGGATCAGCCAATTTGATCCGATTTTTAAAACATTGTTGGTCATGATGTCAGTATCTCAATGACCCTCCCTCTATTTATTTATCCATACTCTGTTCCTATTGCAAATCAATTCCATATGTTTAACCTTGCTATGTTTATGCTAGTTTTTGTTCTGCTCAGTGCCTTGGGCCAACTGTTTGTATGGTTACATTCCAAAAATCTCTGGGTTTAAAGAAGAATTGCTGTCTGGAGAAAGGATGCATTAGATGGTTGATATAATTTTCGCTGTTCCGCTTTGGATGTAAATGTTGAGGCATCTCCATTAGTCACTAAAACTTACTCGTGATTGAATGAATGAAGGACAAAAATCTATATCTCTTCTAGTATCTTTTCTCTTCAATTTTTTTTAGGTATGCCTTTTGTCATTAAATTAATTCACAGATACATTCAGCATCATAAACAAAATTTCTCCTCAAACTACGTTCAGTGACAGGAGTTTATTGCATATGATCAGCTCAGGCTGCTCAGCCCACTCTTGTTCCTGTCCAACAGATCATATAACAATGGACTACTCACCACAGGATTATAACTTCTTCTCTGTCTTTTTGTATCAACTTTGAGCAATATTATACTAGTAAATTCATTTCAATTTAAATGGTAATACAACTCTGTTTGGATAGATATCAAACGCCACATGAGGCATATATGCTAATCGTACTAAAAAAAAAAATTATGCTAACAGTACCTTTGGTATAATATAACCAAAGTCAGTAGTAAATACTCAAAAATCAACTGCAAACTCTAAATCAATCCTCATGTTTCCAGGAATGGTCGTGCTCCAGACAGCTTTATCTTAGGCAGCTTTCAGTGTGTTGCCAATGTCGATCACAAACCGGTACCTAACATCATTCTTCTCCAGTCGCTCCATGGCAGTATTCACATAGTCCATTGAAATAACCTCTACTTCTGCAGTTATGTTGTGTTTTCCAGCAAAATCAATCATTTCCTGTGTCTCCTTCATCCCTCCTATGCAGCTACCAGCCACTATCTTTCTTCCTGCCATTCAAATTCCCCGTTAGATATGCTCGGTCTCATCTACCTACAATCCAAATTTTGCTCTTATAAATAACAAGTTGAGAGTTGGGGGGAGAAGATTACTTACCCATAAGCAAAGGAAACACTGGTAGCTCAAGGGGTCTATCTGGTGCCCCAACCATAACTAGCTTCCCTTGAGATTTCAGCAAACCAATCAAAGGAAGAAGAGGGTGAACTGCAGAGACTGTATCAATGATACCATCCATTGTCCCCAAGGCAGCCTAACAAAATTCAAGTCCAGAATCTATTATTATAAACTATACAATCATCGAAGAAGTTAGAAAAATCAAGACACCACAGCATACTAAGTTACCTGTATTTGATCTGGATCACGGCTGACTAGAAAAGAGTCAGCACCAAGGTGTTCTATGGCTTCCTCCTTCTTGTTAGGGGAAGTGCTGATGACTGTCACCTTAACCCCAAAAGCCTTAGCAAATTTCACAGCTACATGTCCCAGCCCACCTAGGCCAACCACACCTATGTGCATTCCAGGTTTGGTGAATCCAAAATGTTGCATAGGGCTGTAAACTGTGATCCCAGCACATAGTAGAGGAGCACCGGCATCAAGAGGAAGGTTTTCCGGGAACCGAACGACATAGCGCTCCTCAGAAACCATGACATCTGAGTATCCTCCGTATGTGGTGGTTCCATCATGATAAGTGGCACCATAGGTAAATATCATTTTGGGGCAGTAATTCTCAAGATCATTATCACAATCATCACAAGAGTGGCAAGCTCCAACCATACACCCAACACCAACTTTGTCTCCTACTTTAAACTTGCCTGCCTTCCCACCTCTGTCACTAATACCTACAATCTCATGCCTGCATTCCCAATTCAAAAGTTTTATGGTATTAATAGATGTTTGAATTAAGAAAAATAAAAAATAAAAAAATAAAAAATAATATATATATATATATATATATATATATATATATATATATATATATATATATATATATATATATATATATAGTTCATGAAAAAGATAATTTAATAGTATCAAATGCATGCTGAGAGGTGAGGTGATGGAGCAGAAATTCATTTTATTTTTACATATGCAGTCTCCATTCTTGCGTGTTTTGCATGTAACACAATGGGTGTGAGAAAAATGGATGGGAGTGTAAATAGAATTCTTTGGATATAGACAATCTTTGCTTTTTGACCATAAGAAAGCGAACTTTGAAACAAGAACCTTTTTGTTAAGTTTCCTAATATGGGGTCTCCTTTCTATTTCAGTATTTCCAATGAGAGGTAGAAGAAAATTCAAACTTCGGGGTTGAAAATGGACTCGTCCAGTACAAGAAGTTGAAACTTAAAAGCCGTAGGAACTATGAACATGCCCAGATATGATCAAGGCAATGTTTGTTAATTCTGGTCAAGCCATTTCTTTTCTCCATTTAAAAGTATTTTCTAATTTGACTCAGCATTCCTAATTGAAAACATCTTATGCGTCAATAAATTACAAAGAGCCCATTCCGAATCCCATATTGGCCAATCTACACCTTTTAAGCTTTAGATCTTTGCATGTCATTGTAGATCCTCAAAATAGGAACAAAAAATAGAAAAAAAAAAAAATTGGAAGGAAAATTGCAACAAGGAGAGTTAAGAGACGAGTGAAGATACCCAGGAACTAGAGGGTAGGTGGAAAAGCCCCATTCATTCTTGAGACTATGTAAATCGGAGTGACATATTCCACAGTAAAGCACCTTGAACCTTACATCCTTTTCTCCGGTTGCCCTGCAAATCATCAAATTTTACACCAACCCCGTTATTATCTTCTTTGATAAAAAATATTGAAAGCATGCAAAAAAAAAAAGAAAAAAAAACGGTTTCTTGTAAGAAGAAATAATGTAAATCATGCCAATAAGAACTAGCTCAATTGGTTAAGAGCTCAAATTGTCAGATGGTGTTCAGGTTCGATTCCCAGTTATGACATATTTATGAAGGTACTATCATGAATTGCAAAAGTGAGAAGATGTCTTAAAAAAAAATGAAATCATATTCTGACAAAGGAAATGAACGAATGAGAGGAATTAGTTTCTTTTTATCTTGTTTGAACAACAGAAGAGAACAGGGTAGAAGGTGCAAAGACCTTCTGGAAAACTTGAAGGGGAATAGGACGCCAGATGGGTCTCCGGCTGCCCATCCGAAGGCCTTGGTGGGGTGCTCCTGCTCTGGTGATTTCGCCATTTTTCTTACTCTTTTCTGGATGAGAAATTATGTGTGAAGAGATATAGACTAAGAGAGTTGGTATGAGTACTCGAGAAAGATGAGATGAATAAAGAGATGGCAGACGGAGTTATAAATAGTAGCAGATTTGGTTCTTTTTCTGTGCTGACGTATTCGGTGAGGTAATAATAAGACTCTATGTATTGGGTGACGTCTTGGGCTGCCATTCTTCATATAAAATCTTAATATCCTACTTCATCTATATACTATTTTTGTTTTTTTTTGAAAGAATCTATCTACTATTGTATCATAGGAATACTTTAAGGATCTTTTTGGATATTTTTTTTTTATTTTTAAACCAAATCATAATTATTTTAAAAAAACATATAATGAATTTTAATTTTATTTTCTTAATCACTTATATAAAAATATTTTTCTATGGATATAAAAAACCTAATTTCCTTTTTATAGGTAATTAGACCCGTCTTATAAAAGGAAGTGTTATTTTTATAAAAAAAAATAAGAATCAAAATATGGTAAAAATAATAATGAATAATTAGATTTTCCAAAATTCGTGTTCCAAAGTATTTTTAATAAGATCGCCCATTTCTAAACGGAACGTCTGAACGTCGTTTCTGGAAAGATGGAGCATGATCTTTTTAGATTTGTTTCACTTCCTGTAAATGGTTGGATCTTTGTTTTCAAAACTTGTTGTCCATTGTATGACAAGAACGAAGGTTGATAAAATTTTAAAAAAAGAAAGGAAAGAACGACTTTAGACTCCTTCAACGGGTTACCCACTCCAGATTCCTTCAAACATCTTGACCAAATATTTTATGATTTGTATTAATTCAAGAAATTAAATAATACAGTTAACTAATGCAATTATATAACGCGACAAAATTTTGGCAAATTTAAGAATAATTGATAGGAGATGATGAAATATTTATTTTATTATGTAAACTTGTAATCACTCTGTTATATACAATTGGATTAGAATAAGTATTTATCTTCAAAGATTAGACTGATTCTTCATCTACTTTGTTTATAAAATAAATAATACTTTAGGTTTTATTTGGCCACGGTAAGAAGAAGTGATTTTTTGGTCACTCTTAACCTAAAATCTGATTTTTTTTTCCTTTCATTTTCTTGCTAAATAAAGTAGTTTTTTTTATGAAGATTTAAGTTTTATTTTGTTTCTTGTGTTGTCGTTTTATTAACATTTAATTTGTCGTCCTTTTATCGATGTTTGGTTTGTCGTCGTTTTATCGAAGTGATGCTGTTTGTTGTCTTGTGAGTACTCGTGGCTTTTAGATACAGCCGGCTCTTCCCCGATAGGCAGAAGCGCCCCGCCTTGAGGCCCATTTCTTAGCTCGCCTCATAAAGCAACCCAAGACGGCCCATTACATTAAAACCACACGGGAACCCACCAGACAGGGCAATCCTAAAACCTGTGTGGGATCCCGAGTCCCCCCAGCCGGCCACCTCACCACATATGGGAAAATATGCAAAGTATATATTTATCACTTAAATTTACCAATTTAAATCCTTTATTTGGAGATGTGTCATGAAAAGCATATATTATTGCCAAAGGGATAATCCTTGATAGAGAGAAAAAGCGAGATCTTATCATAAAAGATAATCGCCCAATAAGGAAAAGAGTATTATTCGCCAAAATAAGAGCGGAGATTTGGGAGCTGAATACTTATAAATTGGGAAGATCCCAGAGAAAAATGTATCTGATTCTCTTATCTGACCTTACACTTCTTCCTCTTCATATTCTTGGCAAGCATGGCCCGGGAGGGGCGGCGGAATATTGTCGCTAATGGATAAATCTTTTGCGAGTTCACGTTCTTGCAAATCTGCAGTGGATCATTTCTTTTTGCGAGTTCATTGCGTCCTTGAAATGCCTGAGTGGATCGGGCAGGCAGGTGGTTAACTACGTTGTTGAGATATTTTATCTGTGAGGCGATTAAATACAGGTGAATGGGTTTGATCGATCGAAGATATCAAATTAAAGTTTAATTATGTTGAAGCGAGTTACGGATATTACAGTCATTATTTTACCTGATTTGTAAGAACTTTTTATGCGATTTATTATCTTTATTAAGCTTGGATGTTTTCATTATGTATGGTTTTAACTATTTGTATCTTGGATCTATCGGCGCATTACTGAGTTTAAGTCAGATAATATTATTTTCCTTTAAAAGATAATACTACCATTTTCAAAGTGTGATTTAAATTTATTAATTAAGAAGAGATTCATTTTGGATTAGAAAATAGCAAAATTTTGTTTATTATTTTCTTAATTATTTTAAGGATTATTTTATCATTTTTAAACTTAATTAGATTCTAATGGTATTATAAAAATGACTGCATGTAAACATATAGACAATTCCTCAATTATTATTATTGAATATATGACTTTAAGAGATGATATTTTAACTGCTAAGAATAAAAGTTTTTTTTTATTTAGAAATTGAAGGTGACTAAAAAATAGTTATAGATGACTATAATTAAAGAGAAATTCTATTTACACCCCAAGAATTTCTTTATACACCCCATATCACAAACATCCCATTTTTACACCCCATGTGTATAGAGAAATTCTTGGGGTGTAAATAGAATTTCTCATAATTAAAAGATTAATATCCCTAGTTCTAATTTGTTATTAATGGTGGATATTTAAAAGCTGTCACAAGATTTAAATATATATATTTGTCGACATGTCTATAAAAAAGCAAATAGAACTACTGATTGTCTAGCTAAAAAAAATCTTAGTATTTTAAATTCAAATGCTTAATGGTCAAATTTCCATAAAATGTAATCTATATTAGTTTTAAAGATTATTGTGGTTCTCTTTCTAATTTGTAAGTTATTTGTTTAGTAGTCTTTTTCAATAAAAAAAAAAAACTATTAGTATAGAACCCTGACATTATTATAAGAAAAAAAAATGTAAAAATCCTGACAGCATAGAATCCTCATTTTCTTGTTCTTTTCTCATATTCCTTACATCATTTTCTAACGTTTATTTTTTTTTAAAAGAAAATAATTTTATTAATTCAAATTAACAATAATACATCGATAAAAACACATACATCAAATCGTTAAACACAATAAAGGATTAAATAACACCCTAATTAATAATATAATAAATCAGTTTAAAACTTACAAATGTAAGTTTTTTGTATTTTGACGTTTAGTAAAATATCTAATATGTAAGTGTTTTTAATACTTTTTTTTATAAACGTGTAAATTTTTTAGTACTTTAATTTCTTAATCTTTTTATGATAAAATTTCATAATTTTTAAGCTTAATTTTTGTGGAAAACTAATACTATTACATTTCCAATTGGGAAAATTTTTTTAAATTAAAAGAATACTAGGAATTCTTACATTTTTCATACCCTTTCTTACATTTTAATTTCTTAATTTTTTAAAAAAAATCACCATTTCAAAGTTCAATTAATATGGAAAGTTAAAACGATATTCTTGTATTTTGAAATATATATATATTTTTTAAAATTAAACTTTTTTTTTGAGTGTATGAAATTGTGAGGAAGGATTCAGAGAATTTGATAATTATATTCTATGCAATTTTGTTTTGTTTTATTTTATATTCTTAATTACTCGAGGATAATTTTCATACTTCCTATGCTTAATTAATATTGGGAAACCATTATTAGTATATTAACACATTTTCTATAGAAAAAATTTTAAAAATAAAAAATGAGAAAAAAAAGTCTAGAATACATAGAATATAAGTAAGTATTTATATTCTCGACTTTAATCCACAAACCCATGTTTCGAATTAAAAGGTCCCACATCGAATGGGTTTAAATACTAGGCCTAATGAGTTTGGGCCCCAAGGCACCCCCACTTTTGTGGAAGGGAGAGCATGACCTACGCTGCCAGGTCGCCCCCACGCTCCGCCGGCCGCCGGTCCTGGCCTGGGTCCACCCATTTTTTCGAATAGGCACGTTGTTTTGGATTATTTCTGTTTGTGTTATTTTTATATTTCAAAGACACCGCATGTTTCACTGCTTGCTCAAGTCGCAAAAATGCAGAATCTGCTTATGTTATTTTAAATATAGATTTCAAAGACGTATTGGATTTATCGCTCTCAAATACATAACTTCCTCAGAACCGCTGCTTTTGAACTACGCTTCATTTTTTTAAATTTTTGCAAAAATGTTATGTTTCGCTCTCGCACTCGTAAAAGCATTCTCGTTTCGCTTTAATATTTTTACTTGCCTCGTACCACATATCACCCGCTTCGCTCGTCAATTTGTTTCCTCGTCGTATTCACCAAGACGAATTGATTATGTTCCTTTCAGACATAATATTTGTTACAGTTTATTCAAATATTTGTTTTCGCTTTCAGCGATCATAGCTTTTTACATTCAAATATTTGTTACAGTTTATTCAAACAACGGTCTGGAAAATACTCTCTATAATGTCTATAGTCCGCTAAAAACGGCTAAGGAGTTATGGGATAGTCTAGACAAGAAGTACAAAACCGAAGATGTCGGATTGAAGAAATTCATTGTCGGTAAATTTCGGATCTCAAGATGGTTGATTCAAAGACTGCCTTAAGTCAGGTTCAAGAGTCATGGTTGTGCATGATATTCATGTCAAGGAATGACTCTAAGTGAGACATTTCCAAGTGGTCGCATTCATCAAAACCGCCACCATCTCGAGTAATCTAAATTATCCTTCAAACACAAAGCAGAAAAAGGAGTTATCACTTGAAGACTTGATTGTTCTAATGAGGATCGAGGGGAAGACAATAGGCTATCTGAGAAGAAAGTTGGGAAGAATCTAGAAGTTTCAAAGGCCAATGTTGTTGAAGAAGGATAGAAACCTAACAAGAAGAGGAAAATGCCTAGCAAGTCTCGAGAGGGATTCAACCAAGGCCTGAAGAAGTTCATTGGCAAGTGCTTCAACTGTGGCAAGTCTGGACATCGAGCCAAAGACTACTGAGCCAAGAAAGACAAAACGCAGCAATGTGTAGGTGGAAAAGATCTCCAATGGTGTTGATGATATCAATCTAACTGCTATGATATCCGAGTGTAATATGGTGGGAAACCCCAAGGAGTGGTGGATTGATACTGGAGCAACTCGTCACATCTATGCAAACAGATCGATGTTTTTGTCCTACACAACCGCTGGGGTGATGAAACTTCTGAGATAGTAATTTATCAACTCCTAAGGTTGAAGGTGTCGGAAAGATCGCTTCTAAAGATGACATCCGAAAGATTGTGACACTAATTAATGTTCGCATAGCGATGTTCAGAAGAATTTAGTGTCGATCTCCTTAGCAAGAAATGACTTCAAGTTGTTCAGATCCGACAAGTTTGTACTCTCAAAAAATGAAATGTAATGTAGGAAAGGGCTATATGAGTATGGTTTGTTCAAGCGAATGTAATGACTGTAACCACGATGATCCACCGCCAATCTGGACAATTTGTAGAATAGTTGCTTCTTCTTATGTGCTTGAGTCTTCTAACATTCGCATGCTAGACTAGGGACATGTTAACTTATAATTCAATAAAGAAATTAATAACATGGATCATGCCAAAGTTTGACTGCTCAAGTGAGAAATGCCATGTGTGTTGAATCTAAATTTTCTAGCCCCCTTTCCACTGGGTAGATAATGAGTTTCAAAGCCTTTAGATTTAATACACACAGATATATGCGATATAAAATCAATACCATCAAGAGGTGGTAATAAGTATTTTATTACTTTTCTAGATGACTGCTCGCGGTATTGTTATGTTTACTTGCTTAGTAGCAAAGATGAGGCTTTGAATGCTTTTAAAACTTATAAGGCTGAAGTTGAAACTCAGTTGAACAAGAAAATTAAAATCATAAGGGAGGAGCGTAGAGGTGAATATGATTTTCCATTCGAGGAAATTTGTACCAGTTTGGTATCGTTTCACCAAATGATCAAGCCCTTATACACCAATCTAATGGAGTGGCAGAAGGAAAAATCGGTCTTTAAAGGAAATAACAATGCATTGTTGAATAGTTCGCTTACTAGTACAAATTTTGCGGGGGAAGCTGTTGGACGCACGAATTTTATTTTTAAATAGAGTACCCCATTAAAGACACAACAAACTCCTATGAGAAATGGAAAGGCAGAATGCCTAAATCTGAATTATCTCAAAGTGTGGGGTGTTTGGCTAAGGTTGCGCCCTAAGCCTAAAAGGTTAAGGTAGACCAAAGACCGTTGATCAGTTTTTATTTCTGATATGCTCGTATCAAAGAATGCATATCATTTTCGCTCACAAGCCGAGATCCTTATATACATGTGCTTCAGCCCCGGGTTGTATGCCTAATTCTATTCCTGCCGTAGGAATTATGGTCGCCTAGCATTGTAATAATATCGTGGGAACTATGTGTCATCTCCCACAGGAGTGGTCCTATTCGGGCCGATCAATAAGAGCTATTCTCCAATAAAAGCATGACTTAAACGGAAATTGTAATGTTGTGTTGGTAGACTGAATGGTTGATTGGTTTGAATGTTTTAAAATGGAGACAAATGTCGGGATTTTTTAGGGTTCCACTCACTTCCGACGTAAGTCCCACTCTTATTTTATAAACTCATCTAGGAACCATTGGCTAAATGGTCTTTGATGGAGGGATTTATCTTTAAGTGCTCTTTTGGAAAATAAAGATGATCAATAATACTAAACACTTGTTCTCACTAATACTGCACTTAGCTTGCATTCATGATCAAGCACAACGTACCGAGGATATCTCTAACACGTTGTCAAGAATATGCCCAACTAAGGATTTACAACTTTTCGCACGCGATTAATATCACACAATCCATTGAAGATCAAAGAGGAATCGAGGGACTTTACTCGATCGGGCAGGAAGCCCCGAGGGATCCCAAAGCACGGGGTTTAGAACTCCATAAAATTTATATGAACAATTAAAGTTGAGGGAATTACTAATCATAAAAACAAGACCTTGAAGAAATCGAAATTAACTTGTAAACCGAGAATGAAGAATATGGAATGCTAAGATTTAAAGTGAATGAATATTTATACGAAAAGATTACAAACTCTGAATCCAAAACTTTAAAGAATGGAAATCAACTGATCTACAAGGTACCACTCAAAAAAATGGAGAAAACTCTTATTCTATCAAAACCTAAACCTCTAGAAGTCCAAATTTCTATTACTTGTGTCCTCCTCCTTTTATAGCCACCCCAATGTGATTTTCCCATTTTGGTTCGTTGACGAAAGTACCTCGCACAGACGAATTTGACAAATCCCGTAAGTTCTGATGCGCTTGTACCCCAGAGAACTTAAGCTGTACCGGTACAGCCTACCTTCATCGTTGATTTTCACAAGTCAGACGGTAGAACTTAAGTCGCACTCTGCACAATATGCTTCATCGCCACTTCAAAGAAGTTGTACCGAAATTCTTAAGTTGTACCCAGACAAGATGTCCGATCGGGTGCTTTCCTTTGCTTTGGTCGAGTTCCGAGACTTCACAATTGCTCACCCACATCCACATTGCTTCATATTACCCCCTGCAAACATCCTCGCACTTACGTTTTAAACCCGGGAAGACTCGCATAAGCCCTAAAACATAGAAGAAATTAGAAGTACCTCTTCTTTTGCCAAATGTGGGTAAATTGAGATTTAGATGTGCTTAATTCTATTATAATTATCACTCAAATGTGTATTCACTCACCCCCAATTCCGCATCTTGCTAGTCCCTAGCAAGGCAAGATTTAGACTGGAACTACCCACCAGTGAATTTCAACAAGGCGCCTGTATAGCCGTTTGCAAGAATCTCAAAATAGCAATTATGGAATAGAACATTTCACCCACTTTAGTATGTACCAGCATGACTCAATTAGACCAACCACATTCTTACACAATGAACATTATAACCGGCTAACACAAAATTGGTTATTCAGATATGGATTATGGATTTAAGAAATGTCGTAGTCATATGCAAAGGAACTGTGAATGAATGATATAAGGTAAGCGATCATATAACATAGAACATGTAACCATCATGCATAATATCAAAAGGAACAGCAAACATAAGTAGAATCAAAGAGGTCTTAAAAGTTTGTAATGACCGTGGGCTAAATGAAAGAAAAGGTAAAGATCAAAACCCGTGTCATATTAACATGGCTAAGGTCTACTACCCGATTGCCAACACCACCCTAGTCTAGCCTAACACAACTATGCAAATAGTCAAGTTCTCATCCTCATCAAGAGAATGCGTCCCGTCCACAATCATCTAATTCTTCCCGATTCCCAACCGGGAGGAAGTAGCATCCGCCACGTCGGCTCTCCCCGAAAGACGCGCCTCAAGCCCGGAGACGGTCCACCGCCGTCCCTCGAGAATGCACTTGAACCCCTTGATCCGCCTCCATCCTCTTCAAAGGCAATGTGCTCGATGGTGTCGGGTCAGATGAAGTGGTCCCAGTGAGGTAATCAAGGCACCGAGGGATGTGGTCTAGTGGATGCCGCTTCGGGTTTCGGGCCTCGGGCCTTATTCGTGGATCTCGCCTCCAACCTAGGTATCACCCCTTTAACTTGCTCCCTCATCCCCGCTTCTTCTACAATACTAGTCACAAGTGAGGGAACGAATATGCCGCTTGCTCGCATCGTTGTAAGAACTCTATCGCGCACCATATGACTAGTGCATAGTCAATCGCCTTCCCGCCATAACCTCGCATAACAATCGACCGTTTTTGATCGAGACTTTTACCACTTCCTTCGCCAAATCCGTCAGAATGATCTTGTTCATCGCATGATTCCGACTTTAACTTTCCAGTAACGAATTCTTTTTTCATAAATCCACTCATGGGTACAGGACGGGTGCACATGGCCTCGCAAACGACCGGCATCGAAGTCATAATGTACTCTGAGTGGATATGGCTCATCCGCCAGGCGAATATAGTGCAAGGTACAAAGCATCGAGTCGTATGACATGAAGCCGCTTCCCATCACGTGTTTACAACACAAAGGTCAACTCCGCCGATTTTCCTTCAAGTCAGAACTCGAACTACCGAAGGTAACATCCGCGATCCCCGCAGCTCGTTGCATATTCTCGCTCCTCGGATAATCCCGATGGATGAGAATATAATAACGTTTCCAAATTAACGCCCCTCTCGCATTGGAAACCCCTATTTGCCATTGCCCGGGTCCATTTTTCGTGCTCACCCTCAGAGTCCTCATCAAACATAGCCTCTATTTCTTCATCAACACTGTCTGATAATTCCTCACTTTCTGAAGAGGATACAACTTGTTTTCCCTTTTTCTTTTTCACTGGTTGGGAGGCATCAGGCTTTCTTTTCTTCATTGCTTGTTCCATAGAGGAACTGGATGCCTTCCCCTTCCCGGTATTCTTAGAACGTGCCATGGAAATGGCAATGATAGCAATAATGGCCCGTATGGCCTGCACATATCATCGATCCCAAACCTCGTTTCAAATAAAGACGGTGGCTTCGCCCCGTGCACATCAGATAATAGTCTCCTGCCCATACTGACAGCAGACACTCCCAACCAGCAATCACAAAATAACATCACCCAAATCCAATCAAACAAATCCATGTATAGCCGAGAGAAGATCAACAATGCTAGTAAAAGCTGTGGCTTACCATCAAGCGAACACCGACGCATAACCAATCCGAATCGACAATCGAAACCCCAAAGCAACTCGATCTTGAGAAAGCTTGTGAGAGGTAAACGGCTAGGGCTCTTTCTTTGTGGGATGGCAAAGCAAATGGAATATGAAAAGGCGCCAAATTCTGGGCTAAAAGCCCTTCTCACCCAATTCGATCGGCCAGACGGCAGAACTTTGGGTTGTACTCCAGACAACTTTGCCACGCTATGTTTTTGTTGTTGTACCGTAGAACTTTGCTGTACCGGTAGAACTTGCTAATGGGTCAAGCTTTGTTAAAAGTTGTACCTAGGAACATTGTTGTACCCTACAACTTGCTTCAAAACCGATTTTTCTTTTTTTTTCTTTTTTTTTTTTTTTTTGAATATATATATTTTTCACTTTTGGAACAGTGAAAGCCGTTATACATCTCGAATTGCTCAACCGCTTTCATCCTAGGTTTTTCTCTGTAGAGTGTCTACTTTTTCTCTTGTTCAAATCCCTAATAACCGATCGTATTCGTAGACTTAGTATCAGAATCCATTCTGGGATATCTTCAAACTCTATGAGAACCATCATTGCTCCATACATTCTGGACCCTAGGGTTCATCCTGACAACTTTAAGCTCAAATGGGTGGCAGGATGAGACACTACAACTCCATTGCATGCAAGGAAATAATGGCTCTAATCATTTTCCAATTATGCAAGATGTTCCATAAAGACTATGATGCATGAAGTTAACATGACCAGCTAAATTGATGCACAAATGGAAGCAAAAACATGCATGATCGGAGAAATTTTGACCGTAAGTCTGTGGTTTGTGTGAGGAGTAAGGCAGGTAGAATGCAAGGGGAAACAATCCACAGCAGAACTCAAGGCTTGTTGTGTGTGCTTGTTAAGATGTACATGCGATAAGATGATGTGGAGTGTATGAGATCATGTATGTACAAGCAAGTGTAAAACATAATACTAAAAGAAGCAAATTTTTGAAAAATTTGACCCATCAACATATAACGAGCGTAGTTACGTTTCAACCGCTTTACACCTACTCCCCCATTACGTAAACAAGCATTGTCCCCAATGCTTTGAACTAAGTGTACCCCCACAACAGAATTGGAGGAGTCACAGAAACAAGAGCCCCATGAATTTTATTTTCTAAGTTATGGAAAAGCAAATGAAATAAAGCAAAAGAAGTAAAACAATAAAAATAGAAAGCAAGAACAAAAATAAAAGCAAAACTATTTACAGCAATTGAGAATGAGGTTACTTGAAGAGGGTTTGCAGAGCGGGTCGCCAAATCCACGTATGTTCGTGAGGAGAGAAATGCTCAAGGAATGGTTTAAGGCAAGCAGCCATTCACCTTGAAGGAGTTAATCACATTGTCGGGATTTTCAATTTCCACGGGCCCGTATGGATAAACCACCTTAACGATGAAAGGGACAGCCCAACGAGCGAGCTTTCCAGAAATAGATGCAACCTGAACTGCATGCCAGCATTTCTCGATTGGTTCAAAGTTTTCCGGGCAATAGATTTACTGCTGCGGAATAACTTGAGCCTCTCCTTGTAAATTCTGGAGCTTTCATACGATTCCCTCCACAGCTCTTCAAGTTCATTTAACTGCAATAAACGCTGCTTACCTGCTTGAGTTAGATCGCACTAAAAGTTCAATAGCCCAAGAAGTCTCTATGTTCATCTCTATCGTAAACGGTAAGCCTTGCCATAAACTAGTTTATAGGGAGACATACCAAGAACGCTGAAGGCGACGGTATGCCCAAAGAGCATCGGTAAGACTCGAGTGACAATCTTTCGACCGTGGCAACCGCCTTTCTAAAAATGTGTTTTATCTTCCTATCGGGCTAACTCCAGCCTTTGACCATCGGTCTCGTGGGTGGTGTCGTGGATATTTTATGGGTGACTCCATATTTTTTTAACAGACTTTCAAAAGATCGATTGCAAAAATGGAGTCCCCCATCACTAATAATTGCACGAGGGGTTCCAAAACGAGAAAAAATATGTTCCTTTATAAATTTCAAAACGACTTTATGGTCATTGGTTCTCGTTGGAATTGCCTCAACCCACTTAGACACGTAGTCAACAGATAATAAAATATAGAGATAGCCACAAGAAGGGTGAAAAGGACCCATGAAGTCAATACCCCAACAGTCAAAAATTTCAATGATTAGAATTGGGGTAAGAGGCATCATGTTTCTGCTTCAGGACCCTCCTAGTCGCTGGCATTGAGCACAAGTTCTGCATAAATCAAAACAATCTTTAAATAGAGTGGGCCAATAAAACCTGTACTCTTTCTAAAATCTTGTTCATTGCTAAGTGAGAAATGTCCTCCACAGCTTCGCAGTGGCAAGCAGTTAAAACTCTCACTCTGCCATCAAGGTACACATCTCCTCATTATTTGATCTCGACGTATTTAAATAGATATGGATCATCAAAATAGTATTTCTAATATCTCGCCAAGAATTTTTCTTCGTTGAGAAGTCCATCGAAATGAATTTGGCCACATTAGGTAGTTCACAATGTCGCAGATACTGACGGTAATGAGTCAAGAGCCAAAAGAGTTGCTCATTCGAAAACTATCACCTATGGGTATGCCTGGGCCGGATTCGAACTAATCGAGATAAGTGGTCGCAGAACCACATTCTCAACTTTTATCTTTAATGGTCAAGTTGAATTTGATGAAAATCCAATTTAGTTAACCTTGGTTTCAGATCTCGCTAGAGCAAGTACTTCAAGGCTACAAGATTCGGTAGCTATGGTTACTGTGGAACCAACAATATATGACCTAAATTTTTCTGCAGCAAAAGACAATACTAGAAATTCTTTTTCTCGTGGGTTGTAGTTGGCCCGCGTACAGTAGCTCCAAGGTCTCACTGCATAGCAAATGACAAAAGCCTTTGTCCTCCTCTCGTCCCAACACACCCCTAGTGCATAATCACTAGCATCGCACATGATCTCAAATGGGAGGTCCAAATTAGAGACTGCATGATTGGTGCGACACTCAAGATGTTTTGAGCTTAGTTAAAGTAGTGTCACAAGCCAGGACTATGTGAAAGGGACATCCTTAGCAAGCAGTACATAAGGGCCGCAAGTATAAAGACTAAAATCTTTTATAAAACCTTCGATAAAAAACCACATGGCCTAAGAATGACCTTATGTCTCTAACACACTTGGGGATAGTGGAGGTCAGAAATAGTTCCACTCAGCTCATCAACTCGATTCCATCTTTTGATACAATGTACTAAAACAATTCCGGTTACCATGAAGTGACATTTCTCCCACTTAACACAAGATTTTTCTCTCTTGACACCTCTCCAAACCTTACTTAAGTTTTCTAACAGCCTTTAACGTAGTCACCAAAACTGAGAAATCATCCATGAAAATCTCCAATATGATTTCTATCATGTCACCGAAAAATTCCATCATACTGGAAGTTCCCGTGCACGTACATCTAAAAGGCATTTTCTAAAGGCGAGAAACAAGGGCAAGTGAATGTAGTTTTTCGATTCTAATGCTATCTCAATTTGATTGCAAAGTACTCACTGGCGAAACAATAGAATTCATGCCCCCAATCTCTAACATTTGGATCCACAAACTAAGAGAAAATGGTCTTTTCAGCACTCCATTAAGTTTCCTATAATCTTGGTGCACACCCTCCATCCCGAAGTGACACGAGCAGAATGAGCTCATTATTTCATTGGCAACCACTGCGGGACTTTAATTTTAGGAACTACTTGTGTCGACTAACCCAATTTGCCATCTCGCACAGATAACCCCGCATCCAAAAGCTTTAAAACTCTCTTTTCACCACCTCTTCATTATCGGGTTTAACTGCCTCTCAGGTTGCCTAGAAGGTTTAACATCCTCTTCTAAGTGAATTCTATGTGCAGATCAAGGGGCTAATACTTTAATATCTCGCACTGTCCAAATTCTAAAGCAAATTTCTGCTGGTTTTCACGATTTCCAAAAGCTCATTTCGAGTAATGTTTAAGGAGGAAGATATGATTACCGGAAAAGTGTCCTCCTCCCCTAAGAATGCATATTTGCATGTTGCGTAGTTTTAGCCGGTTTCTTAGTGGCCTCTCTCGTAAGGCAATTTTACTTCAGTCTTGGCCTGGGTGGCAATGGTTCAAATTTAGGTGCCCACCCATTAACTCTCCAATACATCATTATGTTCAATTATAGAGGAAACTCGACTAATAGTCACTTCTCATCCCAACCCTGGCTGATCTAAACATGACTTAAGAGGATCATCATAGACATTATCCAGGCATTTTCAGACCACGGAATCAACCACTCAATCAATATCTTCTTCATCCCCATTCCTTCGAGTACATTGAAAATATTCAGATTAATACCATGTTTCCAAACTAAAGTGTCATTGTGCTCTTTACACAAGTGATATATTAGCAATGCTAAGAATGGTCGCATCAAGAATATCGGAACTCCAGTTCCTGTTCACTACAGTCGGGAAAGTGTCACACCATAAAACTGACTAGAAATGTGACTATTCCACTGACCAAGACATCCTTCACTATTCCCTAGGAATTTTTACACTACTACAATGAATTGAAGGTGACATCGTCGACTCTAATTCCTCCTAACCCTAGTCCACGTATACCGAATACAAGTGTTAAATTGACACTAGCTCTAAGCCCACTTAAAGCATGCCCCAATCCAATTCCCTACTACTATAAATAAGAGGACTTCCCCGGTCTCTTGTATTTGAGGCAAGTTGTTCCGAATTAGGGAAGTAGATTGTCTACCATGAATGCCTCCTTGTCGACACCTAGTTTCCGCTTACCATGCATAAATCCTTCAGAAATTTGGCATATGATGGGATTTGCTTCACTGGCATCTAATATGGGAATGTTCAATTTGACTTGTTTGAACAGTTTAGCAACTTCCGAATGGTTATCACTTCTTTGGTGCTCTCAATCTATGGGTATGGACGAGGGATATGGGTGACTGTATCTCTCCGTGATCATCGATCTTCAGATTTAGACAGAGGTGGTCTTAATCTTCATCCTCCTACTAATTCACTGGCTTAATTTTGTGATGGTTCCTTTGTTGGAATAGTTTTGTCAACTACTTGTCCCGCCGCTTCATTCCCGTTTGTCATCCTGCTTATCACTCCCATCCTCATCCTACATCTGATTTATCATATATTATTCTTCTCCTTTATTTATTGTCCTATTAATGCAGTTAATCATCAGACCACGCCCGGATCTCAGAACAGATCGCTGGCTCAGACAAATCGCAACTATATCTTCCGCACTTCTTATGTGAGGTCGGGTAAGGCCGCGAGCCTTGATTCCTCGTTCTAAGTGGATGACGCACTGACAGCTTCGAAATCTGGGGGGTTCGATCAAATGAGTAGAATAAGAACGGCTCCTCTGGTTCACATGTCTCGCCCGCTCTGATATCTCCATCCCAATGTCCGAGATTTACACTCCATCCATTATCCCGGAGTCCCAAGACTCATATCTTTCAGATAATTTATACTACTCATCACTGAACTGTCTTGATCTCAGATTAAGATCTCGTCTCATCTTCATGTTAGATTTGTTACTTTCTATCATCATCATCTGAAGTCTCAAAGCATCTTGATTTCATCATAACTGTCACATCTCCATATTATTCCACTTCTCTTGGTATAACAAGTAATTTTGGCTTGGTAACTCATCATTTTTTAAATGATCCATCACTTTATGTGCACCAAGTTATTTTAAGATACTACCCTCCCGTCTTTCATCTCTACTTATACTCCAGTCCATCTTCCTTCCTGTCATCTATCACTATCCTGATATTAAAGTTATTTAAAGATTAATCCTTGATGGAAGTATGCACAAATTTGTCCAACATCTAACCCATGATGAGAGGGATAGCAATGGAGGAGATCCTTACATCTTCCCATACCGCTGCGGTTCACTCCGGCTTTCAAGTTCCACCTGCTCGCATGAGGGTAATGCATGCAGGAGGAAAACTTATCGAGGGAATTCATTCCGCATGTTTTCTTCCAAGTGAAGACTAATTAGCGCATGGAATGGAACCAGATTAGCCTTTCCTTTAAAGAAAAAGGAAATAAGACCAAGAGATTTTGTGGAGAGGTGAACTTATGGAGAGGAATGCAGTAATCGCAGACATCCTCAAAGTCCTCATGAATGAGTAAGGCCTCGATTCAAACCCTGGTATACAGTAGAGACTGATCATTTCCGACTTCATCAGAATTGATCGCCTCATCAGAAGGCGAATACAAGAATTGGCTGCGGGTCCCTTGAGGTTGTAGAATCCCTCGAAGGGTTCTTTCTACATCAAGTACATGTGGGAACTCTATACCGATTTTATCGAAGATTACCATTTCCACCTCCTAGCACTCGGGTTTATCAGAGCGAGCATCGTCTATGCTTCGGATGCTCATGGGAACTTTGCGATTCTCGTGATTATCCATTCGGTGTAAAATGTTATCTCAGACACTTGGTCGATTTACGATTTCGTGGTTTCTAGGGATATAGCTTCGACTAGCCTGTTTCTCGCCATGAGCCCAAATTGATACACTCACTTTACTCATTCCAAGAAACACCCACCGAGATTTCTAACTAAAACAAAACAAATAAAAGATAAATGGAGAAGGTACTCTGATTTGCAAATGCAAATTGCAAATTACCTCTACTCTTCGTATCAACTGCTAGTCACACTCCCAACGCGCCAAAATGCTTCGTCCCGATTAGTATGCCTTAATTCTATTCCTGCCGCAGGGAATTATGGTCGCCTGAAGATTGTAATACTGTGGGAATCCATGTGTCATCTCCACAAAGGGGAGTGGTCCGATTCGCCGATCATCAGAGTTATTCTCCACTAAAAAGTATGACTTCTAAACCCGAATTGTAATGTTGCCGGGTAAATCGAATCGTCATTGGTTTGAATGTTTTAAAATGGAAGACAAATGTCGGGATTTTAGGGTTCCACTCATCGATCGTGCAAGTCCCACCTCTTATTTTATAAATCATCTAGAACCATTGATAAATGTTTTTGATGGAGGGATTTATCTTATGCTCTTGGAAAATAAAGATGATCGAACAATACTAAACACTTGTTCTCAATTAATACGCACTTTAGCTTGCATTCATGATCAAGCACAACGTACGAGGATATCTGCACGCTTGTCAAGAATATGCCCCAACTAAGGATTTACAACTTTTCCATAAGTGATTAATATCACACAATCCATTGAAGATCAAAGAGGAATCGAGGACTTTACCTTGATCTAGGTGAGTTTCCGTAGATCCCAAAGAATGGGTTTAGAACTCCATAAAATTTATATGAACAATTAAAGTCGAGAACAATTAATCATAAAAAATAAAGATCTTTGGAAGAATCAATTAATCAGAACCGAGAATGAAGAATATGGAATGCTAAGATTTAAAGGCACGAATATTTATGCCGAAAGATTACAAACTCGAATCCAAAACTTCTAAAGAATGGAAATCAAACTGGATCTACAAGGCACCACTCAAAAAATGGAGAAAAACTCTTATTCTATCAAAACCTAAACCCTAGAAGTCCAAATTCTCATTACTTGTGTCCTCCTCCATTTATAGCCACCTCCAATGTGATTTTCCCATTTCGCCTTCTATTAATTTAAAGTACTTCTCAGACAGATCGAATTTCGACAAATCCCGTAAGTTGCAAACAGACGCAGAGAACTTTAAGTTGTACCGGTACAATTTCACTACTGTTGATTTTCAAGCAAGTTGTACCGGTAGAACTTTAAGTTGTACCGGTACAATATGTTT
This sequence comes from Tetrastigma voinierianum, assembly GCA_016808115.1. Taxonomy (NCBI): domain Eukaryota; kingdom Viridiplantae; phylum Streptophyta; class Magnoliopsida; order Vitales; family Vitaceae; genus Tetrastigma; species Tetrastigma voinierianum. The sequence continues at coordinate 162,810 of JAEQBH010004372.1, read as the reverse complement.
ACTGCCAATTTTCCAGCAAGTTGTACCGGTAGAACTTTAAGTTGTACCGGTACAAGATGTCCACTGGTGCTTTGCTGGAGTTCCCGAGACTTCGTCAATTGCTCACCCACATCCACATTGCTTCATATTGGCTTCCCGGGCAAACATCCTTGTGCACTTACGTTTTAAACTCCTAAAGACTCCGGTGATAAGCCCCCGAAAACATAGAAGAAATTAGCACTGCTTTTTGCCAAATGCGGGTAAATCAGGATTAGATGTGCTTAATTCTATTATAATTATCACTCAAATGTGTATTCATCAACATGTCAATACAATCATTGAATCAAGGGACGCTTCGTTCTTTGAAAATATATTTTCGTATAACATAGTATATGAGTCAATTGATAATAATAAGAGGTCCTTTAGATATCATATCTAAGTGATCCAATGGAGGATGAACCTAGACGTATAAAAGACAAAGGACTTCCAATTTTTATTCGACTGATTTAACGTATCTGTTGGAAAATGATCCCTGACATTCAAAGAAGCAGTTCTCGCTTAGAAGCCCTGTTTCCGAATGAAGCTATCAATAGTGAAGTTGAATCCATCTTGTCAAATCATACATGGAAATTGGTGACCTTCCTCCCAAGAATAAACCACTACAATGTAAGTGGATTTTCAAGAGAAAAAATGAAAGCAGATGGGTGCTATTGATAAATATAAGGCTAGGGCTTGTAAAAGGATACAAGCAAATCTAGAAGGTCTTGATTATTTTGATACTTATTCAATTGCTAATGTAATTACATCTATAAGGATGCTAATTGCTATAGCAAATATGTATAAGCTTGAAATCCATCAAATGGATGTGAAACGGCCTTCTTAAAACTGAGATTTGGAAGAAGAAATATATTTTGGAACAACTAAGGGTTCATTGTTCCGGATAAGAGCAGTAAAGTATGTCGGCTTATCAAGTCACTCTATGGATTGAAACAAGCACCAAAACAATGATATGCTAAATTCGACTGTCATGTCATTTAATGGTTTCAAGATTAACGAGTGCGATAAATGTGTATATGTTAAGCAAATTCTGAATTGCTTTGCCATTTTATGTCTATATGTAGATGATATGCTTATAACAAGCAATGATGGTGAGACTGTTAAGAAAATCAAATGCTTGCTTGCAAGTAAATTTGAAATGAAAGATATGGGGGTCGTTGATGTTATTTTAGGAGTTAAAATCCATAAACATCCGAGGATTAAAGACTATCACAACTATTATATTAAACGACTTTGAAGTGTGACTGATAATATTAGCTCAAGAAGACTTCGATAGATGTTAATTTACATCTTTCTAAGAATACTGGTGAAAACAAAGCTCAAAATGAGCTAGTATGCAGGCGCTTAATGTATGTCATGAACTATATACTAGGCCACATAGTCAAAGCGTTAGCAAGCTAAGTCGATTTGGCGCTAGTCCAAATGAAAATCATTGGAAGCCATGAAACGTTTATTGGGCTACTTAAGGCAAACTTAAGATTATGCTTTGCATTACACTGCACATCCTAAGAGTACTTGAAGGATACTATGATGCAAATTGGATAACCGCACTAAAGACACAAATTAATAAACAAGTGGATATGTATTCACACTTCGCGGGCGGCACTTCTGAAATCATCCAAACAAACTTGTATTGCTAGATCCACTATGGAATCAGAATTTATTGCTTTGGATAAAGTTTCTGAATAGTTTCAGTGGTTTCAAATTTCCTTGGAAGATATTCCTAATTAGTTAAACGAGGTGCCCCACTGGTATATACATTGTGATACTAAGCCATAATAGAAGTATAAGGAATGTCACGATAACGGGGAAACTCTATTATTACTACAAAGACATGACACAAGAAGACAATCCTTTCTAGTGGAATTATCAACATTGACTATGTGAAGTCAAAAGATAATATATTATTGACCCATTGACAAAAGGCCTAACTAGAGATGGTTGCAAAACATCAAGGGAACGGGCGAAGGCCTCTAAACAAGTCATCATAGCGGACACCTACCTAGCTTATCGGAGATCCCAGGATTCGAAGGTTCAAAGGGACAAATAGTTATGAAGACAAGTAGTATCACAAATTTGTTTTACCCATTCCAGATAAAGACAATATTAATATGTGAAGGTTACAAAAGATTTTAAATGACATAAACTATACGTTCGTAAATCACCTATGCGAGCGTAGCTTTAGGGTCGCCTGAGAATTGAAGATACGAATTCTCTAGAACACTCATGAGACCAAAGTGTGTTCTGTTACCAAACGTTAACACAATGCAGTGAGAACTCAATTTTGTTCGAGAAAAAGTCGCTGATTTCTATCATTGCCTGTGCTTACACGAAAGGCCGACGCTCAAAGACATCGTTTCATCGACGACCGAAGAAGTTCGATAAGCTTCACTAAGGAAAGTTTAAAGTCTCGTATTACTTATCCCGATGCAACGCTTCTCATGGAATAATCGCACTTTGCATCTCATGCATACTGAGAGTATCGACATCGTAACTTTTCATTCACGCCAGATCACTGGGACTTTGGAATCCAAAAACCCATAAGTGAATGAAAAGTGTGTCCCACATCGAATAGAAACAAGAAGGGAAATGGGTTTAAATAGTTGAGCCTCTCAAATGGGTTTGGGCCCCAAGGGGCACCCCACTTTTGTGGAAGGGAGAGGACCTATGCCAAGCTAGGCCTGCTTCACGCGCCGTCGCCGGGCCAGCAAAGCCTCATTTCTGCCTGCTTCGCCTCGGCTCGGTCCAATTTCTCTATTTTTCGAAGGTGTTGTTTGGATTTTATTTTATTTTCCGAACAAACATGTCTGCTCGTGGAGACACCTCATGGTATATTTATACTCCCGTTTTTACCATTTTTTTGAAATATAACAAAAATATTCTCCTTACCTCATCATCACTATCATTTTTTGTGCGATTGTTCTGCAAACAGAGGTCAGTTCTGGTCAGGTCCTCCGATCACGTACCGCTCTCGGAGGAACCAGATCTCGTTTCATCCCCGAGACACTGTCCACTATCCCCTGCGTGACAAATCGGAGCCAAATCGCCTTAAGGACATAACATTTTCGTCAGTCTGATTCGCTTCGCTTCTAATTGCTCGTTTGCATCAGTTTGTTTCTTCATAATTTTAAGGTTTCGTTGAACGAACATGAAGACTACATATTCTTCATGTTCTTTCTCCATAGAAGACTAGTAAACCGATCAAATTTGATGAACACCCTTGGTCTCAAGGGATCATTTATCCTGTATGTGCTTGGAAATTGATTTAGAAAAGCTATTGATTTCTAAGTTTTAACTCAGACACAATGTAAGTGTGAAATGAGAGAAGAAAATAATGTTTTTCTTTATTGAATAAGTGAGTGAGTATTGCATGGTATAGAGACACTTATATATATATAAAAGAAATAAAAAGGAGGAAAATAAAATGTAAAAGGAAGGAGGATAATGTACACAAAAAGGTAGGAGATAAATCAAATAATATATAGAGAATATTCCATGATTCTCAACACTTCCTCTCAAGCTGAAGCATATAGGTCATATACACCAAGTTTGTTATAAAGATGTACTTAATCCTATTCGATGCCAATGACAATGCGACACCCAAGGTGTTCCACGATGGAGTTAATGTGATTGGATTGAGGGCCGCTAGAGAAGAGAAGGGTTGTCGAAAAAGATCCAACCGAGAAGGCCAAAAAAGATATGCCGGAGAAGATCTGTTGGAGAAGATCCGTTGGAGAAGATCCGTCGGAGAAGATCGGACAGAGAAGATCCATCAGAGAAGGTCCAACGGAGAAGGTTCGACGGAGAAGATCTAAAGGAGAAGGGCTGTCGAAGAAGAGGGCTCACTCCACAACCAATCATGGGTCTGATACCATGTGAAATGAGAGAAGAAAAAAATGTTTTTCTTTATTGAATAAGTGAGTATTACATAGTATAGAGACACCTATATATATATATATATATATATATAAATTGAAGAATATCTAGATGATATTCCATGATTCTCAACAGTAAGGAAAATCGAATACAAAGGCATTCACTTAGTGTGTTTTAGTTGTGGTAGATTCAATCATCTAAGACAATGCCTTCGCAGTAGGTAAACAACACCACTGCAACTGCATGAAATTAGGACTGGCACAGGGAGGATGACAACTCCTAAGAATGATCAAAGAAAGGTTGAAAGAATCGAGAACCCACTATTCAACACATGGTTATTGAAAACTACAGAGTATGGATGTTGCTTTCCAAGTATAGTTCACCGTCATCAAAGTAGGTTGAATCATGGGGAAGATGTGGGAGAGAGATATGGGAAAGGCAAGAGCATTGGACCTCAAGGGCAACCTATGAAAAATTAGATTCCAAATGGTAAGGTATCCCGTTTTGATGCTATCAGGCCGATAGATGAGGAAGAGGTCCCACAAAACCTGAATGAGAAAAGGGAGGATGACAAAATCTTCTATAGGGAGGAGTAAATCACCCATATATCACGCAAGAATAAGAGTAAAGGAAAAATACCTAATTTAGTCCTCGACAAAGGCATTAAAAACTTGTTGTGTGGTTTTCTACGAGCAAGTGCAGGAGTCGTGGACAAATAATATAGTGGATTAATTAAGTCCGGATTGTTGAACCCACAAAGACTATGTTTATTGAATACCAATCTAATTTAACCCTAACATTGTTTGGATGACGCTTAATAGTGAATTGAGATTTAATTTAATTATTACTGAAAATCAATTATGAAAGAATCTAGGGTTTTCAACTTCACCTAGGTTAATCCAACCAGTTTGGGCTGAATGAATCTTTAGCATTAAGTCATATAGTAGAGGTTGACTAGAATATCCTATCATTGATCTCTCTTGAGCACCAACGACCTATCCACAAGACTCGATTATCGCATCTCTGCCTCAAACCCTAGGTATATAGGAAGCACTAAGCTAACTAATTCCATGACTACACGTGAGTGTTTGGTGTGAATCATACCTGCATTTTGAGTGTGTTTTTCATGTATTTATATAACTCAAATGCTGGATTCACACCTTATTCATCAATATTGCACTAATCTCCCATTCTGTAATGTTTTGCAAATAATGAAGGAAAAGTCAAGCAAAGAAAGGGGTGAAAGATATGAAGACAGAAGCTGTGCTCGAAGGCACAGCTTCGCTTAGGTGGAGGAACAACTTCACTGAGGCGAAGCAATTCGCCTAGGCGAATGAGCAACTCACCTCGGCGAAGGAGCATTGCCATCTCAAGACTACCCTCAAGTTTGCCAAGGTGAACCTAACCTTCGCCTCGATGAAGGGATTCACCTAGGCGAAGCTTGTCTTCACCAAGGTGAAGGACCACTACACCAAAAGAAGACACCTGTCTTTACCTAGGCGAAGCTCAGTTTGCGTAAGCAAAGAACATCGAGCTGAGAAATAAATATACCCATTTTTTCCCAATCATTGGTCCATTTCGCAATGGTATATATACTCTACTTGTAATAGCATTTAGGGACAGAGAAGGAAAGACATAGAGGCGATACACACTCTCATGTCTAGGGTTTTCTCTCTAGGTTTAGTTTTTAGGGTTTTTACTTTTACTTGAACTTTAGCTAGTTTTTGGAGTTGAATTGAAAGATCTAGCTTCTAGGGGATTCCTTGTAGCAGTAGAGTTGAGTTTGGACGAGATTCATTCCATATTTGTTTTGTACTCCTAAACTCTACTCTTATTCTTAATCTTTCAGTATTTGGTTTAGTGCAAATATGATATTGTTGGGTTTTGAGGCTGCTATAAGAGGATAATTTCTCCCCCAGGGGTAGTTGTTGAAATTGGTGGTTGGCTTATGAATTTTATTGAATGATTTGTGAATCTATGCTTATCTTTGGCGAGATTGTATGTGTGTGGTTGTGAGATTTTCTAGGTTTTATCTAATTGTTGTATGCTAGAGGTGGGGTTAAGACCTAAAGCTCAAGGGTTCCCGGAGTGGCGGTGGAAGTATCCTTAAGATTGATTTTTACCTCACAATGTTTCCCACGATTGTTAAATCGATTTAACTTAATCAAAGAGATCTAGGAAACTAGGAATGCCTAGTATTAGGTGGATTTTATTAAGAGGGACATCATTCAACCTTATGTGAAGATCGTAAGGACCAAAAGGTGATCGATCAGAACATAACCAGGATAATTCTATTGCATGGACCGAAAGGAGACCAATAGGATTCCCAAGGACTGATTTTCCTAAGGACTAGTATCAAATTGTTTGACCTAGAAGGACCGAGAGAGGACAATAAGAATTAGTTTTGAGAAATTGAGAGAAGACACGAAAGTGTAAACCTTGTATTGAGCTCCTTGGGTAAGCACAAGAATTTATTCACTTAATCGGTATTTTATGGTTATAAGTCATAAACTCATCAATGGAGACAACCGGCCCTAATGTTAATCATTAAAGTTTTCTCTCATTTCATTCCAAGCATTTTCTAATTGTCAAGAATTATTTTTAGTTTAATTTAGTTTTAATTTTAGTTAATAAACCATCCCAATCAGTCACATCGCTTAGATAGTGAAATTATTTAGTTGCTGGGGTATTTAATCCCCTTTTAAACCAATTTTTCCTTGTGGGTTCGATACTTGTGGTTTTTAATTTGAAAACTACTATATTACTTGTGATTCGTACACTTGCAGATTTGGTTGTTTTTATTCAAAATTTTATACATGCAAATAACCGAACAAGTTTTGGCGTTGTTGCTAGGGAAAGCGCGGTTTAAGTGGAATAAATTAATATTCTAGCAAAAGAGAAGTTTGCTAATTTGAGCAAAAAATCTTTTATTTTTTTTAATTTTTTTATTTTGCATGAGTTTTATTTTATTTCTCTTATTTTCATTTTTAGTTTTAATTTAGTTTCTTTTGTATTTAGTTTGTTTACTCTGTTTTCTAGTGTTATTTTCTGATTTCAGGTACCAATCTTACATGCATAGAAAGTCCAGCGCTGAGTTATTGTCATTCGATCTTGAAATAGAAAGAACTTTGTTCTGACATAGGAGAGCTAAAGCTGATAATACAGAAATGGAGGATCAGAACAGTGACAGATTCAGTGAAAGTCACTCAAACCACAATGAAATGCTTGAACTTAGAGAATCGGCACTTGGAGACTGTTGATGACCTATGATGAATGAAGATTACTCAGGAATTCGCCATCAGCCCATTGATGCCAATAATTTTGAGCTAAAGCCTGCATTAATCAACATGGTTCAACAGTAGCAATTTGGGGGTAGCCCTTCGGAAGATCCCAATGGACACTTGTCAAATTTTTTGCAATTGTGTGGCACTATAAAGATGAATGGAGTGGACCATAATGTGATTAAACTAAAGCTATTTCCTTTTTCTCTAAGAGATAAAGCAAGAAATTGGTTTAACAATTTGATGCCAGGTTCAATAGATACTTAGGGGACTCTCATGGAGAATTTCTTGACCAAGTTCTTCCCGCCACAATTGACTTCACAATTTAGAGCTAAAATCACACACTTTTGACAAGGTATCAAGAAACACTTTATGAGACATGGGATAGATTCAAAAAGCTGTTGAGAAAATGCCTACAACATGGGTATGAGCTAAGTGATCAAGTACAAATATTTTATAATGGTCTCAACTATTCAACCGAGGCACTAATCAATGCAGCATGTGGAGGTTCTATCACGATGAAAACAACAAGAGAAACTAATTTGATGTTCAAAGAGTTAGCGAAAAACAATTACCAACCTCTTTCCGAGAGAGGTGATGGTAGAAAACAAGGGGGAATTTATGAGATTGACAGGATGTCATCTTTAGAAGCAAAATTTGAAGCCTTGATGACCGTATTAAATCAACAGCTCCCACAGAACCGACTCTTGGATAGATTGCATACATGCAAACTCAAAATGCTATTATAATGAATACTCCACTTCAGATTGAAGATGCTAATTATGTGAATAACAGGAGTTACACATTTCGCCCCAACAACAATTTGCCTTCTCATTATCATTTCGGGCTGAGAAATATGAGAATTTGTCATACGGAACTCAAGCGATTGTTCTGCATGAGCCTCATCAGCTTAGCACTACCATGGCACCTTCGGGATTCCAAAATCTAGTAGCTTCGAGCTCGAACTATTAGGGGAACACAAGACAAGTTGGAGTTAATGAGCTATTATTGGCAATGAATGAAATGAAATGAAAAAGAGCAATGGGTCGCATCTTACACAGTTGGAGAACAATTAGCTCACTTTTGGTATGCATATTAAAAATTTAGAAAACATTCAAGCAACCATGGGGACTTGCATGAAAAATCTGGAGCACAATCAAGAGAATATTGGCACATGCATGAAGAACATGGAGACAAATCAGGCCAATCTTGGAGCATCTCTCAAAAATCTAGAAACTCAAATGGGTCAATTGACTCAATTTGTGAGAAAAAATCCCCCAAAATCATTTCCAAGTGATACTGAAACCAATCCAAAGCAATGCATGGTTGTCACTTTAAGAAGTGGAAAAGAGCTTGAAGAGCCGAAAAAGAATTCAAAGGAAGAAAAACAACCTGAAAAGAGAAAGATTGAAGCTGAAACTGAGAAAGAGGGAGTTAAAGTGAACAATAAGAAAGAAAAGCAAAAATCTGATGAAGTTTTCTCGAGAAGAATTTCTTTTCCCGACAACCCTCCCTTGTACACTCCACCCTTACCTTTTCCCTACAAATTCAGAAAAACTAAGTTAGATGAACAATTTTCAAAGTTTCTGAACATGTTTAAGAAACTCGAGATCAATATTCCATTTGTCGATGCTTTGGCTCAAATGCCTAACTATGTAAAATTCATGAAAGAGACAATGAGCAACAAGAAAAAGTTAGAGGCATATGGAATAGTGAACTTGTTTGAAAATTGCAGTGTAATCATTCAACAAAAGCTCCTAGAAAAACTCGAAGATCTGGGTAGTTTTACTATACCTTGTGTCATTGGGAAGCATACATTCAATAAGGCATTGTGTGATCTTGGGGCAAGCATAAATCTGATGCCATTTTCAATAGCTAAAAAGCTGAATTTAGGGGAAATTACACCTATAGCCTTATCACTTCAAATGGTTGATCAATCAATGGCTTCACCCAAAGGTATTATTAAAGATGTTCTCATAAAAGTAGGCAAGTTCATATTCCTTGTAGACTTCATGGTATTAGACATGGAGGAGGATGAAGAAGTACCTCTCATTCTTGGGAGACCTTTTCTAGCCACAAGTCAGGCCCTTATTGATGTAGAAAGTGGAGAATTGACTTTAAGGGTTGGAGATGACAAAGTGCAATTGAGTATCTATAAAAATGACAAGATTCAAACGAAAGAGAATGAGGGGTGCATGAGAGTAGAAGCCATACCCATGCCTGAAGTGGAGATCAAGAAAAAGATCCCTAAAGAGGCAACCTTGAAAAGCCTAAGTGTTACCTCACCGAGCAAAGAATAACTGGGGCGAAAGTTGAATGCAAGCATAAATTCTAAAATTGACCAAAATGAAATCATACCATTTATGAGGATGTAATGTACTTATCAGTTGAAGGAATTAAAAAATCAACTACTGTAGAGACAAAGAAGAAAAAGCACAAGGCATCCATCTACACAAGAGTACAGTAGCGAGCGGCCCAGAAGCCCAGGAACTGAACATTTCGAGCTAGGCTTGTTAATTTATGAGAGGCTCGGGCAGAGCCGGGCTTTTGAACAAACTTAAAATCAGGTTCATGCTTGGCTTGATTTAAAAAAAAAGAAGCTTGGCAGGCTCACATTAGGCTCGTTTTCCATATGAGCAAGCTCGAGCTTAACCTCGAGCTCGAAGCCCGATCCAGGAGCCTATACAAGTTTGTATTGTAATCAATCCTCAAGCTGGAGTCCATATACTTTTAACTTTTACATAAATCAATCTATTAGCAAATATCAATTAAGGAAATAATTTTCTATGGGATTTGTTTTACCTTAGTTGGTTAGCAATTGATACTAAAAGGCACATTAAAGCCACCTCCTTGACATTTGTTTCCCTTCTGGATCTTGTGAGAATTCCTTCTTAAACTTGACTTTACTGTGAAAAATTATGAAATAAATTAAAAACAAGTAGAAATTGTAAAGTGAAGAAATAAGATACCTGAAATCATTGAATAAGAAACATGATTGGTTTTAATCAATTATCTAAATAAAGAAATAATATATCAGCAAGAGATGCAACGACGAGCTCATTAGTAACAACAGAAACTATTTGGCAATATACTGTTGCACATGGTTAAGTTGGCCACCACCCTCCTGACTACCAAGCTGCGCATGATTAATTTCAAGACCCATAGCTTCACCAGCTATGGATGGAGATCGAATGCGCCCACCATGTCGAGCGGTGGCCAATTTTCATACCCGGCGGTGATGGTGGCACTCGGCGTTACACCATACAATTACGGCAATCCAGTGCAGCTCCTTGTTTCCTCTATGAAACCCCACCCCCACGATCACCCTTGATGCAGCTACCCTTACCACGCTAGATGTGTACCAGGTTAAGTCGATACCCCGGTGCTCCCCGAGGGCTGATACCCAGTTTGGTGGATCCTTGTTCATCGAAATTTGAATTGATGCGTATCGGTGGGTCAGATGCATTGCCCTCAATGCTACTCAGATCGGCAAACCTTGTCTAAGCTCATGGCCACCAGCCTCTATATGATTCACAAGAGCCCCAATGCCCTGTATTTGTAATCGGATTCTTGTACACGGAGGATCGTCCCGATCGTACCGATGGGTCATTACCCAACATCCATGTCAACCCCAGAGCGTCCCCTTTGCGGAACCTTCTTCCACGCTATCCACATTGGAACATACCGTTGCGGCACCAGCCCGGCTATCGTGGGTACCATTACCGCTCTGGGTGAATGGAACTTAGTACAGTCCCCCAGCCCGGCGGAGTGGAGTTCGCTGACTCAAGTAGTCTTCATCAGTCGGCGCCTCCTTAGCGGCCGTGAGGATCACGCATTTTCCATCGTGTCATTGTGGATGCAGAGGCGAGGATCCATTACATCAAGTGTCCGGGACACATGACACAGGCATTGCTGCAGCGAGCTGAGCCAGGGGATCATGTTGGTGAGGGCAGTCTTGTCGGCCGGAGGCAGTAGGCGGAGCTTCGTTCGGCTGACGGATGGAGTCAGGCAACCCGTAGAGCTTCACCGAGCCAAACTGGTAGGGCCGAGAGATTTATCAAGCCCTAAATTCAGGCTCAGGCTCGGCTCGTTCAGCCTCACGGTGAGCAGGTGAGCTTTTGAGTCGGGCCGGTAGGAGCCCGAGTAGCTTGGCTTGTTACCAGCCCTAATCCTACCAAATAATCTCATTTTAGCATGTTTTGGCAAAATTAACCAAGAACCCATGCGTCATTCTCCGTGTTGAGTGCAAAATTTCTCATCATTCTTCGAGTAACAGTGGTGCGACACGGCTTCATCGAGTTGTCAACACTAAATATAGCGCTTCTTAGGAGGCAACCCAAGTTTTGTAAGAATCCTTTTATTCCATTTATTTTTCTTATTCTTTTTCATTTTTCTTCTTAGTTTCATTGTGTTATTTTTGGGGATTCTTGTTTTGTTTTATTTTGTTTGATGTGTTTGTTTAGTGTTTTAGGTTTACTCAAGAAGACAAAGTTGGGGTTTATCTATGTGAAACCGAATTTTTAAGGTGGACTAAAAATATGACATTTTTCAAAAAAGAGAGAGCCAAAGCTTCGAATTGATTTTAATGACTTAAGTGTAAAGTTGGAAACCAAAAGAGAGAGCCATAGTTAGGAAACAAAATTTTGGGGGACTAGTTTATTTGAGCATAGTGTTCAGCGAACCCCTTGAAGATTTTGTGAAACACACTGGTTCATCGAGGCAAAGGAAAACCTTCGCCTCGGTGAAGACCTTCACCTAGGCGAAGCCTTGCCAACCCATTAGCACCCTCTTGGGTTCGCCACATCTGGCATGCCCTCGGGTTTGCTGAGGTGAAGGTCCCTTCGCCTAGGCGAACCCCTCGCGACTGTTCAACTTTTAAGTGTTTCGCTTAGGCGAAGACACCCGATTATAGGGCATTATAAATAGTTGTCAAAGCTCATTTCTTTCACTTCACACACCAGTTTGACTCTCTCTTCCCTCCAAAAACTTGGTATTTCCAAGCAAGCCTTTCTTTCTCAATGGCCCCAAAGAAAAAGTCCCAGAGAAAATGAAGAGAATTGGATCGAGTTCGCGGGCGCCTACACCTCTCCTTGAAAATCCCGAGAAATTCATCACAAGAGAAGCCAAAACGTTACACGAATCCCTTTACAACAAGGCTTTCGTTCTAGAGCATGCATGGCATCCCGAACTCCAACATGTATTTCAACTTTGTAATCTAAGAAAAGGGGTGGACCAAATTTTGTGAGCATCCCTCACCCGGGATAGCTCCAATCGTCAGAGAATTTCACTCCAACCTGTGGGCTCGGATTGGTTCCATGGTCGTTTGAAGTGGAGTTGATTTTGAAATGCGATTGCGATAAATGGGTGTACAGCCTAGTGGACAATGACGGTAGCTTGCTCTGAGGGCGATATTTCATAACACAAATTATCAGTAGATTATGAAATCCCTCATGAGGGGACGGGGTGTTTGGAAACACCATCCTTCTACATCCGAGGTGACGACATTTATGATGAAGGCCCTCAAGTCAGTCCTGAAGGTTTGGTATAACTTCCCGCCATTACCACTCTCAAACTTGACCTTCCATTTGTCCCACTTGTGACCAGAATGAGTCGATCTATATCTGCGATCGTCAAGGCATGATATTTGATGTGGCCATGTGTAAAGGGGATGTGAATCCACCCAAGGGCGATGTCAGACGCCAGTACCCTCTCATCACCCAGTTAGCATAACATTGTTGAGGTCGCGTCTTGGTGAAGGAAATCCCACCATCAATTCCCATTACTGCTTTCTAAAGCAAAGGATGGAGCACCAGATGACGTGGTGGATGTGGAAGAGGGAGAAGCCCCAAAATTAGGACAACCGGACAAGGAGGATTCCGACGAGGAGGAGGACACTATCGATCTTCTAGCAGCACTGCATAGAGAGTTTTCTAGACTCTCAACTCGTTAGGACGTCTTTGACACATTAAGCTTGGCGAATCTGCGGAATTAGCTGCTTGAGCATAACCGACCCTATATTATTAACATGATGCAATTCTACCACGGACCAACATCTTCATCAGCCTCATCGCTACAACCTCCATCCAACATTCCATTTCCTGCATGGCCTCTGGCATGCAGTCAGCCACCCCATGGAGAGATGATCCTTATGTCGGCGGGGATCAACATGATTATTGAGGGGAGTTTCTTTTTACTTCCTAATTTTACTTTGCATTAAGGACAATGTTGATTTTGAGTTTTGGGGTGTTTTCCTCACATATTACTAATTTTATTTTATTGGTGCAATCCGGTGCACCTGAAACACACTTTACTTTTTTTTTTTTTTGGATATTTTTATTTTGGATTATTTTTTTCTCTGTTTAGTTTTTAATTATTTTGGATGTTTAATTAGTTTTTATAATATTTTGGTGTGTTTATTAGTTAGTTCTTAATTACATCGTGGGAATGGATTGACTTATTATTGGTTTATTTTCTGTTTGAAATTATTTGATCGTTATTGCATATCTTTCATGTGCTGAATTGTTGAGGATTAATGTTGTCCATTGAGTTATTCATCCAAATGCCACAAAGTAGAAAATTTTTGACAAATTTTGGAAAATTGTAAAAAATTTTGTTTTGTTTTGTTTTTGTGGGTCTGCTATGAGATATTTGGCATACCTATGAAGATATTTAGTTATGTTGTTCTCGGCATTTGAATAATGTAAGAGATAGTTGATCTAAAAATCATATAGGTTGACCATACAGCTGTACACTTAGCTATAGGTTTGCACAAAACTAAGCACAAGTCTCTTATACCCTTGTTTACCAATCATGCTTGGTTTAGAGAAAATTAAGAAATCTTAACGTTTAGATCTCATAAGACTTTAGAACTTGCTTAATTATCATTTGAGACGAAATCCTAGGTATCTTACTTTTTGGGAAATGATATAGGCCATCCTTGGAATCGATTGAGCCTTCTTAGTCTACCCGGTTATGCTTTAGTCCATAGTCACCCTATTTGAGCCGTAATAGCCATGTTCTATCTTGAAAACAAAGAATGAACACTCATATCCTTATGTTTTATCCTTTAGTCAAGAACCCACATTTTACCCTTAACATGTCGCTTTGAAAGCACAAATCATGAGGAGGACATGTAGTTTGGTGAGAATTTTGAAGGAAGAGAGTTTGATTAGTACAAAATGTCAAGGAAAGGTTATTTGAAAAGAGCAAGAAAAGAAAAACAGTTAGAAAAAGTGCAAAGAAGAAAAGAACTCAAGAAGGAACAAATTTAACCTCATAGCCTTCTTACCTTGAGCTACTAAGTCCGTAGGGGTGTTTTAACACCTAATACCCAAGACGGTAGCTAGGAATTGTTGACCTAAAACTCGCTACATGGGGTAGGTAGAAAGCTTAAAGGGGTTGAATATTGCATTGTTCCTACCTTGATGTTCAAAAAAAGCAAAGATTCTTAGTGACTTTGAAGAGAGATAGAAATAACCAAGTTTAGGGGTAAAGCAATATGAAAAGCACAATGATGCTAATTGGGTTGAGTTTGAATGACTCAATTTGAGACATAGTGAAATTTGAGATGATGAAGCACAAGAATTAAAAGGAAATGGTGCTTGAGTGTTTTGGGTAAAACCAGAACCTAAATGACTTATTTAACTACCATCTAACCCTAGCCAAACTCTACAAGCGTGAAAAGACATATTTGATCCCAATAGTGTGTAATCTTTTCATTGATGAGGCTTCAAAAGTCATCTATTTTAGTCATTTTACGGTGATTTTTATGTAAAAGGAATAATTAAGATCTTGCGGAAATATGAAGGAAACTCACCAAATTTGTTATTTGCAGGGAAGTACAAAAGAAAGAAAGAAAATCGGTGAAGTATCGATGGCGGCGGAGTAAAAATGCGAGAAAATAGCCGGGGCCAATGAAAGCAAGCGGTTGCTTAATGTTTGCCGGTTTGGGGTTTGATCCGATTATGAGGTCGCGACATCGGGAAAATTGAAGAGATTTGATGCGGGTCGCGACGGGGGATCCCAGGTCAGCCCGAGGATTGAGCGAAGCAAAAAGAAGTGATGTCGCGACAACCTTCGTAAATGTCGCGACAAGATCGATGTCGCGACAAGGGATGGGGTGTGACGAAATCGGCGGCTTCATGACATTTTGGAAGGATGGTGAGTTAACTGGAAGGCTGTTAATATACAGCGACAGAGGAATTTGAAGTCGCTACACCAAAAGCAACAAATGAGGCCTCAGACATGGTGATGTCGCGACCAATCCAAGGTCGCGACATGAGACTTCTTTCGATTGAGTATAAAGGGTGAGTATGCAGCTTGAGATTGATGTGCCGCGACATGATAACCCAGTTGAAGCCTCCGAGGAGACTAAAGTGGCAGTGTAGCGTCAAGAGATCGATATCAGCGACAGCTCTTTGTGAACCCGGTTCAAGGCTGGAGCCATGAAGTGAGGTCGCTGACGAGATATTGATGTCGACATCGGGAGCTCGAACGATTAAGACACGTAGGTCATGGTAGAGGTCGCGACTAAGTTGATGTCACGACATCAAGAAGCCCGATCGATGGAAAGATACGAAGTGGCGACAAAGATTGAAGCATCGCGATGATCGATTGATATCACGACAATAGAGTTGTGTGCGACGCAAGAAAACTTCGGTTGAAATTTACAGAATAGGGTATTTAGTCAGCGGCAATATATGATCCGCGACATCGCGAAACCGATTGAAACCGGCAGTCCTTAGGCGATGTGGCGACAAGATTGATAGTCGCGACATCAGAAGACAGGATTGAATGCTGCGAGAAGACTTGGTGAGGTCGCGGCGTGAGATTATTTAGCGACATCGAGTTTCCGGTTGAAAGGCTGCCGAGAATATTGAGTTGAAATTAGCGACATGATAACGATGTCGTTACATCAGGAGAGACCATTTGAAACTTGCAAAAGCATAAATTTGAGTCGCGACATGAGATCGAATTAGCGACATCGGGAATCATCGATTGAAACCTGCGAGGCGTGATGTCGCGATGAGTTGATGTCGCAGCGTCGGGGAGCCTGAAGTTGGAAGGCTGGAGACTGGGCGTGTCGCGACGTGGATCGATGTCGCGACATGGATGATGTCGCGACAAGGGAGATAGTCCCTTTGACCTGAACATTAACATGGCCAACCCACTTGGAAATCCACAAGCGCATTGGGATTAAGATTTGGCCCGAAACCACTATCATCTGCGGCTACAAGCTCATAAAAGTAGCTCGGGCGACATGAGCGAGAGGAGTGCAGGTAGTGAAGGCTCATTTTCTTTATTTTTCTTTTAGTTTTCTTTTCTTTTCTTTTCTTTTCTTATTTCTTCTTCAATGTTAATAGTTAGAGATTAGATTAGATTTATCGTTTTGGTTTTCGTTTTCTTTTCTGGAATTGGATGTTATGTTTTTGAGTAGAAATTTGAATCACGATTCCGTTCTCCAAATTACTACTGGAATGTTTGGGATTGGAGACAATTTAAGAATTGAATTTCAGGTTCCATTTTACGATTATTCTTATGATGGAGGAATGCTATAGGTGTAATTCGGTAATTGAGGAATCGACTTCCATTAACGTGAATCTTATTATGCGATAATCTTTCTACGTAATGGTTTCCTAGCAAATTGCGAATTTAGTTGTAATTTACTTTACATTATGGGTTTAACGTTTTACGTCCCGAATATCGATTTCTTATACCGTTTTAAGAATTGTTTCATTACTCTGATTTCAAGGAGGTCCTCTGGTGACCTGCGGAAGACATTCTGGGAGTTATGAACATTTCTTTGAAGGTATATTAACACACACTATTGGTGATCTATTGAGCTTTGTAAAGTTTACTTGGATAAAATCCTCTTCTCACTTGAAATCAAGAATGAGTTGAGCGAGTTATCAATTTAAACAAGCAAAGTTCACCTCGGTCGAATAGTGAAAACGATCAGTGTTGCATGAGATCTAATCAAAGAGGTGTGTTTTGAGGAAGAGTAACCGAGGGGTAAAATGTATCCTTGGCCAAATAGCAGACTGAGTTTACGATCCATAAAAATGGAGTATGAAGTATTGCGAAAAGAAAAATACCGAGATATAGGAGATCCTTTTTAAAGTAGTTATCTCGTTTCTTGTATTGAGAGGATCGGGTAAAAAATTAGATAATGAAATGTGTAGTGTGGAGAGATCCGGCTATCTTGCTAAACGCCTTAGACCGATTTTAAAACACAAAATACACAAGCAAATTCATCGGTGTCCAACTACGAGGGTGATACTTCACAATAGTATTGACCTTAATGTGTACTCTAAAGATGACTTTTCCATTTCGATTAGTTTCTTGCTATTCATTATTCTTTATTCTTTAGATTCTAGAATATTTGAATTTCCAATTTTATATCTTTGGTATGTTGACTTCTTAGGACAGATAACAATGTCATGTTATAGTCGAATGAGTATGGAGCTTGGTAGTCGGGGTAGTTGATCACGGGATTCTTGGGGTCTACGTAGGATCGATATACGGACTTAAATCGATTTATTACTTGTCGACTGTGCACTTGCGGGGAACTTTGTTCCCAAAAACGAGGTGAAAATGGTTACTCTTGTACATGTGTTTTGGTTCAGTCAACAAGTTTTATGGCGCCGTTGCCGGGGATCGAAAGAATTTTAATAAATCAATATTCAGACGAAAGAAGGAAATACTAATTTGGACATTTTGAAGAAAAACAGTGGTTATTTTTAGCCACTAACCTTTAACAAACCATATTGAAAATATTTGTTGACCAAACTAATCCTATTAATGTAAGTGTGTTTTGATTTCAGGGACAAAAGTTTAATGCATAGGAAACATAACACGATCACGATTCCGAGGATACGAATTAGAAAGGACACTCGAAGCTTAGAGAAAGATAAAGAGGCGGAAAACTCAACCATGGCGGATGAAGACGAGGATCGGGTTGGAGGCCACATATAGAAGAAGCTAGAGGCCTCAATCAACGATACAATGGAGGACTTACGGAGGCAATTATCACCGAGGAAGAATGCTGTGATCGAATGACTGCGGAGTTGATGCTGTGTTGAAGCTGAAGCCGGCGTGGTACGATGGTCCCGGCATAGGTTTCTTGGTCATCCCAACGAAGAGATCCAAGCGAGCACACGGAAGATTCCTCGGGATGGCTAATACAGTGAGGTGAGATGGGGTGAGACGGAAGTCATAAAGCGCATCTATTCCCATTCTCTCTAAGAATCGATGCTTCTATGGTATGAATCTTTACCATATGGTTACGTTGATACTTGGGAGAGTTAGTAGAGGCCTACTTGGGTACGTTCTTTCCCCCGGCCCTCACCACGGAAAGAAGGAAGTGACAATGACTTTGTGGGGGAAGATGAAAGCACAATATGTAGCAGGAAAGATTCAAGCGGTTCTTGAGAAGATGTCGATGCATGGGATGATCGAGAACTCAGATGGACGGTGTATATCATGCCTTGAATGATATATCAAAGGGATCATTGACTTCATCTTGTGGAGCATTCAAAGCGAAAAAGTCTTGAGAAGAATGAAAGAGTGATTAAGAAGACACAGCTGGAGATGTAATATGAACTCATGAGCTTTCAAGAAACTGGCAGAGAAGGGGATCTCATGTTGAGCAAGATATGGCGGCCATGGAAGCCAAGGCTGGATGCCATTATACCTGGGTGAACTGGCTGAGGAAAGAAAAGACACACATTTCGTAGAAATATTGTTAAAGAAAGAGAGTTATTGAAGGAAATCTTTGAGAATAGAAGCAGTTCTATAGATGCGAGGAGGTAAATTACTTGGGTGACGGCTACCGTTTTGAGCCCAATACCTTTTGCCCGGCTACATTATGCCCGACGAGAACCTGAAATTTCTCTTATGGTGGAGGGAGCTCACGAGGCCCGAGGCATGGGCTGGAACCCTCCACGGGGTTATCAAACGACCACCAAGTTGTGACAGAAATGGTGCAGTGATCTATATCGAGGGTGGAGGGCCCAATCTTTTTGAAAAACGGATATTTTAATTCATGGGGGATAATAAGAAGTTGTTTAACCTCCATGAACAAAAGTTACGAGTTAGGCTCATGCTATACCAATTCTCAAATTTTCGAACACTACCAATGAAATCACTACAAGAACCTAGAGACACAAGTAGAGGCGGTTGGCCTAACCTGCAAAGCGGAGGAAAGTTATCCTTCCTAGTGACACAAGGAAGAGCAAATTTGCATGAACATGCTGACTTAGGAGTGGGGAAGGAGTTAGAGAAAGATGAAAGAAAAGATGACGGCATTAAAAGTAGCAAGACTTGAGAAGGAAGAATACGGAGAATGAAAAGGAGTAGAAAGAAGAACATCCAGGATCAAAGCACACGGTCCATTTCCCTGAACTACAGTCGAGGATGGAGAAGCGGTTCTGAGTTCTTGAAAACTTTCCAGGAAAATTTGGAGATCAGTATGCCTTTTCTTGAAGTGGTGTTCAGAGATGCCACTCTGTACAATTTAAGAAGGACATAAAGACGAAGAAAAATGATAGAAGAAGGAATAGTGAATCTCTTTGCCACTTGCGATGCGATGTCCAGAAAGAACTACAATGAGATGAAGGACCCATGGGTTCACAATTCCTTGTATTGATTTGGAGAGATTGAATTCGAGGAGCTCGTGACTCGGAGCTAGTATCAATTTGATGCCTCTTTACGTGCCAAAACTAAGTTTGGGGAGCTTACTCCCATGGCTGTTATCTTAGATAATGGGTTCATATCGATGGTAAGAACTGGAAGAATTCGTAGAAGATGTCTTTGGTCTTGTTAGGAAGTTTGTTTTCCACAGACTTCATCGTGCGGACATGGAAGAAGATTCACAAGTACCCACTGTTGGAGGCCATTTCACAACTCTTTGGGCACATACTGATTGACATACAAAAAGGAGTTCTTATCTTGAGGGTTGGGAAGAAAATTTGTTCCATTTTTAACTTGATCAAAAGTATAAAAATATAGGCAGGACAGGAAGGTTGCAATGTAGTGATTTTGTCTATACTTCCATTACTGATGTTAACAGCGATTGTAATACTCGGTTTATCAATGAAAAGAGATGAATTCAGTATGCGAGTGTCTAATGCGAGATTTCCATGGCGAGTTTTCATTCTATAGAAACGTATTTTGAACTACCGAAAACAAAACGAAGCGACAATGGGAAAGGAAATAGTGAAAAGAAATTCATTTAAAAACTGAGTGGGGCTAGTTTTGAAAGGTTACCATGTCTCATTTAAAGTATGCTTACTTAAAATTACCAAAGAAAAAACCCGGTGAATCATTTCAACGAGACTGATGATCTTGAGGAACAAAGTGCGAAAATATTAAGAAACGCATAAGGAATCGCTAGCTTGGTCCATTGAAAAATTTGAAGAGATATCCAGTCCATCAATTTGCATGCATAAGATTACATTAGAACTTCAAAACCATCATAGAACACGGAGGGTAAGATCGATGATGAAGAAGTAGTCGAAGGAGTATAAATTGTTGAATCTTTGGTTTTATCTATGCTATTTGGATAGTCATAGTGAGCCCGAGTCCATGGTTCCAAGAAAGGGAGTTTCTTGTGATGGAAATAGAAAAATGAATTGATTCAAACAAAGAGCAATTGACGAGGATGGAGGGTATGTGCGTTCGCGAGTTGAATGACAACCAGAAAGATCATTTCCTTGGCACCATTGATCGAGGATGTTGGGCTGATTGCAGGACACCCTCGCTTTGTTTTGGATGGGTACTCGGGATCTGTCCAGTTGCTATTGCACACGAGGATCCGAGAAACCACATTCACATGCCTTATGGTACCTTTGCCCTTCGGAAGGATGCCATTTGGGCTATGTAATCTCCAGCTACATTCAGGAGGTGCATGATGTCTATATTCTCGGTTGGTTGAAGAAGTGATGGAAATTTTCATGGATGACTTTCGCGTGTATGGATCCGACTTTGATCAATGTTTTAGTAATCTGAAAGCAGTGCTTCAAGGCCGAGACAAATAGCTAGCGGGTGGGAAAAATGCCATTTATGAGTAACAGGAAGGTATTGTTCTTGGGCATAAAATTTACCTTCTTTGGTAGAAGTTGACGATCAGGTATCCATTATCAAAACTCTTGCACCACCTACCACCAGTAAAAGGAGTAAAGAAGCTTCTTAGGGCATCTTTGGATTTTGGAGATTCATCAAAGACTTTTCAAAAATAGCGGAACCATTTATGCGATTATTGGGAAAGATACAAGGTTCAATTTTGATGACTCCTGCAAGGATGCTTTTGATGAAATCAAGATCCGATTAGTACAAGCACCTATAATGTTTGCACGAATGAGGATCAGGATTTGAAATAATGTGTGATGCGATTGATTTTGCCTGTAGGGCGTGTTGGGGTAAAAAGAGAAAGTATTCGGGGCCATATACTACGCTAGTAAGACCTTCAATGAAGCACAGAACCTCAACAACTGAAAGGAGATGCTAGCCATAGTATTTGCTTGGCAGAAAAATTTAAATGATACATTTTAGGATCCCATTGTGGTAATTCACCTTGATCATGCAATGATCAAGTATGATGTCGAAGAAGAACAAAGCCAAGATTGATAAGGTGGGTGCTGCTGTTGCAGGAGTTTGATTTGGAAATCAAAGGATAAAAGGGATGTGACAATGTGATAGGCGATCACTTGTCAAGAGTAGAAAGCCGTGATGAAGAAGAAAATGTGATGTTAGCGAGAGAACTTCCCGGATGAGCAATTGTTTAAGGTTTCCTTCAACTTCCATGGTATCTTGATATTGTGAATTATCTGACTTGTGGAGATAATGCCTTGATTCAGCTACCAACGGAAGAAAAGCTTCGAGTGACAATAATGGTAATTATATTTAGGATGACCCACTATTATTCAAATGAGAGTCTTGACATGATAATAAGAAGATGTGTGCGAAAGTGAACAAGGCAACATTTTAAATGAATGTCATGCATCACCATATGAGGACATTTTTCTGGAGAAAGAACGACTCCTGAATACTCCATCGGGTTTTATTGGCCCACTATCTTGAGTTGTCTTGAGTGGGTGAAATTATTATGATAGATGCCAAGAGTTAGGAAATATCGACGGGAATGAGAGGCTACCCCTAAAGGTATTATGACGATACTGTTTTTATGTATAGAATAGATTTTATGGGACCTTTCCACCATCATTTGAAACCTATACATCTTGTAGTAGTAGATTACGTTTCCTAAATGGAGTGGAAGTCCCGATGGCAATCACAGGAATGATGCTAATACGGTTGTGAGTTTCTTGCAAAGAATATTCTGGCGATTTGGAACACCCGGAGACTATCATTAGTGATGGGGAACCCACTTGCAAAAAAATATTTTCAAAACTCATGAAGCGAGTATGGGATCAAGCATGTAATGAGTTACAGCTTATCATCCCAGGACCGATGGATTGAAATTTCCAACGGGGAGATCAAAAGAATTCTTGAAAAGGCGAGCTCAGCGGGAAGGATTAGTCTTCAAACTTGATGATGCACTTTGGGCTTCTGAGTGCATACAAAACCCCGATTGGAATGTCCCCATCTGAGTTGTTTTTGGCAGACCATGTCATCTACCTCTTGAATTAGAATACAAGGCAATGTGGGCTATCAAGTTAAACTTCAATTTTAAGAGTGCAAGGGAAGAAAGGTGCTCCAAGCGCCTAGATTGGAAGAACTGCGAAATGAAGCCTATGATAATGCTAGAATATACAAAAACAGAAGACAAAGAAATGGCATGATCAGAGAATTTTGAGAAAGAGTTGAACGAGGAACGAGGTTCTGGCTGTTTAATTCTAGGCGAGAGTGTTTCAGGGGAAATTAAAATCAATTGGAGTCGGCCATACACAGTGGTGTCAAGTACTACATTTGGAGACGGTGACAACTGGCGATAATGGGAAGAATTCGAGGTCGATGAATGGAAGGTTAAAGCATTATCTAAGCGGGAAGGAAATGAAGAACTCCAGTGGTTCTTGAGGAAAAGAGAAATACCACAACCGGCAAAGTCAGTAAGGACTCAGCCCGGCGGCTAATGGGAGGCAACCCATAAGGATTTAATTTCTGATTTTAAATTTTGAAATATTTTTTTTTTCTTTTTAGTTGCTGAAAATTAGGTCGATTGTTTTTATAAGATAGATTTAATTTTTTAGAAAATCGATTGTAGTTTATTAGATTTTTCTTGAATATTGCGGTGATCTTAAGGTTTAAAGACATGAATGGCAAGGCAACTACGGGAACAATTAAATGACTTACTTGGAAAAGTCACCACATGAGAAAGGATAGCAATCCACACTAACCCAGATACATAGATATACTCGGGTGCGTGGAAATCTTTGCTTGAGATGCTAGAATTGTCTAAAAGGGTTAGGAACAATAAGAGAAAAAAGTTTTTGAGATCATTAAGTTAAGGGTTTAGGGCGCGACAGAAAGGTTATGTCGCGACATAAGTGATGTCGCGACAAAACATTGATGTCGTGACCTGTTCTGAAAAGGCAACTTGTGAGTATTGAAGGAAGAAGGTACATGTCGCGACACCACTGTGAAGTCGCTACAGAGAATTAAGTTTCAAAATGAAAAAGGATGTCGCAACATCAAACAATTTCTAGAAAATCTTGTATTGTCGCGACATCCTAAGTATGTCGCGACATAAAGGCGGCAGTGCCAACTCTCACTAAAAAGCCTAAAATTCAATGACCTCAAATAAAAGACCTTGAAAATTGAAGTCGCGACATGTTTTTAATGAAGCAATAATTAGCCCTGAGCATGGATTGAATTGCAAGCTGTTGGAAACTTTCTCTACATTCACTCCAACCCTTTCATAGCTATTATCAACTTCTTCCTCCTTACGAATCTCAACCCTTGAAAACCCTAGCTTTCCAAACCTTAGAAAAGCTTGTCTTAAAGTTTTCCAATGGTACAGAAATTCCCACCTAGTCCCTAACCTAGATGAGATTGTGAGGGAACATGAATGTAGCTTGAGGAGAAACTCGCGAGAAGAGCAGGTTGGATGAGATTAAGTAGAGAAGGAGGGCAGAAATTAGGAGAGGTGCCATCGAAACTTGACTCAGGCAGCTACGAAAGACGAGAAAAGGGAAGGGAAAGATGAGAAGAAGAAGAAATTAGAGAGATTTGGGTGTGAGCTGACACTCCTAGTGGAAGAAATATTATGCTAACAAGGGTTTGTCGAGAGGAGATTCAAAATCCACATTTACTCCTTTCAAGGAGATGATAGAAGCGAAGGATGGGAGAGTCTCTCGCACACAAAATGAGGTATCGTGGCAGTAAGAGGAGTTTATTCAAAATTTAGCAGGCGGAAGGAAGGATGCATTTATTTTTGTTAGAGAGTAAGGTTTCATACGAAGCTAAGGCCATCAACGAAGCCTATGGCTTGGCAGTGCACACAAACATGGTTCAAAATTCAAGAAACTATTGAAGCGATTTTGGAAAGATTGCCAAAGGCTCACTAATGGTAGGTGCGGTTAAACCCCGAAGGAATGAAACCGTGAAGCAGGGGAAGCCTTACTGAAGAGGCTAAGGTATGGTTTTACTTCTTAGCTTCTGTCTTGGTTCCTACAAAACACGTGTGCACAGTGAGAGAACAAGAAGCTGTGTTGCTATATGCCATACTAAAAGGGTACAAGATCAATATAGGAGTTGTCATAGAGAATTCTATCATGAGGTATCATGAAGGGAACAAAAGAGGTCTTATTGCTCACCAATGACAATCAACATTCTATTAGCGAAGACGGTGAAAGAATTGGGAATCGAAGAAGAAGTACCCCTGAGCTTCTCACTCCTTCGACGGGGGGTTAGCAAAGGGACCAAGAAACCCCGGAAAGAAAAGTCTTTGGTGGAGCAGGAGATGAAGCCCAGTTTGAAGAACGGGAAAAGGAGACTCGGAGGGTTCTTGATCAGGAGCGAGGGCACCGGAGAACTCACCTAACAACAATGATTACATGTTTGCGAGACAATGAAGGCGGGGATAGAGAGGCAGCCCAGTGAACTATCCATCGCAGCGGTTCCTCCATGCGAGACGAAACTGACATGGAGAAGCTCGGGGAACCTGAAGAGAGCAGGTTCGATCTTTGGAGCTCTCAATGCCATGCGAGAGAGAATAGATGAAGAGAGAAGGGTGGAAACTTCTGACAAGAATTCAGAGAAGCATTTATGAAAAGAATTGAAAGAAGAGAGACCAACGGTGGGAGGAAGAGCTAAATAGAAAGAAAGGAGCATGAGGTGGAGCTACAATGAAGAGCAATGAGTGGGGAGAAGAAGTGAACGAGAAAGAGGAACGGATGGGAAAAATTTTTGAGCGACAAGGGGAAGAGTTTAAGAAAGAAATGAAGGAAAGAGATCACAATCTATTGCAGAAACTCCAAACTCCAGTCATGGAAGCTTTATAATAACCGGTTTGGCCGTGATTCTCGACTATAAAGCTGATAAAGAAAAGAGATACAGAGCAGGAAGCCAAATTTGGGGAGCAAATCAAAGGATTCAAGTTTTTATACAAGTCTCTGCAGAAAGATTTTGAGAATAAATTGGATGATAGAGACAAGAAGCAAAAGATATAGAATCTATAGGCAAAAAGAATGGCTGGAAAACTTAGATCCCCGTTAATAACAATCTTGCCAAATTCTAGAGAATGTAAGTAAAATGGAGAATACAATAGAATGGCTTGGGTATGAGACAAGATGACTATAAACAAGAAGGTTGATCTATCGATGAGATCTTCATTGAGAACAAGTTTAGAAGGAGACGAGAAGAGAAAGAAAGGAAATGAAATTCCTTCATTCCCGACTCATTTGAATACCACAGGGCACGGATCCCCTAACTCTCTTTCGCCTCTTCCAAAGAAAAAAAAAAATAGACTTCTTTAAGCTGACCCTCTTTTGCTCTCCTTAACCCATTAAGGTGTATCTAAATGTGCAATTGGATGGGAGGAAATAAAATGAGTAATTTGAATTGAATTGTTGTGTGCTATTTTGAATCTGTTTGTGCAATGTTGTGTTGCTTTGTGTTGCATAGTTGGGGAAATAAAAGTAGGAATTAGTTCCAGAATAAAAACTACTGAGATGTCATGAGCTAAATTGAATGAAGCAGTTAGATTAGGAATAAGCTAAAATGTAGAAAAATTGCAGAATAAGGGCAAAATGAATACAGTTTGATTGAAACACAAGGTGCAAAAGTTACTTAAGTCTAACTGATAAGTCGAATTGAAAATAATACAATAGAAGAACAAAACATATTTTTGAGTTTGTGGTATGAACAACTAAGTCAAGGAACACAATGAAAATCAATTAATTTAAATACTCATCAACAAAAATGAGTCGAGTACTCCTTATGGTTAGTCACAAGTGACCAGGCCAAATTCTAGAATTTGTTAGATTGGCTGATTGAGGCGAAATCCTAGGTGATACGATGATAAGAGATTGTCTCAGGCCATTCTTGGATAGTTTGAGCCATTCTAGCCATCCACTATTCATATCTTGATGCGTATCTGATGATTCAGGAAATAGAGCCAATGAACTTATTTTGAAAATAGGCAAATGGAAGCACGGCTAAATGCAAATCAATCCTTGAGTAAAGAACCTATGATTGCCAGGAATTCAAGGAGGAAGAAAAGAAGCAAGTTTGGGGGAGTATGTTTTGAGGAACTCAAAAAGGGAATGAAAAAAGAAAAGGCAAGAAGCGAAAATGCAATAGAAAAGAAAGCTTATAGGGATAGTTTTATCTTGTGGCCTAACTCTCTTGAACAATTAAGTTCTTAGGGGTGTTTTCAACACCTATTTTCCCTAATGCCATACGGTATAGGAGCTACTAACTTAAGTTAAGCTAAGAGTGTTAGAAAGCCTAAAAGTTAAAACATTGCACTATCCACTGAATGGTATGAGCAAAGGAACTTCCAGTGGAATTACAAATGAGAAATAAGGGGCATACGGTTACGAATTGAAGAAATCAAAGATGTCCCGAACATGAAGTTTAGGGAGTTTATTAGAGAAACCACAAGAAGAAAGGGGCGAGAAAGAGGAAAGAAAAGGTTCGGGAGTAATCTTAACCTAAAAGAATTCCCTTCCATCTACACCCACATTACCAGGGCTAACAATATAAACCCCGAAAAGACACGATTGATCTTGAAGAAATTTGAATTCACCTACATTAGTGAGTCAATATGAAAAACAAACCTATGGAATTTGGGAAATATAGAAACAATCAAATTTGTGAAGGACTTTAGGGAGTTAAATGGCTCGATTATGAAAATGAGAAAGGAAAATAATCTATTATTCGCGAGGATCCAATGATGCGTTGTTTGTAAAACAATTTCAACGGTTTAGTTTTGTATAGTATAAAGTAGAAACCAACCTTGAAGCTGGACTTGACTAGATGTCTGAAAATAATGCATACCTTGTATTTCAATTAAATTGAATGCCCCTTTGCGGAACCGTCAGAAGAAAAATGTCCTTAAAAATTTTCTTTTATTTTGTTTGAGGACAAACAATTATTTCTTTTCTTTGCTTGAGGACAAAGCCAAACTTTAAGTTAGGGGGTTTGATGAGCTTAAAGTCATCTATTTTTAGTCCGTTTTACATTGATTTTTATGTAAAGGAATAATTAAGATGCGGAAATATGAAGAAACTCACCAAATTTTTATTTGCAAGAAGTACCATGAAAGAAAGAAAATGCAGTGGAAAAAATCACGATGGCGGCCCGGGTAAAAATGCGAGAAAATAGCGGGCGAAATGAAAGCAAGCGGTTAACTAATGTTGCGGTTTTGGGGTTTACAGTCCGAGTTATGAGGTATGTTTATCGGGAAAATTGAAGAAGTAGTCGACGGGGATCCTAAGATAGGCGACTGAGGATTGAGGCGAAACAAAGAAGTGATGTAGCGACAACATCGTAATGTCGCGACAAAGGTCGATCGCGGCTTGAGGATGGAGGTGTGTGAGAGAATCGACTTGAAGCTATGGCGCATGTTTGGAAGGATGGTGGGTTACTTGAAAATTGTTGTCGCGAGAGGACTGAAGTCTCGCGACGCAGCTTTCAACAAATGAGGCCTCCAAAGACATAAGGCGTGTGACAAAGAAGATCAGAATCACGACATGAGACTTGCTCGATTGAAAGGCATAAAGTGAAGCCCATTTATTCGCGACTGAGATTGATATCAGCGACATCGGTAACCCCGATTAAACCTCCAGAGACTAAAGCTGATGTCGCGACACTACAAGGACCCGAGTTCAAAGGCTGCGAGCCCGCCCAGAGTGAGAGTCGCGACAAGATATTGTCTTCGCGACATCAGAGAGCGAAATGATTGGGACACAGTGGTCATGAAGTGAGGTGTGACTAGAGATGATGTCACGACATCAAGAGTATGTCCCGATGGAAAGATACAAGTGGCGACAAGATTGAAGCATCGCGTTGATCAGTTGATGTCCGCGACAATAGGTTGTTATTGCGACATACAGAAAACTTCGGTTAAGAAATTTACAAGAATAGAATTGTTGTCGCGACAACATGGTGATATCCGCGACATCATGAGAAATGCCCGATTAAACAAGCGGATCCTTAAGCGATGTCGAGACAAAGAGATTGATGTCGCGACATCCAGAGACAAGTTGAATCTTTGCGAAGACTTGGCGAGGTCGCTGACGTGAATTGATTTCACGATATCAGGATTTCAGTTGAAGGGTACAGGAATATTGGCGAAGTCGCGACAAAGATATGATGTCGCGACATCGGGAGAAGACCATTGAAACTTGCAAAAGCATAAGGCTGAAATTCGCGGCCCGTGAGATCGAGTCGCGACATCGGGAATCATCGATTGAAACACCGGAAGCGAGTGATGTCGCGACAAAGTTGATGTCGCTGACGTCGAGGGCCTGAAGTTGAAGCTGCGAAGACTGGCGATGTCGCGGCTGATGAGATCGATGTCGCGACATGGATGATGTCGCGACAAAGGGGTGATGGCTGAACGCTCATGGGCCAACCCACTTGGAAATCCACAAAAGCGCATTGGGATTAGAGATTTGGCGAGAAACCCTATAAATCTGCAGCGGCTACCCATTTCGTAGTGGCAGCGGTGACACGAGACGAGAGATGCAGGTAGGCCCGAGCTCATTTTCTTTGTGCTCTTTTAGTTTTCTTTTCTTTTCTTTTCTTTTCTTATCTCTTCTTCAATGTTAATAGTTAGAGATTAGATTAGATTTATCATTTTGGTTTTGGTTTTCTTTTCTGGAATTGGATGTTATGTTTTTTAGTAGAAGCTGAATGCAGAATTCCATTCTTTTCAAATTACTACCTGGAATGTTTGAAGTTCAGACAATTTACGATTGAATTTGATTTCCATTTTGCGATTATTCTTATGATCGGAATGCGTAGGGTGTAATTCGATGGTGAGGAATCCGGCTTCCATTAAGCGTGAATCTTGTATCGGAAAATAATCTTTTTTACGTAGTGGTTCCCGATAGTGCGAATTTCGGTTTATGGTACTTTGCATTGTATGGGTTTAACGTTTCGATCTGAATGTCGGTTTCTTATACTAGTTTTAAATTGTTTCATATCTGATTTCAAGGAGGTCCCTCTGGTGACCGCAGAAGACGGCTCACGGGAGTTATGGTATTTCTTTGAAGTATATTAACTGCTATTGGTGATCTGATGAGCTTTGTAGAAGTTTACTTGGATAAATCCTCTTCTCACTTGAAATCAAGAATGAGTTTAGACGAGTTATCAATTTAAACAAGCAAGAGTTCACCTCAATTGGATAGTGAAGCCAATCCCGAGTGTTAATGAGATCTAATCGGAGGGTGATGCATTCTAATTTTGAGGAAGAGTAACCGGGGATTGTATATCCTTGGCAGTAAGGTAACTTTAGGAGCTGAGTTTTACGATCCATAAAATGGGTATGAAGTATTGCAAAGAAAAATACCCAGATATAGGAAGTCTTTTAAGTAATTACTCTCATTCCTGTATTCGAGAGGATCGGAGTAAATTAGATAATGAAATGTATAGTGTGGAGAGATCCGACTATCTTGCCTAGCGCCTTGGACGGATTTTAAAACACGAAATACACAAGCAAATTCATCAGGTGTTAACTACGGGGTGATGCTTCACAATAGTAGTGACCTTAATGTGTACTCTAAGATGACCTTCCATTTCCAATTAATTTCTTCACTGTTCATTATTCTTTATTCTTTAGATTCTAAGATATTTGAATTTCAATTTTATATCTTTGGTATATTTGTGACTTCTTAAGGTGTGAATAACAATGTCATGTTATAGTCCAAATAGTATGGAGCTTGAGTAGTCGAGGTAGTAGATCTGGAATTCTTGAGATCTACGTGGGATGATATACGGACTTAAATCCGATTTATTGCTACTGACTTTTATTGCACTTGCAGGAACTTTGGGCCAAAAACCAGAATTGAAAATGATTTACTCTTGTACATGTGTTTTGGTTCAGTCAACACCTATATTAGTGGAGAATGGTATGCCAAGCAAGCTTATAAAGTCTTGGTCACTCTGCATTCATGGAAACTCTTTAGGAGTGAGAGATCTTTTATTGCATGCATTCTCCTGTTTTCATCTAAACCGCACTTGCATTAATGAGGGTGAGACTGCACACACTCAGGATAGAACCTTGATCTAGGTGTATTCGACTTGTAGTCAGCTTATTAGTTATAAAGAACACTATCTTGAAATATTATTCATGTGTTAGAATGCATAATTCCTGAGGCAAAACATTGCAAAATAAATATCTCTATGAACTCACATTTTATTTTTAATAAGTTAGGAAAATGTGTCTTTGTTTTTGTTTGAGGACAAGCAAAATGTTAAGTTTAGGGATGTTGTTCGATGTGAATCATATTTGCATTTTGAGTGTGTTTTTCATGTATTTATATAACTCAAATGCTAGATTCACACCCTATTCATCAATATTACACTAATCTCCCATTCTGTAATGTTTTGTAGATAATGAAGGAAAAATCAAGCAAAGAAAGGGGTGAAAGACATGTAGATAGAAGTTGTGCTCGAAGGCACCGCTTCGCCTAGGCGAAGGAATAGCTTCGCTAAGGTGAAGTAGTTCGCCTAGGAGAAAGAGCAGTTTGCCTAGGCGAAAGAGTAGTTCACCTAGGCGAAGGAGCAACTCGCCTCGGCAAAGGAGCAGCTCGCCTCAGTGAAGGAGCAGCCCGCCTTAGTGATGGAGCATTGTCATCTCAAGACTACCCTTGGGTTCACCTAGGTGAAGCTTGTCTTCGCCGAGGTGAGGGACCATTACATCATAAGAAGACACATGTCTTCGCCTAGGCGAAGCTCAGTTCGCCTAGGCGAAGAACATCGGGCTGAGACATAAATATACCCATTTTTAGCCCAATCATTAGCCCATTTCCCAAGGGTATATATATTATACTTGTAATAGCATTTAGGGATAGAGAGGGAAAGACATAGAGGCGAGACACACTCTCATTTCTAGGGTTTTCTCTTAAGGTTTAGTTAGTTTTTGGAGTTGAATTGAAAGATATAGCTTCTAGGGGATTCCTTGTAGTAGTGGAGTTGATTTTGGATGAGATTCATTCCATATTTGTTTTTTATTCCTAAACTCTACTCTTATTCTTAATCTTTCAGTATTTTATTTGGTGCAAATATGAAATTGTTGGGTTTTGAGGCTGCTATGAGTAGCTAATTTCTCCTTTAAGGCTGGTTGTTGAAATTGATGGTTGGCTTATGAATTTTATTGAATGATTTTTGTGAATCTATGCTTGTGCTGAGGTTGTATGTATGTGGTTCATTGATTTTCTAGTTTTTTATCTAATTGTTGTATGCTAGAGGGTGAAGTTGAGACCTAGAGCTCAAGGGATTCTAGAGTGACAGCTGGAAGTATCCCCTTAGAAATTGATTTTTACCTCTAATGTTTCACAATTGTTAAAATCGATTTAACTTTTAATCAAAGAGATCTAGGAAACTAAGAACGCCTAGTTCTAGGTGGATTTTATTAAGATGGACATCATTCGACCTTATGTGAAGATCGTAAGAACCGAAAGATGATCGATCAAAACATAACCCGGATAATTCTACTGCATGGACCAAAAGGAGACCAATATGATTCCAAAGGACTGGTTTGCCTAAGGACAAGTATCAAATTGTTTGACCTAGAAGGACCGAAAGGAGAATAGGAATTAAATGTGAGAAATTAAGGGAAGATACGAAAGTGTAAACCTCGTACCGAGCTCCATGGGTAAGCACAAGAATTTATTCACTTAATCGGTATTTTATGGTTATAAGTCATAAACCCATCAATGGAGACAATCGGCCCTAGTGTTAATCATTAAAGTTTTCTCTTATTTCATTCCAAGCATTTGCTAATTGTCAAGAATGATTTTTAGTTTAATTTAGTTTTAATTTTAGTTAATCATCCAACCCAATTAGTCACATCACTTAGATAGTGAAATTCTTTAGTAGTCGAGGTTCTTAATCCCCATCTAAACCAATTTTTCCCTGTGGGTTCGATACTTGAGGTTTTTAATTTGAAAGCCAGTATATTACTTGCAATCCATACACTTGCAGATTCGGTCGTTTGTATTCAAAATTTTATATACATGCAAATAACTAAAGAGTGAGTCATGCGTATCTCTAGGCTATGATCATCACGTGGTTATCCATTTCCTTTCCCACATCGCCATCTCCTTTCAATCTCAGGGTCAATGATAATTCATGTATATATTGATAAGGTATTCACAAGCATTAAGATCAAAATGAAAAACATCAATATATAAATCGACTCTATGCTAAAAGATTACATATCAAAGCCTAAAACATGGTGTTCATAACCCGACTATTTCGTAGCCCTAGAAAAGTGAACTAGAACATAACTAAACTAATTACAATACGAAAATAAAGAGAAAACATCATAAGAAAAGGAAAGAAGACACACTAAGAACTCTTGGAGACCTTTTGATTAAGGACACTAAAGACACATTAAAAATGGGGACCACATAATATCTCGACCCTAATTAGAAAACACTCATGCATAACGTGACTAACGGGAGGGGAGATGGAAGGGATATCAAAATAAGGCAAAAGGGAAAAACGAGGGCCAAACTTCCAAGCCAATGAGGGTAACAATTGAAACAAAACACTGGGTTTTAATGGGTAATACAAAAACTCGAGATACAAAGAGAAGAGTTGAATAATTTCTTAGAATTTCAATTCTTGCACAACAGTTGAGTGGGAAATCATAATCTATTTGAGAAACATTATTAAGACTTGTCGTTAGATTACCCCCACCCTTAGCAAATACCAGGCACCTGATTGATCTTGAGGAGGGAGGCAAACAATGATCAAGGAAAGTTGCAAGCCATAGTCTTTTAAGGTTGTAACTTGTAAGGGATAGCCCCCATAAAAAAAATGTTCTTTCTCCATTCTTCCTACCATATGTAATTTTTTTTTTAATATTTTTATTTTTTATTAATCGTAGTTAATATGGAAAACCAATATTACATTATTACTATATTTTAAAGTAGAAACAAATTTAAAATAAAAAATTTAGAAGGTATAAAGAACGTGAGGAGCGTTAAAAATATGCATTTCTTTTTTTTAACATTCTTCATTATCCTAATGACAATTGTAGGAAAATGATCATCATGGTCTTCGGTGACGTGATTGCCCAAACACTAATTATCATTGACTATTTATTGGATATTACTAGGGATTAAAAAATCAGATACATAGATTGAAATATTGGCAATATATCAGATATCAAAGACAATTGAAACGGAAGAGGCTATTGAAAGTCAGTTGTGCAAAAAATGGAGGAAATATCGATAATCATGGAAATGTCTAGCGTCACCAACACACGCGTGTGGAGATGAATGCCGTCGAAAAAATCGATAAAAAATCGAGGATTTATCATTGATATCGCTGGTTGTTTTTTTTTTTTTGAAAAAAGAAAAAGAAAGAGAGATGGGAGAGGAAGGAAAAAAGAGGAGAAGAAAGGAAAAATAAAAAAGAAAAGAAGACGCATGGAGACGAAGCAGTTCCGTCGCTACTTGGAGAAAGAAGAACAAAAAAAATGAGAAGAAGAACAAAAAATGAGAAGAGGAATAGTCCCTGAGAAGAAGATCAGTTCAATCGTTGTTTAGAGTTGGGGAAAGAAGAACAAAAAAATAAGTAGAAAAGCAGTCCCACCGATTGGAGAAAAGGGGCTGCCGAAATATTTTATGAGTTCTAACTTCTCACGCACATGAGACGTTATGACAAGTTATGACACTTGCACTTGACCGGCACTAATCCTGGCCTGACTAGGGATCAAAATTAATTTAATGTCCAGGTTTTATAGCAATGCACAAAATTACTGACTTTTTATCCCAGCCAGACATACGAACTAAGCGCCGTTGCTTTTTTTTTACTTAATATCGAATATAATTTTTTGAGTTTAATATCGAATAGTACTTAATAAAGACAAGATAATGCTTGCTTTAACACAGTAATGAGCAGATGGCAACTAGAATTGTATTATTTTGGCTTCCCATTCTGTACCTCATTCTTAATGGCACGTTTAATTTAATTTTAATCTAAGCTTTAATAGTTCTATTATTTTCTCAACTGATACTGTCTGCATTGTTACTATCTCCAGAAACCTGAGAAAACTAGAAAATTTCAAAATCTAAGAAACGTTAATAAAAATAATAAATCGACATGTGCTCGCAGGCTCTCAGAATTCTCTGATCTCTGATGACGAAACGAATCGGCTACTGCTAAATCTGCCTCAAGAAATCTAATGACCCGTAAGTTTCGTCGAATTACGCATGTCAAATTTTTCCGATTTTCTCACTGATAGTCACTGGATTTGCGACGAGATTTTTACGAAAATCTCGAAAGCTAGAATTATTAAATAAGCTCATTTTAAAATAAAGTGGAACCGAAAAGAAATAATTGTTTAGTAAACGGTCTGAATTCAAGAATACGAATCATAAGATCCAAAATAATAATAATAGTTCTCCGCCTTAATATATTTTAAAATAATTTTTTATTATTTTATTTTTATACTTTTAATATAAATAATTATTATTATTATAATGTTTTTTCATAAATAATTTATAAGGAATTCATAATATTTTTATTTGTATGAAAATATTAATTTTAATATAATAAAAAAATAAAAACAAATATAAAATATTAAAAAATAAAAAAATAAAAACAAAAATAAATGTAACTAAGAGTTCGAATTTTCCCATCTCCGTCCCGCCTGCTTAATTTTTAAATGCAGATGCTTAAATCGAAAAAAATAAACGAAGCTTTTTGATAATATATTAATTAATAAATTTTTTGTTTAAATTTTTAGTTACATTAATTATTTTTTGTAAAAACTATAACATTTTGTCTCCTAACTTACTAGTATTACCCACCACTCAAAAAGTAAAACCAAGACAAAATAACTTCACTTTCACTAATTTTGTCCCCGCTTACTATCCCAAAGATCTACCAAATCGTCTGCACTTCACTAATTTTCATTCAAAAATTAGTCTAATTCCCCTCATCCCACTTTACCAAACACTCCACCTCAAGGCCAACAAAATCAACAAAGGGAGGCGTATTTGTGAAAATGGATGGCTTAGGTCTAGTATTCTAAAAGAAAGATGGGTCGGAAAGAAAAGTGCTAAAAAGCTCAAATAATCTTAAAAATTTAGGTTATTTATTTTTTATAATTTCAATTTATTTATCGTGTTTTGAATTCTTAAAAAACTATTATTAAAAGCCTATTAGCACTAAAAAAAAATTTATATTTTTTTTATGTGGTGTTTATCATTTTGGTTTAACTTAATAAAATTATTTTAACCGTAATAATTGATATCAATAAATTATTTTTTAGTTTGACTAAAAAATTAAATATCTCTTTTTTTTTTTATAAGTTCATAATTTTGTTAAATATCTCTTGTATTTAGGAAAAAAAACACCATTTTAAGTAGAACTAAAAATAGAAACTGTAATGTTAAAAAAAAAATAGAAATCGAAATTTTGATTTAAAGACTTTTGAAATGTAATCTCTATATAAGTAATAATGAATATTGTCTTTAACACAAGTATTTTTTTTTATTTATGTTATTTTTCCGTATTTTAAAAATATTTCCATGAATTTTAAAGTATTTTTTTTAATTTTTATTTTACCAATATTTTTGTAAAAATATCTATTGATAATTTATCGATCTTTCTGATATATTCGTAAAATTTAAATACCGATATATCCATGTTTACTGATATTTTGATTCTTGGATATTACGAAGCATGGTAGATTTAATATTTTTTAAGTGAATATTTTTGTTCTCTTAAGCCATCATGATTTACTCGGTCGTTTAATTCAAGACCTTTGAGATTAATTAAAGTGCGCGTAGATCATCTAGACATTCATGATCATAAAAAAATTTAAAAAAAGTGAATATTTTTTTATTCTTGCCAAGGGGATATAAACATATCCGGAAAGCAAGTCATTAAGCGCCAAACTTATGAGACAAGTAGTCTATTCCATCATGTACTTAAATTCAATTGAGTTGGTTTTTATCAAACGGGTCATTAGTAAACCTTCCTTCTACTATCTTATTAATTGTCTAATTGTTAATTTATAAACATGACTCAGCCATGATCTATAAATATTTACTTTTTCATGTTATATATTTATTAGGATGTTAATTTCACTTTTAATTTTAACATGAGATGTACGTGTTCATTGTCTCTCATCAGATCCCTTTAGAGCCAATTGCAACATTTGCCCAATGGATGTAATGTTGAAGATTAGTCATAAGATGTCTTTTCTCGAACTTAGGCACATCGTTTAAAAGTCCATCACATTGATTAAGAATCCAAATTAAAATAATTCCCTTTAATCATAAACTATTTACTTATTTCCATTCTAAATTTTGACATAAAATTGGACAATTGTAAATAAAGTATTCCCATATTATTATTTCACTATTTAATTTAAGATTAATAAGAAAAAATTATCATAACTTGGATGTATTCAACAGTGGAGTCAGAGAATAAAGTAGCAAAAGCATGATAGCATGATGATATTGTGATTTCCTTCTCAACCCTTGGTCTCCTATCCCATTCCTATCAGCGAATGTCACTGAATTACTATATATAACATATATAACAGGTAATTGAAGAGACTATTATAACTTTTACTATTTAACTCTTATCTGCATATAAGTTTTTTTTTATCCTATCAACATTTTTAAATTTGCTGAATGCTAAACTA
The DNA here is from genome assembly GCA_016808115.1 of Tetrastigma voinierianum. Classification (NCBI taxonomy): domain Eukaryota; kingdom Viridiplantae; phylum Streptophyta; class Magnoliopsida; order Vitales; family Vitaceae; genus Tetrastigma; species Tetrastigma voinierianum. Next base: position 125,319 of record JAEQBH010004372.1, on the reverse strand, counting down.
AAAGCCAGTTTTTTTGAAAACAACTTCATAATTAAAATTTTAATCAACGCTGAAAAGTGTTTTTCAAGAGATAATTTTCTATAATTTTAAAATTTGGAATTTAAGTCGAAAAATGTTTCTCTAAACATTTTCAATTTTTCAAATTTTTTAAAATGTCTCATTAACACTTCTTCAAATCAATAAATGTTATAATAAAAGGTATTTTAGTGCATACACCTTCATGTTTCAATATTTCAATCAACTCGAAAGTTATTTTTTTGAAGAGACAATTTCTATAATTTAAAATTTTTTGAATTAAAGCTAAAACACTTTCTAAATTATTGCAATATTACACCAAAAACGTATTTTGAAAATACATATTTATAATTTTGAAAGTTTTAAATTAACATTGAAAGCGTCTTTAGAAGATACACTTTCTATTATTTTAAAATTTTTTGAATAAGTTGAAAGTGTCTCTTCAAGAGACACTTTCTAGATTGTCTTGCTGACATGAAAAAAACTACATTATATTTAGGATAATTTTTCAAACTACATTTTTTTTAAGATTTTTTTTAATTTCTTTATTATTTTTAGGAAAGTTCCGAATTTTAGGGGCATAGCCACCTCGTCACTTATTGACACCGCCGCTAGTCATGTATATGAAAAAGGTAAGCAAGAAAAACATATGCAGTGATATTATTAAAGATATGGTTCCATAGGGTACAATATGAAGCAATTGCTTCAAACACCTGGTAAAGAGTACTTATTAAATAAAACCAGCAATAAAACCACTCAACTTCAATCAAAACCACTCTAGTTCAATCTTCATTTGACCGCAACTCAATTACAGGACGATCGATAAATTATTGCCCCATCTGGTTTATTTTTATCTTAGTAAGATTTCAAGGTGTTACCAATGTCGAGTACAAAACGGTACCTAACATCAGCCTTCTCCAGTTGCTCCATGGCAGCGTTTATGTTAAGTCCATTGGAATAACCTCAATATCTGCAGTTATGTTGTGTTTTCTGGCGAAATCAACCATTTCCTGTGTCTCCTTCATCTATCCTGCACAGCTGCCGCCCCACTACCTTCTGAAAGGATTTCACACTTCTTGTCTAGGGTTTCTCCTGTACAGATGTCTTATTGCTACTCATATACTGTTGCAGCCGTATGGTGGTGGAGTGGTTATTCCTTTTCTGACCAACACGTGTCCGAATACACTTCGGAGTTAGATGATTATAGTGTCAAGCCTAACTTTTCACATCAACATGGCCTGTGCGACGGCCACTCTTGACACCCTGTTGAGGGACCCAACCTTCCACACTACCATCTTCATAATTTCACGTCGACCGGTTTCACCTGCTTCGTAATTACAAGAAAACCCATTCCAGCCCCTCCGACCGCCTCAGGCAGTACGGGCCAAGACCCTTCTTCATAGCCTGGCCTCATTAGCGACAAGCTCCCCCGCTATTCCTAGCATGCCGACCCCAAGAGTCTCCCCAATCCATGTGCACCCTAAAGTGCACCTCCAACTCTCAAACGCATGCCCGTAGGGACACCCGTGATTCTCCTCAATTTCATACATCGCGCACCCCAACATACATAGCACTCCCTCTTATTGCTGAATCGCTATTGTATCTGGGACTTAGGTAAAGATCAGTGACCAACTCTCATTCGCTTAAATCTTGCACGCCCTCGGTGCGAGCACACGCATTCACCATGCGTCAGCCATGAGAAGGCCCCTTTGAAGCTCCTCTTGAGCCATTTCCTCAATCCGAGCTAATGCTCATTGGTACAAGGACGTCCCAAAGGGAAAAGATGTGGCTTCACACAACCATGCTTCTCATAGCACCCCGAGAGTAGTACGCCTCCCTGTACTCACTTCCACCCCTAGTAGGGGGCCAAGCTCCTCTCCATACTAGCCACCTGATACGACCTTATCAAATCGAGAGGAGGCATAACTACGCATATTCTCCGAATTTGTGGTGCAACTTCATCTTTAGCTTCAGTTGATTACTTGTACTGCCATAGGAGAGATTGACCACAAGATCAAAAGAAAAAGAAAACCTCCCTGTTCCCCGCTCTTGCCTTACTCTAATACCAATTGTCACTAGCCTAACTTTTCACAACGACATGACTCGTGTGGGCCCTCTCGACACCTGTCAGAGACCCGACCTTCCACAACACCACCACTTTATATTCCATGTTAATTAGGTTTCGCCACGCCGCAGGCTTATCGGGAGCTGTAGCTCTAACTTCTTGGGTTGCGCAAGGTAGGCCAAGACCTTTCGTAGTCCCCAGTCGCAGGCATTGCGACAAGAAACTCCTCGCACTTGCCTTGGGCTCACCTTGGTAGGCATGCCTTGACTCCTAAGCGTCTCCTCAACACTCCTGCACGCACCTCCATCTCCTAACACACACGCCTGTAGACACGGTATTCTCTTCACCTCGTACGTTGCGTGCGCACCAACCAACATAGCACTCCTCCTGCGCTTGTCCATTGTTGTCCTAGACCTAGAGTAAAAGTCAGTAACAAACTCTCTTCCCACGCCAAAATCTCTTACACACCCTGGAATTGCAAGGCAAAAATTGCCATGTGCGATAGACCCCGAGCCCGGCTAGGCAGGTTAGTGGAGTCGAGCAGAAGCAGGGAGACGCCAGTGGCTCCATTAACGAATCATTTATCGAAATACGTTTAAGTCTTTCCCACAAATAACTGCGGAGCGATTTCAATTTAGGGATAAACCCATAACATTTACATTTAATAAGTAAAATTTTACGATGAAGGCATTGTGCCTATTCAAAATGGTTTACAAAATAGATATTCGAGTTCAAAATGTTTTACAAAATATCAAAGTTCAAAAGAAACATGGCGCTGAATGTACAGTGAGACATACTCCTGCCAATTCCTTCTTTATGACTACGACGCTCACCGATCTTGGATCCGCTTTGAATCCTTTATATATCACTGGGATACTGGCATTGGCCAAAACATCACGTTAGCATTTTCATGTAGTGGTTCTATCTGATTCTCTCTTCCATTTCGAGTTTAAGTAGTCGGCTGTTTTCTAAACAATGCTTTTGAATCTTTTGAATGATCCATCATATTAACACATATTATGTCATATACATCAATTTACGGTTCATTGATGTTCAAATATACTTTCTCTTATGCAATAAATCATTTGCAATCATGCATTCGTAACTTTCTTATTATTTCAATTTGCAATAATGCATTTCAATTCAATATGTCAAAAAATACGAAAATCAGACGTTTAGTTCTGCCCTTATGAATTTAACCTATGTTTAGGTATATAGGATATCGAATCAGAGCCGCGGTCTAGTGAGGCTGCAGTACAGGTATAAAAACATTTGTTTTTATAACAGTCTGGTCCACGGCCCGGAGCTCTCTGACTAGTTATTAAAATCAATTCGTGAACACTACGGAGTATTATCCCGGGCTACGGATCGGGTGACACGCATCAATATTCGGTTCTGATCGCATGGTGTTTATTGGTATACCAATTTATCCTTTTCTTGATTAACGGTTAATCATTCTCTATTAAGGGCTTTCAAATCCACTCTACGCAGCAAAATACGGTATAGTATGTATGTTTATTTCAATAATTCGTTTCAATAATCATGAAATTTTCAATATGCAAATCAACATCTCAAATCAATCAAAAACAATGATATGCTTTTCACGAAACATTTAGAACAAACTTGTTCAATCTTAAAAACAAAGAGCAGGAGTAGATGTTCAAACATATCAGTTTTCATTTATGATTTCAAATAATGCATACATGCAAATATTTGACAAACTTTCTAACCAATTAGTTCAAATCAATATGTAGCTTTCATAAATAAACATTTCACAAGCAATGCTTGAGAGAGGAAATGAGGTTAGAGAGATATGGAGACAGGAAACCAATACTTAGAAGCCAGGAAAAGGAATCCCAGAACAAACCAAAAGTTGCCGTCGCTTTAATTCTGACCACCAGAATCTCGACCTCAAACTAGACTTTCTCAGTTAACCCCTAATCCATCACATATTTTACTGACGATAAATGGCATAACCGAAAATCATTTGTTCATTCTGGATTTTTTGGTTGGGGTTGTTGCAAATACACCTTCACTTTCCCAGGTATTTGCGGGGACAATTGGGCCATATTTTGCTCATAAATCCTTCTAGAAAATTATAGCTCTATGAGATTACATTTTTAGTAGGAATTTGAGATCATCTTTCATTTGGATCACTTGAAACACAAGATTATGGCATCTTTATGCAGCTAGGTGGGTATGCCCAACTCACTCGGTTACCTACTGTTTTTCTCAATTTCAGGAGTCTTAACTCCATAAATTGGTAATGGTTCCTTCTACTCATTTGAAGATATGGTTCTAAGGTTTCTTCTCCAATTGGAATCATCCAATTTGGATCAATATAACTCAAGTTATTGCATTTTACATCCATACTCTTTCAATTTGCCAAAGCAAATCAAGTTATTCTTACACATAGCTCTTTGAAAAATTTCTATGGGCACTTTGGGGTTATAATTTGCATACACTTCCTTTAAGTAAATTATTTTCCTAAAAGTCTAGTTTACCTTAGAATTTGAATCATCGAATTTGGATGAGTGAAACTCAACTTATGGCTAAGCAGCTATATGATATAAAACGAGCATAACCAGTGGTTGCCAGGCTCCTTGGCTAGTCGTATTTGGGTAGCCAAGAGTTTTTGTTTCTCCCTAGTCTCTTCTATACATTTGTAGCCCTATCTCTTATGGTTCTTTACCAATTTGAATCACTTAATTTGGATCATTATAACTTAATCTATAGCTAAAACAAGAATATGGGTTTTTTACAAAATTTTGACAGCATTTCCTTTGAAAACTCAACATTTTCTCTTTTTACAAACACTACATAAAACCAATCCAAACCAATCCCAACCAACAATACAAAACAACCTTAACACAATCCCAAACTGCACAACCAAAACAAAACTCTTTTTTATCCACATTTTGGGGGTTTTCCCCAACTCAAACACAAGAACAAGGGTTTGGGTTATTTCTTACCTCAAAATCTCTTGGAACCTATGCTTTATGGCTCCGCTTCTTCTCTTTGATCACTTGGAGACCCAAATAGAGGATGATCCCACCAAATCTGGATATTCCTCTTTAGCTCTTCTCTTCTCACTCCTCTCAAAAACGTGATTGCTCAAGGAATGAGCTCAGAACATCTTTGGTCTTTTAAAACTCATTTAGAGAAGTGTAAAAGGCCATGTTTGGCCTTCCACCTGACTATACCTTCACCATTTTTCTACTATTTGGTTTAAAATATCTCTCATTTTTCCTCAAGGCGCTTGTTTGGCTACAAAATGCATTTTTGGGTTAAAGTTCTCTCCAGTAATGCGTCTAAAGCTCACGCGTTCCTATTTGCATAAATCACATATTTACATGAACGCTACATATAACTTGTTTACAATTGACCTTAGGTCACTCATTTTCATATTTCAAATTTGTCATTTTTCACTTGGGTAATTTCCAAGTGTAATCAATTCTCATTTAGTATATTATATTGCATTTGGCTCTTAATGTATAATCATTAATGCAATATTCGTTTAACGAATTAAAATCTACGAAAGTTATTTCAATTTATACCGAATATATAATAAGGTTTTATTATATAAGAATTATATGGTATTTTTGGGGGCGATTCTGATGTCTGCCAGAATGTTAGCTCCTCCTAAGTCTTTTCCTTTGTTTGTGCTGATGCTCATTGGCATAGGGACGTCATAATGGAAAAGCTTCACACAACCATGCTTTGCAACCTAGAGTTTATTCACAGGACTTTATACAGGTCAGGGAACAACAACAGAGCGAGCATAAGGTGCTATGATGATTTGGCGTGCACATAGTGTGTGGTGAGAGAATACCTTGTCACGGGCATGTGTCGAGGTAGGAGCGCTTCAAGGTGCGTAGGGTGTTGGGGGGCGCTTGGGAGTTGAGGCATTTCACTGCGAGGTGAGCGTGAGGGCGCGCAAGAGGCTTCTTCGCTAGTGCGGGACTAGACTATGAAGAAAGGTTTTGGCACTTGTGCAAGTGGGGTGTTGGCCCGGGTCGCTTTCTTGATAAGCATTAGGCAGGGCGAAACTAGTCAGTATGGATTATGAAGATGAAGGTGTGGAAGGTTGGGTTCCTTGACAAGGTAATCGAGTAGCCGCCGCGTGTGGTCATGGCGTTGTGGATTGAGACTCACAGTACAAAGACCGGCCGTTTCTAGTTTACATAACAGGATGAACTTGGACAGGGACTCCCTAGTACACCTATATAACCAGTAGAGTTGGCATACTAGAAAGCTCAGAGTGGTTTACTTCCTCAACCAAGTAGAACGAATTGCCTGATTACTAAACATCATCTCTTCTGGTCTTTTCTCTCTTCAATTTTTTTTTGGGTATGCATTTTGTCATTAAATTAATTCATAGCGCTTTGTTTTTTTCCCCTGTTATCATAACACATTCAGCATCATAAACAAAATTTCTCCTCAAACTAGGTTCAGTGACAGAAGTTTATTGCATATGATCAGCTCAACTCTTGTTTCTCTCCGACAGATATAACAATGAACTACTCACCACAAGAATATAACTTCTTCTCTAGTCTTTAACATCAACACAATACGACATCCTCACTGGTAAATTCATTTCAATTTAAATGGTAATACAACTCTATTTGGATAGATATCAAATGCCACATGAGGCATATATGCCAATCGTACTAAAAAAAAAAATGCTAACAGTACCTTTGGTATAATATAACCAAAGTCAGTAGTAAATACTAAATACTTAAAACACAACTGCAAACACCAAATCAATCCTCATGTTTCCAGGGGGTGAGATCGTGCTCAACCAGCTTATCTTAGGCAGCTTTCAGTGTGTTGTAATGTCGATCTGGCAGTACTAACATCATTCTTCTCCAGCCGCTCCATGGGCGGTATTCGGAATAGTCAATTAGAAATAACCTCTTCTGCAGTTGTATTTATGTTTTCCAGCAAAATCAATCATTTCCTGTGTCTCCTTCATCCCTCCTATGCAGCTACCAGCCACTATCTTTCTTCCTGCCATTCAAATTCCCCATTAGATATGCAAGATCTCATCTACCTACAATCCAATTTTTGCTCCTAGAAATAACAAGTTGAGAGTTGGGAGAGTAAATTACTTACCCATAAGCAAAGAAAAGACTGGTAGCTCAAGGGGTCTATCTGGTGCCCCAACCATAACTAGCTTCCCTTGAGATTTCAGCAAACCAAGCAATGGAAGAAGAGGGTGAACTGCAGAGACTGTATCAATGATACCATCCATCGTCCCCCATGGCAACTAACAAAATTCAAGTCCAGAAATCTATTACTATAAACTGTACAATCATCGAAGAAGTTAGAAGAACCAAGACACCACAGCATATATAATAAGTTACCAGCATTTGATCAGGGTCACGGCTGACTAGAAAGAATCAACCTCTGCTCTGGGTGTGTTCTATGGCTTCCCACTCCTTCTTGTGGGAAGTGCTTGATCACAGTCTGCTAACCCCAAAAGCCTTAGCAAAACCAGAAGCTATGTCCCAGCCCACCTAAGCCTACCACACCAATGTGCGCATTTGGAGTTTGAGGTGAATCCAAGTATATTGCAAAGGGGCTATACACTGTGATCCCAGCACATAGCAGAGGAGCACCGGCATCTAGGGAGATTGTCGGGAAACAAACAGCGTGCCAGCTCCTCGGCAACCATGACATCTGAATAGCCTCCATATGTGATGGTTCCATCATAGTAAGTGGCACCATAGGTTAATATCATTTCGGGGCAGTAATTCTCAAGATCATTAGCACAATTATCACAAGAGTGGCAAGCTCCAACCATGCATCCAACACCAACTTTATCTCCTACTTTAAACTTTTCCACCTTGCTTCCCACCTCTGTCACTATGCCTACAATCTCATGCCTGCATTCCCCAATTCAGTTTCTGTGAGTATTAAATGTTATATATATATATATATATAGTTCATGAAAAGGATAATTTAATAGTATCATCTGTACTGTAGGGGTGAGGTGATGGGCAATCTTGCTTTCTGACCGTAAGAAAGCGCACTTTGAAACAAGAACCTTTTTGTTAGGTTTCCTAATATGGGGTCTCCTTTCTCTTTCAATATTTCCAATGAGCGGTAGAAGAAAATGTAAGAATTTCTTAATGTGGGCTTTATTAATTGAAATTAATTGAATTAGTTTGGTCTAATAAGGTGAATATATGGATTAGCACATCGGTCCCAATATGGGTGCTGGTGTGGGCGAGTGCGACCAGACCCGTAATGAGGAAAGAGCCCGTGGTCGAAGACTCTATAAATAGTGCTAAGGGTCTCCCTAACCATAATGATGCGCGTTTACATTTAGCATACAGATTTGGAAAACTTTCCTCTGTGAGTGGCAATCTCATTAGGCCAGTGTTTTAACGAAAGGGATTGGGGAGAAGAACTTGAGTTCGTGTTCGCGGACCGTCGCTAATTCCGCGTCAAGCATAATGGATTCCAAACCAGGTACGCAAATCGATAATTCTCTCCGTTATTGTGTTTTGTTTTCTAACTATGGTGATCCAGGGGCGTCACCATTTTAGGTAGCCTACATTTATTGCCGAGCCTACCATGGGTGGCAAAACATCACGGATTAGAGCAAATTTTTTTTTGTTCGAGAGGTTTTTGTCCGGGTTCAAATTTTTATCAGTTGAAAGTTAGGGTACATATTTGGAATCTACGTCGAGACGAAGATTGATGGAGTGTGTCGGCCGGAGGGAGGCGAACGCAGCAGATCACACGATACTGCACGGCGCACTAGGCTCGATGGCGGGTGGCGGCCCCGCAGTAGCGACCGTTAACGGCGGCGTCTCTTGCGTGATAGCGCGCGATGACGTCGTAGCTGCGTCGCCGAGGCCGAGATCGGCGGCCGGATCGACTGCGAGCTGGTCGTTGGCGGGCCGGTACGACCGCGACCTACTGGAGTTGAGCCGGTTTACGATGTTTGAACACTTTCGCGACCCGCAGCGCGCGCCGCCGGGCGCGTGAGCGTATCAGAGCGTCCGTTTTGGGCGATCTTGATGCCAAACCTTCAAATGTCGAGATGCTCTACATTGTGGTATATTTATTTTACATGTTTGAAGCTTTTACAGATGTGAAAATACGTATAGAACCCTATGTACGCGTATTTTTAGGGTATTTTTGTGTATTTTCTTGTATTTCTCTATGGTTTCGAAAATATGTATGGTAGCTCACATGTATATCACCACATAAGGACTGTGTAGAGTGTAATTCATTGTCTATTAATGAATTGAACAGTATAATTAGCATGACGTGTAATGCCAAAGGAACTTATACGCCTGTTTTTTACGTTTGGCGTACATATATATACTCCATAGCGAATGTGATACATAAAGTTTATATCCACAGTATGAGAGATTTTCAGGATTCAATTGGGTTGTGACCGCGGTGGCACACTTGGCCCGGGTTTGAGAAATGTCAGTCATATTGTGTGGTGGGGATGTCTCTGTTTATTGCGTGATCATACTCTCCCGAGGAGGGTGATCTTGTGTTAGTTCATCGGAGGTACATGTACCAGCATGTGCTTGAGAAATGGCCCGATACGGGGTGGTTCATACACCCAAAGGGTGGTGATTTCGAAGATTAGAATATGTTCTCATGGCCGCGTCATGTGGAGTGTCTGGCTTGTGTCCTTATTTTAAAGGTGATTATGTGATGATGTATGTAATTCTGCAGTATAAGTATTCATGATCTTTAGATTGTATTGTTTGTTTGTTTTCGATTCACTTTTTATGCTTGGCAATTCCATTTAATTGAGGTCATGCGGATTGAACTTTAGAAAGTGAAAGGGATTTTCTATTTGGAATGGGCGCGGTTTGCACATTGCTCTTACCCCTGAAAAGATAGCGGCGGATATCACGGCCACCCGGTGAAGGTGAAGCGGACTATCTTTGCACGGGAAAGAGCAATCGGATTGCCCATTGACAATGAAAGAAATCCGTTCGAACAACTTACAAAAGTGGTTTACCAGCGGCTATAACGCTAGGGAAATGATGGCGACGCGAGGTAGAAACCGCATTCATCTCTATCTTTGAGGGATTGATTACGAAACTGCGAATATTATTATAGTATGATGGTGCTGGCTGGGGTTAGAAATTATGTCCTTAGGATGGTAGGGCAAGACAAAAGCTTCAAGCTCTTAAATCGAACCCGTGCGATGCTTCAGGTATTGCATCAGAAGCCCTAAACACCCTTCCACGATTTTGGGATTGCAAGACAAATTACAATTCCCCGAGATGAGACTTGATCAGGTTAATGACATTAGCAAGGGTGGTGGCGAGGAGGAAGAAACAAGAAGGAGAAAGACATCTGGCCTTATATGTTTCTGGATTCCCACAAAGGAAAAACCAGAGATCGAATCGTACTCATACGGGTACTCATGACAGCTACTTGGGTCGATGACAATATCGTTAAAGAAGACATCCTTCAAAAGGGATGGTGGCCATTGCCTTCTTTGTAGAAAGAAATGTCACATAAGAAAGGATTGTGCAAAGTTTAAAAGCAGTTGTCAAACGTCGAGCCTACGGGTAATGATTCTTTAGCACTTGTTTGTGAATCAACCTATCGAGAAGCACCATCAGTTCTTGGTGGCTTTCGATGGCGGTGCAACTAATCGTATTTGCGTTTACCATACGAGGATTCATAAGCGGGAGGGAAAGCGAAAATCAAGATGAATCAGCTGTGGGAAACAACTGAAAGAAGGCGATGTTGTGTTTATGGAATGTAATCTTGATTCTAGACTGGTTTTAAGATTAATGTTGGCACTTTTGCATGTACCTTCATTTTAGGCGAGACTTGTTTCCAGTATCGTAATTCTTTTGAAATCCAAGAAGCGATGTTATTTCTTTGTTTCTTAATTCAAATAAGGTTGGGTGTTTATTATATGTCCAACGGATTAATACAGTGTGTTTATCTCCCAGTAACTTATATAAGGTAAACATCTGTTGAAAAGGTTGTTTCTAAGAGACCATTACCTAGGAACACAATCTTATGCATTGTGGCATAGCTTGGCCATATCTCTAGGATAGAGTAGAAGGTGATAAAGACTAACATCACACTCTTAAAATGACTTAGAGGAACATGTGGCTTTGTTGTAGAGAGCCAAATGACGAATAAGAAAGAAAAGCTGAGTCAGAGTTCGACTTGTTGGAGGTCGTTAATAGCCGTGTAAGGAGTGGACCTTATCTGACAACCTTGTGTGAAATTGCATTTCATCACATTTATTGATGACTATTCTCGATATGGTTATCTGTACTTGGATTCAGAAAAAATTTGAATCTCTTGAGCCAAAGTTCAGTTTTGGATGAAGTCGAGAACGGTTGGGAAAAGTCATAAAGGTTGTTTGATCGGCCAGGGTGGGAGGGAAGTATTATGGCAAGCATGGCGATGCCGAACGATAAGGGCCATTCGCCGAATCACTTAGAGGATGCGGGATAGTGGCACAATTTACTATGCAGAGTCACGAGCAAAATGGTGTGGCCAGAAGCGCATCGCGCTCTTATGGAAATGGTAAGGAGTATGATTAGTAGGACAAATTTGGTTTTACGTGAGGGTGAAGCTTTAGCTTGACTTTGTATGCATTACGAATGGAGTGTACCCTACAAAAGTTGTTCCATTGACTCCGAGTTATGGATCATGTAAGCCTAGCTTAAACCATCTTAAGGTTTGGGATGTCCCGCATAAGTGAAGTTGTATAATTCAACATTAAGTAAGTTGACTCGTAACCACTGTTACTTTGTATCTTACCCTGAATATCTGGCGGATATCGGTTCTATAATCCCAATGAAGGTACAGTGAATTGTGGAATCACAGACAAACAAGCTTTGAAATACGCACAAGAAGAAATTTCAAGCCACGTATCACTGGCGATAATAGCATTCCATGGCATTACAGATCTTTATCTCCTCCCATACGTATAATTGTGGAAACTCCTAATACACACTCATATCAACCCGCTGAGGCTCGGGATCCCGTTGTCGAGACAGCCCCACGAAGTTCATCAAGGCTCAAAGTGTGATGGCTATTAAGTACCCAAAGAGAAGGGAGATCCACTAGGGGAGACGACCACCTGTTCAATCGACTATTTAGTCTATATAGGAGAGCAAGACTACGATATCTGGGCTTTCATACCGATCCAACGACTTATGCGGTTTGCTTGGTCCTCAATCGAATCGTGGTCGATGCAATGAGAGATGAAATTCAATCTATGAGGCATAATGGAGTTTGGGAACTTGTTGAATTACCCGGATAGTTATAGACCCATTGGCCAAATGGGTATAAGTGACTAAAAGGGACCCTAAAGGAAAAAGATTGAGAAGCTTTGCCGACTGCAGGCCAGAAGGTTTCACTTCAGAGAGAAGGAGAATTATGAAGCAACCTTTTCTCCGGTCTCTTCTAAAGATTCTTTCGTAGTGATCATGTCATTAGTTGCTCATTTCGGAGCATGGAGTTACACCGTATGGATGTTAAAACCGCTTCTCAATGGAGACCTTAATGCAAGAAGTCTATATGATGCAACCCGGTTAGTTTTAGGCAAATGATTCAGCACGCTGTATGTAGACTCGAAAAAGTCTATTTATGGTCTCAAAGCAAGCTTCTAGACAATGGTACTTAAAGTTTCACAAGAGCCAAGTGTTTCATATGGTTTTGTTGATAACAGCAGATCAATGTATATACCGTGAAGGTCAGGAGGAATTCCATTTTCCTTATACTTTATGCTTGACGATATTTCGCTGCATTATCACTTAAGCATCGCATTTACAAAGTTTTATGTTGTCAAAGAACTTTGATATGAAGGACCTCGTGAGGCGTCTGGTCCCGGGCATCGAGATCTGCAGGAATCGCTCGCGACTATCGGCGATCTCAGAGCAAGCATACGCTGATCGATTTTTAGAAAGATTCAACACGCAACAACGTAGCTCTAAGAATTGCTCCTCTGCCTGTAGCGTGATAAGTCGAGTCTCGTCACAATGTCCATTCGGGATTTTCGAGAAAGCCTAAATGAAGAATGTACCTTGGTGCCAGTGCACTCGGGAGTATTATGTATGCTCAAGTATGCACTAGGCCGTATATCGCTTTTGCAACGCGTAATTTCTGCGCGATATCGTACCAAATCCGTGACACGGTCAGTTGCCGCCAAGAAGGTTGGCGAGGTACTTAAAGAGACAAAAGACTATATGCCGATTTACAAACATGTTCAGACCTACAAATAAAGTTTGGTATTCTGATTCGACTACTGGTCGTCAGATGAAAAGAAGTCAACAACAAAGTTACATCTTTGGGTTAGCAGGAGGTGCGTGATCATGGAAACATAAATCAATGGCATCCTCTACCATGCAAGCGAGCTCAGAAGACGCTTTTCAACCGCTACTCGCGCAATTTGGCCCGAAACCTCATTACGAGTCACGACTATTTGATTTTGGCGGATAGCCCATACAGCGCTTGTATTGTGACAATAACTCATGGTGTTGTTTGTTAACAACAACAAAGGTCTCAAGGGTCTACACACGGAGGTCAAGTACCCGACTATAAAGGAAAAGTTTTAGACCTATGGATATCAGAAAGGAGCACATTTCAACAGATGATATGATTGCAGATCCGTTTAACTAAAAGCCTTTCGCCTGCGGTATTTGATCGACATGTCATTAACATAGCTTAGGAGTATCATGGGATACCGGCTAATTGTGCGGAGCTGTTAGTTTTTATGTTGTTCTTATGAAGTTTGTATATGATTTACTACATTTTTGTAATATTTGAATATGTATCAACTCTTTGCATTCACGAGGTACAGAATGTATATTTATCAAGTCAGCACATATAATTGCTGAAAATCTCGAGGCATCACAGAAAACCTCGAGTACGTGCTATGGGGCATTCTCGCATTAAATTTTTAACAATATGTCTCATACACATAAAGTACGCTTAATCATCAAGGTAAGATATATAATGTGTTCGTTGAACTCGTGATGGATATTCTCTGGTGACACACTAGGTTTTTGTGACACTTAAGGAGCAGAGAATTCGACTAACAAAATGGATACCACATGAAGAATCACTCATTTATGAGGTATTGTCCATTTTAACACACTACCATATCGAATCCACGCAAAGTTGAAAGCACTCGTGACCATGAAAGGGTTCGCGTGAGTACACGCAGCTACCGCCTACGCCAGTTGTTCAAGACTTTATGATCGGACATTATTAATAATTTCTGCATCATGAGGGAAAGACATACTAGCTTCAATTAATATCATCAAATAAGAGTAACGTAGCACTTCTTAACGTAGCTTTATTAATTGAAATTAACTGAATTAGTTTGGTCTAATAAAGGTAAGATATATGGATTCTTAATCGCCTAATATAGACATAAATGTGGCCGAGTATGGCCCAAATTGTAATGAGAGGGCCCGTGGTCGAAGACTCTATAAATAATGCTCAAGTCCCTCCCCTAACCATAATGATGCACATTTGACTCGCATACGTATGAGAAAATCCTCTCTCGGAGCGGTAATCTGCCAGCCAGCTGCGGTTAACGGGCGTGACAGGGAGAAGAACTTGAGTTCGTGTTCGCGGACCGCCACACTCTCACAAGATAATGGATTCCAAACCAGGTACGCGAATCGACAATTCTCTCCGTTATTGTGTTTTGTTTTCTAACTATGGTGATCCGGGGCATGCCATTTTCGTGGCCTACAGAAAATTCAAAGTTCGGGGCTGAAAATGGACTCATCCAGTGCAAGAAGTTGAAACTTACAAGCCAAGCCGTAGGAGCTATGAACATACCCAGATATGATCAAGGCAATGTTTGTTATTTCTTGTCAAACCCTTTCTTTTCTCCATTTAAAAGTACTTTTTAATTTGACTCAGCATTCCTAATTGACAACATCATAAATTACAAGGAGCTCATTCTGAATCCCATATTGGCCAATCTACACCACTTAAGCTTTAGATCTTTGTATGTCATTATAGATCCTCAAAACAGGAACAAGAAAGGAAAAAAAAAATGGAAGGAAAATAGCAAGAAGAAGAGTAAGAGAAGAGGGAAGATACCCAGGAACTAGAGGGTAGGTGGAAAAGCCCCATTCATTCTTGATACTATGTAAATCGGAGTGACATATTCCACAGTACAGCACCTTGAACCTTACATCCTTTTCTCCGGTTGCCCTGCAAAGCATCAGTTTTTACACAAACCCCATTATTATCTTCTTTCATAAAAAATAAAACAAAATAAAACAGAAAATACTGAAACCATGCAAAAAATTACTGTTTCTTGCAAGTGGAAAATGCAAATCATATTCTGAGTAGGGAAATGAATGAAGAAGAGGCATTAGTTTCTTTTTATTTGTCACAACAGAACAGAACAGGGTAGAAGATGCAAAACCTTCTGGAAAATTTGAACGGGGAAAGGACGCCAGATGGGTCTCTGGCTGCCCATCCGAAGGCCTTGGTAGGGTGCTCCAGCTCTGGTGAATTCGCCATTTTTCTTTATCTTTTCTGAATGAGAAATAGTGATAGAGCCCAAGAGAGTTGGGAAGAGTAGTACTCAGATAAAGATGAGGTGAAGAAAGAAACGGCAAAAGGAGGTATTTGTCGAAGCAGGGTAGGGTCTTTTTCTGGGCTGACGTATTGGATGAGGTAACAAAACTGTACCGGATAAAATTGCTTGGCGGTAACGTCGTTTCTGAAAACATCCGGCATGTAAGGTTGCAAATATTGCTTTCGCTACCGATATAGCCGTAGATAGATTTTATAGGATGCATCGAATACGTTGGTAAATATTTCTTTATATAAATATTAATATATAAAAATTAATAAAAATAATTCAAATTTATAAAACGCCAAGATAAAGTTCTATATTAATAATCAAATAGTATATATATATAATAAAAAATTTTAAAATCAAACGAAGATCGGATGCAGCTCAATTATAATATTCGATTTATGATCTCATATTAATAAATACAATAATCATATACTTCGTATTTCGATAATATTTGATTATAGCATTTAAATGCAAATATAAATGTCTTCACTAGACATCCAATTTTTGAATGATAAATTCATGTCATTCACATGCCCATTTTAAATATTAACTAATATGAAAAATTAATTTATTAATATATTATTACTAAATTAAACTAATTTAAAATATAAAAACTTCCAGATAATATTATAAATTTTATAATATGCATACACATTATTAACTAATATATAACTTGATTTCAAATATTAACTATTATGAAATATTAATTTATTAATATATTATTACTAAATTAACTAATTGAATATGAAAGTATCATATAAACTATCACAAAGTAAAAAAAAATTGGAGTGAAACAAGATTGATATAGTAGAGAATTTACAATCAAATGAAATGATTTTAGAGGTATTTATAGATTTTTTTTTTTATCAAAATAGTAGTTGGATGGTCAAAAAAATATTTGTAATTTAATTATAACCGTTGAATTTAATTTTGGTATAAATCTGATTGTTAGATCTTCTTCAAACCATTGAGATCAATCCATAACCATTGGATCTAAGGATTTCAAATCTGACAATTTGGATGTATCTCCGATATATCCCGATATCTCCGATATATCCCGATATATCTTTGATATTTTACTCAAAATTTAATTAACGAGTACATATGTCACAGACCCGATATTTTTCACGATATATCGGTCCGATCTAGATATATCACCGATATTATTGTTTTTTTCTTAATTTTTCGCTTAATCAATTATCAATAATCGATATCATTTCAACCCTTACCGATATCCGATATATAAGATATTTTAAACATTACGGTCATGATTTATTTTGTTCCATGTTCTATCAAAGGTTGGATCTTTGTTTCCAAATCAAATTTTTTATTCTGTATCACACTTGTCCTCCATCAGTGGTATGACAACTACGAAGGTTTACGAAATTTTAAAAATCGGTGGGGCATGGTGAAGAATAAGGTTAATATTTTAACGTTTTAATTTTTTGAAAAAAAAAATCTTATTGATTTGAGTTTATAATAGATCGAAGAATCCGAGATATAAATTACTAAAAATTAATAAAGATAATACAATATAAAGATTAATAGTATAAAGAATAAGCATAAAACTTATAAATTTGATAATATAATAACTAGAATATTAATCACTCAATTTCTCTTATATACTGATGACCATAATTTGATATCTTCGAATAATTGAATCCAGTTTACTTGTTTGATTGCCCCACACAAATAAAGTGCCATAACAATATAACGAAAAACGTCACATTATAACAAGTCGACGATAAACCAAACGTCGCAACAAAATGATGACAACTGCAATAAGAAGACAACATAAAAAAACATGAGAATGCCTAAATATTTGTGGAATAACCATTTTATTGAGCAAAAAAAATTAAAGAAAGAGATGCATATAGATGATTTTAAGCCAAGACTGACAAAAAAAATTTACCCTTCATTGTTTCTGGAAAAGGGGCTATAAAAGAATAAAATGAGAGAAAATGAGGGGAGGTATGACTAGTATTACAACTAGGGGTCTCCAACGAGACAGATTAGGCGACCTGACCCATAGAAATGAGGTACGTGGTGCAGTTTTGCATTTTATTGAGGCTTGCACCCACTCCAAGGGCCTTCTATTAGGTGGGCCTATGATGGATGGGCTTAATTGGCCTAGGATGGGTAAATCTAGTAGGTCTAGGGCGAGCGGGCTTGGTTGCCCAAGAATTAAAACAATTTTTTATTTATTTTTATTTTAACTCCTCACTCTAGCTTAAAATCTAATGTATAAACTAAATTGTACATTTATTTAAATTATATAATAAATATTTAACAAAATATATATTATAAATAAAATATTGTATGTTTAAAAAAAAAAAACATAGCTAGGATAGGGATGGCTTCAGGCGCACCTTAGGGCACACAAAGTTGTGGCTAAAATGAAGCCAGTGATCCAACCTTTCTAGAAACAGGCTCAGGTCGAGCCGGGTCACATGCTTCGGGTTTTTTGAAACCCCCTAATTTATAAACATTACTAAGTCATGATCTATAAATGTTTTCTTTTTCAAGTTATATATATATATATATATATATATATATATATATATATATATATATATATATATATATATATATAAAGAGCTTAAGCACTCTAAGAGTATACATTGAGTATACAGGAGCTGCTGCAAGATTATACAAAGATGGAGGGACAAAAAGCAAAGCTACCACCCAAAAAACTAGTCCCTTAGAGAATACACAAAAGAATTCTAGCCAATGAACACTCCACATTAGGGATTAACCCTGCCCAAGAAATTAAAACACTAACAAAGAATAGCTTCATTCTATTTGGGGAGAAAACCACATCCTCAAAAACAACTCTATTTCTCTCTCCAAATAGCCTAGATTAAACTAAGTGATGCCGCCATCCACACTTTTTTGGCTTTCTTCTTGATTGGAAAGCAAGACCATCTCGACAACACCTCGTTTAGAAAATAGGGACATACCCACTAAAATCCGAGTATGGACAACAAGGTTGCCCACATTCCTCACGACCGGTGGAGGGCAATGGAATACCAAGAGTGATCCAAATCTTCTCACCTTCTTACAAAAAGGGCACTACTGGGCATTTGATAACCCTTTTTTAATCGTCCACAAGCAAGTGCTTTACCCACCAAGCTTCCCAGGCGCAAAGACACACTTTTTTGGAGGTACGAACCTTCCAGCACTCTCTAACGACCGACAATGCCCCATCTTCCAATAAATTTTGAAGCTGCTTATTGGGAGGTGAAGATTCCATTTTTATCCCTCTTCCAAAGCAATTTGTCTCTTTCCAATTGATTAATTTTCTTTCGACTGATTAGATTTATGAAGTTTTAAACTTCATCCATTTCCCAATCATTGAAAGATCTTGTAAATCTTGGGTTCCAAGTCCCTTCCCCTCTTGTGGTATCTCATACCTCCGCCACCATTGCCCTTTTTGAACTAGCCAAAGCATACAAGGAGGGAAACATCAGTCTCAAGGGTCTTTCCTCGCACCACAAATCATCCTAGAATTTAACTCTACTACCATCCCCAATAACAAAATAGCAATCCTGTCTCAATTTTTTGTCTGCATTACTGATATCCTTCCAAAGGCCCACTCCGAAACTACCCCTTGGCTCTTTTGTGATCCAACCCCCTTCTTCAATTTGATATTTTAGGGTTATAACCTTTTTCAACATAAGGTTGTCCTCGATTGCAAGCCTCCACGCCCATTTGCCCAACAAGGCCTTATTCAGTATAGCTAAACTTCGAATGCCTAGTCCTCCTTTCTCCTTACTAAGGCACATGACATTCCAACTGACCAAGTGAATTTTCGTCTCCAAGTTTCCACTACCCCACAGGAAGTTCTTCTAAATTTTCTTCAATCTAGACTTGACTCCTTTAGGCAAATGGAATAGGGACATAATGTAAAGAGGCAAGTTTGGCAATGTACTTTGTATGAGAGTAAGTCTTTCTCCTTTTGATATGAACCGTCTCTTCCAAATGACAAGTTTTTTTCTAAATCTCTCTTCCACCCCATCTTACACTGAAATATAATTGCGACGCATTCCCAAAGGAAGACCTAGGTAGGTTGTCGGTAAGGACCATGTTTTACATCCCAACTCCAAAGTCAACTCGTCTAAATTCTCCACTCCTCCCATCGCCAAAACAATGCTTTTCTCCATATTGATTCTCAAAACTGAGATGGCTTCAAACCATAGAAGAATCCAGTTGAGATGGACCATCTCCTCCGAAGAGTCTCTACAAAAAACAAGGGTGTCGTCTACAAACAACAAGTGGGTAATATGCATCTCTGTATCGTTTATATTCGTTTTTTTTTTAACCCGTCAAGAATCCCACTGAGACAGCCTTCTCTATTAAGGCTGAGAAGGCTTTCACTCCCAAGACAAAGAGGTATATATGGGGAGAGGGGATCGCCTTGCCTCAACCCTTTGGAACTTCTGAAAAATCCTTCTGGACTTTTATTGATCAAGATAGAGAAAGAAGCTATTGAAACATCCTAATATATTTATTAGGATGTAAATTTCACTTTGAATTTCACCATGAGGTGTGTTCATTACTCAGCCGGTTGCAACATTTTCCCAATGGATATAACGTTGAAGATTGGTCATAAGATGTCTTTTCTCGAACTTGGTTATGGGCTTTATTGTATTGTTATCCAGGCTCATGGTTTTAAAGTCCACGACATTAATTAAGAATCCAAATTGAAATAATTCCCTATAATAAAAAACTATTTACTTATCTTCATTCTAAATTTTGACATAAAATTAGATAATTGTAAATAAAGAATTCCCATATTCTTATTTCACTATTTAATTCAAGATTAATATGAAAACAAAAAATCATAACTTGGATGTATAAAATGGCCGAAGCCAGAGAATAAAGTCAACAAAGGTATAATAGCATGATGATATTGTGATTTCTTTATGAACTCTAGGTCTCGTGTCCTATTCCTAATGGGGACTAACTTTTTTCAGAATTTTAGGAGCATAGGCATAGCCACCCTGGGGCACTTACTCCACCACTAGTCATGTATATGGAAACGGTAAGAGAGAAAAACATATGTTATGATATTATTAAAGATATGGTTCCATAGGGTACAATATGAAGCAATTGCTTCAAACACCTGGTAAAGAGTACTTACTAAATAAAACCACTCAACTTCAATCAAAATCACTCTAGTTCAATCTTCATCTGATCGCAACTCAATTACAGGACGACCGATAAATTATTGCCCCAGCTGGTTTATTTTTATCTTAGATAGATTTCAAGATGTCGAGTACAAAGCGATACCTAACATCAACAATCTTCAGTCGCTCCATGGCAGCGTTTATGTAGTAAGTCCATTGGAATAACCTCAATAGTTTCTAAGGGACTCCTAAATTTGTTTACCTATAACCAAAGGAAATGATAACATAGCAGCTCAAGTGGTTTACTTCCTCCACTAACTGCCTGATTACTAAACATCACCTCTTCTTGTCTTTTCTCTCTTCATTTTTTATTTTGGGTATGCCTTTTGTCATTAAATTAATTGATAGCGCTCTGTTTTTTTCCCCTGTTATCATAACACATTCAGCATCACAAACAAAATTTCTCCTCAAACTAGCTAGGTTCAGTGACTGGAGTTTATTGCATATGATCAGCTCAGGCGGCTCAGCCCACTCTTGTTTCTCTTCAACAGATATAACAATGAACTACTCACCACAAGATTATAACTTCTTCTCTAGTCTTTAACATCAACACAAAACGATATGCTCACTGGTAAATTCATTTCAATTTAAATGGTAATACAACTCTATTTGGATAGATATCAAATGCCACATGAGGCATATATGCTAATCGTACTAAAAAAAAAATTCTAACAGTACCTTTGGTATAATATAACCAAAGTCGGTAGTGAATACTAAATACTTAAAACACAACTGCAAACCCTAAATCAATCCTCATGTTTCCAGGGGTGGTCGTGCTCCAGCCAGCTTTATCTTAGGCAGCTTTCAGTGTGTTGCCAATGTCGATCACAAACCGGTACCTAACATCATTCTTCTCCAGTCGCTCCATGGCGGTATTCACATAGTCCATTGAAATAACCTCAACTTCTGCAGTTATGTTGTGTTTTCCAGCAAAATCAATCATTTCCTGTGTCTCCTTCATCCCTCCTATGCAGCTACCAGCCACTATCTTTCTTCCTGCCATTCAAATTCCCCGTTAGATATGCGCGATCTCATCTACCTCCAAGCCAATTTTTGCTCCTAGCAATAACAAGTTGAGAGTTGGAGAGTAAATTACTTACCCATAAGCAAAGGAAAGACTGGTAGCTCAAGGGGTCTATCCGGTGCCCCAACCATAACTAGCTTCCCTTGAGATTTCAGCAAACCAAGCAATGGAAGAAGAGGGTGAACTACAGAGACTGTATCAATGATACCATCCATCGTCCCCATGGCGGCCTAACAAAATTCAAGTCCAGAAATCTATTACTATACACTGTACAATCATCGAAGAAGTTAGAAGAACCAAGACACCACAGCATATATAATAAGTTACCTGCATTTGATCAGGGTCACGGCTGACTAGAAAAGAGTCAGCACCAAGGTGTTCTATGGCTTCCTCCTTCTTGTTAGGGGAAGTGCTGATCACAGTCACCTTAACCCCAAAAGCCTTAGCAAATTTCAAAGCTACATGTCCCAGCCCACCTAAGCCTACCACACCAATGTGCATTCCAGGTTTGGTGAATCCAAAATGTTGCAAGGGGCTATACACTGTGATCCCAGCACATAGTAGAGGAGCACCGGCATCAAGAGGAAGGTTGTCCGGGAAACGAACAATGTAGCGCTCCTCGGAAACCATGACATCTGAATAGCCTCCATATGTGATGGTTCCATCATAGTAAGTGGCACCATAGGTTAATATCATTTTGGGGCAGTAATTCTCAAGATCATTAGCACAATTATCACAAGAGTGGCAAGCTCCAACCATACATCCAACACCAACTTTATCTCCTACTTTAAACTTTTCCACCTTGCTTCCCACCTCTGTCACTATGCCTACAATCTCATGCCTGCATTCCCCAATTCAGTTTCTGTGAGTATTAATAGATGTTTGAATTAAGCAAATATATATATATATATATATATATATAAAATAGATAATTTAATAGAATCATCTATACTGTAGAGGTGAGGTGATCGGGATCTTGCTTTTTGACCATAAGAAGGCGCACTTTGAAACAAGAACCTTTTTGTTAGGTTTCCTAGTATGGGGTCTCCTTTCTATTTCAGTATTTCCAATGAGCGGTAGAAGAAAATTCAAACTTCGGGGCTGAAAATGGATTTATCCAGTACAAGAAGTTGAACTTAAAAGCCGTAGGAACTATGAACATACCCTGATATCCAGGGAACATACCCAGAACTATGAAAGGAAAATAGCAAGAAGGAGAGTAAGAGAAGAGGGAAGATACCCAGGAACTTGAGGGTAGGTGGAAAAGCCCCATTCATTCTTGATATTATGTAAATCGGAGTGACATATTCCACAGTAAAGCACCTTGAACCTTACATCCTTTTCTAGGTTTGGCCTGCAAATCATCAGTTTTTACACAAACCCCATTATTATCTTATTTCATAAAAAATAAAACAAAATAAAACAGAAAAGACTGAAATCATGCAAAAAATTACTATTTCTTGCAAGAAGAAAATGCAAATCATATTCTGAGTAGGGAAATGAATGAAGAAGAGGCATTAGTTTCTTTTTATTTGTCACAACAGAGCAGAAAAGGGTATAAGATGCAAAACCTTCTGGAAAATTTGAACGGGGAAAGGACGCCAGATGGGTCTCTGGCTGCCCATCCGAAGGCCTTGGTAGGGTGCTCCAGCTCTGGTGATTTCGCCATTTTTCTTTCTCTTTTCGAATGAGAAATAGCGATACAGCCCAACAGAGTTGGTAAGAGTAGTACGCAGATGAGATGAAGAAAGGAATGGCAAAAGGAGTTATTTAAAGTAGCAGGGTCTTTTTCTGGGCTGACGTATTGGATGAGGTAATAATCCTGTCCTGAATTTCTATACGGAACTCTTGAAATTTCCATACTAAAATTGCTTGGCCTCGTTTTTGGAAAGTTCGGGCACAATCATCTTTTTATTTTGTTTCACGTTGAGTCAATGATTGGATCTTTGTTTCCAAATCTTAGTTTTTGATTCCGTATCACACTTGTCCTCCATAAGTGAGTTTTGTACGGAAATAATTCAAATTATAAAAATAAAAATAAAAATAGTTTGTGGGGAAAAGTATTGGCGAAACTAGTTCCCAATGCCGTCGACGGCATCTGCGGCATTTCAAATTTCAATTGTCGTCGACGGCAACAACTTGATTTCAAAATATTGAGTCAATTGCCTATGTCGGAAACACCGGTATTTCAAAATTCAATTGTCGTCGTCGGAAACACCGATATTTGAAAATACTGGGATTAAATTGCTGTCGTTGGAAACAACGATATTCAAAATACTAGGTCAATTACCGCCGATTCCGGAACACCGAAGCATTTGAATTAAGTGGATCACGGCGCCGACGAAACAACGGCATTCGTCGCTTAAAACCCGCTCGCTAGGGCTTTTTCCCCCATTTTCCTTTCTCCCTCCTCCGCTTTGCCGCCGTCATTGTCCGATTCGCGCTCCGCCGCCGGTTTTTCTTCCAACTCGTGCAACTCCTCCGCCCAATTATGTCTGGAATTAATGATATGAGAAGATGATTTGTTTTTCTATCTGTTTGTGTTCCGAACTTTTCTCTGAAGATCGGATATGTTTGTGATGTTTGATTTGGTATATATATATATATATATATATATATATATATATATTTATCATTTTGTGTTTACGTGTTCTAGTGTTTACGTGTTTTGATTCCCGGCAGTTAGATGTAGCCATGTTCAGCTGCATCCAGTACCATTGCATGAAACCATCATATGCAAAAGCAGGGTTTCAGATAGTTAACTAACATTTTATTTGAGGTTCGAAGGAGCAACTTATTGAGACTAGGGATATTTTTTCTTTATTTCTTTGTTTATTTACAGGATGTGCCTAAGGGAATTAGATGACAAATTGCTTTTCAAATGGATCTCTCACTCACCTTAATTCAGAACAGTGTTTTATCAAGAAAATCAAAAAAGAAAAAAAATGTACTAGCCTTTTTGCATACTAATGTTAATCAAGCACCTACTTTAGGATAGGTGTCTCTGCATACTCTGAATTAAGCTCTGCAATTCTCCTAATCATCTCTGTCCGTTTATTGTATTCAAGGTGGCCTTAGGTAACTAGCAATAGCTCAGACTTGAACAAACAAAGATGATCTGGCCTTAGGGAAATGCTGTGGGACCCCTTTCCCGGCCCGACCCATTTGGGCGGATCCGAACCGAGTCCGGGATGCCACTAAAATCACTCAATCACTCAAAAACATATTCATAAATGACATAAAATTGGGCAAGCCCATAAACATTTTGATAAAATATTAATATAATGAAGGCATTCAAGCCTTCTCAAAATGGCTTACAAAAAAAAAAAAAAATTGATGTTCAGAGTTCAAATTGTTTTTTTACAAAATATTAATATCCAAAAGAAAACATGAAACGACGACATCGGCATTACTGAAATTTCCTTCTTTACGACTCAGCCTCGATCTTGGGTCCAAGCCGATCACTATCTATCACTCAAGACTGCCAAGATTAAACAATATCGCTAAGCATTTTCATGCCATGGTTCTATACAAATCAATTCCTCGCTTCACTAAATCAAATCACGCACTTTAATAATCTTAACTTTCAAATCTTTTGGATGATCAATATAAATACAATACATATACTTTGTTATATATATACACCGCTATAGTTCATTGATATCCAAAAATATACTTTCATATTCACATTTCACAACCAAATCAATTCAATTATGCTCACAACTTCAGTTCAGTTCTGCAAATCATTTCAGTTATGCTAACTACCCGCTTATGCCCTTAACGGATTTAACCTATGTCTTCGATATATAGGATATCGTAGTCACCCAAGATGGTCCCGTCGCCGCAGGTCTAAGATTGTACCTGGCTTTATAACACAAGACGGCCTCGCCGAGTTTGCCGACCGGGTTATAAACAATCAAACAATGAAACATTACCAATACGGGTCCCACTGGCCGCTGGATCGGAGTGACACATCAATACAATAGTTCGGCAAGATTTATTCGACTCTATCAGTATAATACCAATCTATCCTAATACGAACTAAACGATTAACATTCTATTAAGGGCGCTCAAACTTTATAGCAAAATATAGTACAATATGTACGCTGTATAAACAATTTATTCTAATAATCATGCAATTGTCATATGCAAACATTTCACAATCACTTTTCTCAAATCAATTAAATCAATTCAGTATGCTTTTAGAACAAACATGCACAAACTTGAACTAAGGAATAGGAGTCGATAGAACAAACCCAAAAATCTTTGCACTTTGATTCCAATCCTTGGAATCTCAATCTCAGCTTTGGATTTCCTCCTGTCGCTCCCTATTCCAAAACCATTAAAGAACAATATTATTCAAGTAACAGATCAGTAGTTTCAAGTCAGATTGATTTTTGAGTTTAATATGAGTTCCAATTTCAAATAAAGATATATGGAGAGGAGTAGGATGGATTCTTGACTCAATGGGCTTTCCATAGAGTCCAAGAACACCCGAAACGGAGTTCGGACGAAGGAGTTATGACCTTCCGAAGTTAGAGGTCAAACGTAGTCACACCCAGCCGAGCTGACTGACTTAGCTGACCTGACCTCGGTAAACTCCGTCTGACACCTCTGTCTGACATATTCTATCCTCCTCAGACATATGGATGAATCCTTGACTCAATTAGCTTTCTATAGAGTCCAAGAACACCTGAAACGGAGTTCGGACGAAGGAGTTATGACCTTCCGAAGTTGGAGGTCATACGTAGTCATACCCAGCCGAGCTGACTGACTGAGCTGACCTGACCTGGGTAAACTTTGTCTGACACCTCAGTCTGACATTTTCTATCCTCCTCAGGCATATGAATGGATTTGACTCAATGTGATTTCCATAGAGTTCAAGAACACCAAAAACGGAGTTCGGACGAAGGAGTTATGACCTTCCGAAGTTGGAGGTCATACGTAGTTATACCCAGCCGAGCTGACTGACCGAATGACCTGACTCTGCAAACTCGGTCTGACACCTCGGTCTGACATTTTATATCCTCAGGCAGGTGAGCGGATTCTGACTAAATGAGCTTTCCATAGAGTTTAAGAACACCCGAAACGGAGTTCGGACGAAGAAGTTATGACATTCCGAAGTTGGAGGTCATACGTAGTTAACCCAGACGAGCTGACCTGAACTGACCGCTACAGGATGAGGTCTGCTGACCTCTACTGCATGAGGTCTATTGACCTCCACAGGACGAGGTCTGCTGACCTCTACTGCATGAGAGAAGTGACCTATGGTCCGATCGTTGGGAATCTAGAGAGAAGTGAGAGCTTCTCACTCTAAAATATCTCATATTTTCTCTGTTTTCCTTTTCTTATGGATCACCCTTAATCGTACTTTAAAAAGGAGGAAACTTCCTCCTTCTTTCCTACATGCCACATGCCCATTCCTTGATTTTTTTCTTTATTTCTTTTTTTGTATTTAGGTCTCTCTATTTCTTTATTATTCTTTATTTAAGTCTCCTATTATTTTCCCTTTACTCATTTATTTCTCATAATTTCACTTAGACATATAAACTTACTTACAATTGACCCTTAGATCCCTATTTTACAATTTTATATTTTTCTTCTTTTTCACTGGGTTTACTTCGATTCACAATCATTTAATCAATATTCATCTAACAATTCCCAGAAAAATATCCAAGTTGGCCCAATTATACCCGAATATATAATAAATTTTATTATAAAATTCTAGGTATTTTAGGGCGCAACTCTCCCCACTCAAAAAATTTCGTCCTCGGTTACCTTAGGTCAAATAAGCCATGATACCCGCAGATCATCTCCTCACTTTCTCAAGTGGCTTCTTCAGTCTTATGGTTTCTCCACAGCACTTTGACTAGCGAAATCTTCTTGTTCTGTAATTCTTTCACTTCACGAGCCAAAATCTCTACTGGCTCTTCTTCATACGTCAAATCTGGCCTCAGCTCAATTATCTCCGAAGAGACTACATGTGACTCCGTCTAATCCCAGACTCCGTAGTATGGACACATGAAATACATTATGGATCTTTCCAAGTCCGGAGGTAATGCTTAATCTATATGCCATCGACCTACTTTTCAATCACTCATAGGGCCAATAAACCTAGGGCTCAACTTGCCCTTTTTCCCAAATCTCATCACCTTCTTCCAAGGCGATACTTTCAAAAACACTTTTTCGCCTATCTCACATCGAATATCTTTTCTTTTCATGTCGACCTATGATTTCTGTCTATCGGTGGCCACCTTCAATCTTTCTCTAATCAATTTTACTTTTCTTCGCCTCCTTGTATCAAGTCGGGCCACTACTTCTTTCGCTTCAATTCCGCCCAACACAACGGTGTGTTCTACATTTTCTCCCATATAAAGCCTCATAAGGCGCCATTCCAATACTTGATTGGAAACCGCTTGTAATAATAAATTCAACTAAAGCAATGTGTCGATCCTAACTACCTCAAAGTCGATCACACAACTCCTAACATATATTCCATAACTGATCACTCTCGCATTGTCCATCCGCTTGCGGGTGGAACGTCAGATCAAATTCGCCGAGTGCCCAAGGCCTCTTGCAATTTTCCCCAAAATCTCGAAGTAAACCTCGGATCTTGGTCTGAAATAATGGATACAAGAATCCCATGTAACTGAACTATTTCCTTGATATACAACTCTGCTAGCTTGTCAAGTGAATAGTCGGTTCTCACTTGTAGGAAGTGAGCTGACTTGGTCAATCGGTCTACTACGACCCAAACTGAGTCATGCCTTCTCCTTGTCAATGGTAACCCAACCACAAAATCCATGGTGATTCGGTCCCATTTCCACTGTATTCTAATAGGCCGTAATAATCCCGGGCGGAACTTGATGCTCGCTTTATTCTTTTGACATGTTCAAACACTCGGGTTACAAATTTCGGACATCTCTTTTCATCCCGAACGTAATGACATTTTTAAATCTCGATACATCTTTGTGCTACCGGGATGGATAGCAAAAGATCCACTATGTGCCTTTTCCAAAGATGGACTTCAAATCATTACAATCGGGTTCACAAACTCATCCTTATAATACAAAAACTCCATTTTCGCTCTGACCCGTGGAACTCAGCTTCTTTACCATTTCCAACTGGATTTATCACGTATGAAAGAATTTTCATCTTTCTTTGTGCCTCTAGCACCATTCAACAAACTCGCCTTTGCTATCAACTCGCTTAATTATAGTACCATCGTCATATAATGACAAATGGGCATTCAAAGCTCGAAGCGTTCGTATTGATTTTCTACTCAAAGCGTCGGCCACTACATTGGCCTTTCCCTGGTGATAATCAATCACGCAGTCATAATCTTTTATCAATTCCATCCATCTCCGTTGTCTCAAGTTAAGCTCTCGCTGCGAGGGCAAATACTTAAGACTCTTATGACGCGTAGATGCAGCCACTTCTTCCATACAAATAATGTCTCCAAATTTTCAACAAGAAATACAATTGCGGCTAATTCCAACCATGTGTGGGGTAGTTCCTTCTATGCGACTTCAACCGTTCGCTAGCTACCACTTTACCCTCTTGCATTAGACACATCCAAGTCCATTTAGCGACGCATCACTAAAATCACATATTCTTCATCGCCGGCCTATGAGTAAGAACCGAGCTCCTGCTAAGAATGCTTTCAACTTATCAAAACTTCTTTGACGTTTTTCACTCCATTCATACTTACATTTTCCTCGAGCAATTCGTCATCTAGGCTGCAAATATATAGAAAAACCCTTAACGACCCTTTCGTAGTATCCCGCTAGTCCAAGGAAACTACATGACCAGAACATTTCTAGGTGGCTTCCATTCAACAAATCCACTTCTATTTTCTTTAATCTACTGATTCCTTCTTTCGATACTATGTGCCCAAGAAAGGACACTTCATTCTTCCAAAACTCACACTTGCTCAGTTTTGCATACAGCTGCTCTTTTCTCAAAGTCTCTAACACTATGTTGTCTATGAACACTACGACAAACTGATCCACATACGGTCTGAAAACATGATTCATTAGGTCCATGAAAGCCGCTGGAGCATTTGTCAATCCAAATGGCATTACAAGGAACTCATAATGTCCATATCGCGTCCTAAACGCCGTCTTACGCATTACTCCGCATCTTTAATTTCTAAATCGATGGTACCCAGATCGCAAGCCAATTTTCGAAAAGATACTTGCACCTTTTAATTGGTCAAACAAATCATCAATTCTAGGTAACAGATACTTATTCTTTACCATTAACTTGTTCAATTGTTTGTAGTCAATACATAGTCAAGGTAAATTATCTTTCTTTAACAAAAGCCACTGAGCTCCTACGGTGATACACTTGGTCGAATAAAACCCTTTTTCTAGTAGTTCTTGAATTGCAATTTCAATTCCTTCACTCTAGTGGAGCCATTTGTATTTGTAATGGATGCCGGTGTGGCACCCGGTACAACGCCAATAGCAAACTCAATCCGCCTATGTGGGGCAATTCCCGTAACTCTTCTTAAAACACGTCGAAAATTACAATGTGAGGGATATCTGATACACTAGGCCTTGCCTTTACCGTGATCAATCACATAAGCTAAGTAGGCTTACACTTTCCGCACCATTGTTCTAGCAAAGCATACATGATATCACATTAGATAGTGATTTGACCTCACTACAATGAAAGTTACTTCCATCTTCATTCCTGTTCTTAAGGTTACTCTTTCATCCTACAATCGACTATTGCTCATGCCTGACAACCACCCATCCCCAATATCACATCAAACTCCTCAATGATAACTCAATCAAATCTCTCCTAACAATTCATACCGCATTTTGACGGACAACTCATACACTCGCTCACAATAACACTATGGCCGAGCGGGTTCTGTCACCAAGATGTCATACTGCTTCACTCTCTGCAGAATTTACCCAAGTCAAGTATGTCGGGTGCAACAGGAGGGTTGACCCGGCCAATCAATGCATGTACGTGAGTATCAAAGATTTGGAAATTACCGCCACGCGATCCGGAGCCGGTATCTTCCACCGCTTTCATTGCATATGCCTAGCCGAGTACCACCATCTTACCTAACAAAGTTTGTGTCCCTTGTCCTAACACTATGATGCAACACTCTTGTTGCCTTTTTGTGCCACTAAAGCCGTACCTCCGGTCTGGGGTGCTGTAAATGAATGAGCTCTAGAACAATCTCTTGCTCTATGCTCTTTGGATCCACAAATCAAACAAGCACCTGTAAGTCTCCAACATTCTCCTTTATGATTTCTCCCACAATGGGAGCAATGGGGAGCAATCTGTCCTCTAGAAGGACCTCCTGGTGTACTCGCAACTGACAGTGCTGGTAGAGTAGTATTCCTACCGGTAGCTTGAGTTGTAGGCTGATTGGAACCCTGTGGTCCCCTGAATTTCTTCCTTTGCTGTTGTTGCGAACTAGACTGACCGGGATTTTTCTTTCCCTGTCTTTTATCTTTTCTCTCTCTTTCCTCTTTCTTTACTCTTTCCACATTCAATGCACATGTCACAATTCCTGAAATCCTCATGGCAAATGTCAGACATGGGCCTCAATATGGCCACAAGGCTACCTTCAAACCTACGACACTTTTTCTTCCTCACTCACAAGTATCTCGGAGCATACTTGCTCAACCGTGTGAATTCTCTTTGATATTCTGTGACACTCATCTGTCTTTGCTTCAGATTATGAAACTCCCGTCTCATGTTGCTTAGATAAATGCGACCCACATAATGCTTCTTGAACTCATCCAAGAAGAACTCCCATGTAACTCTCTCTGATGGTGCGG
This sequence comes from Tetrastigma voinierianum, assembly GCA_016808115.1. Classification (NCBI taxonomy): domain Eukaryota; kingdom Viridiplantae; phylum Streptophyta; class Magnoliopsida; order Vitales; family Vitaceae; genus Tetrastigma; species Tetrastigma voinierianum. Next base: position 93,647 of record JAEQBH010004372.1, on the reverse strand, counting down.
TCCTAGTCACGGAAACTCACCACTGATAAGCCTCATCCTGTAGTAATGAGGTCGCACATTCCAACTTCTCTACAGCTATGCAATGCATTTGCACAAGCATTCGCTCGGTTCTCTTGAGCCAATTTTCTTCCATAGAAGGCTCATCCTCTTTCTTTCCCATAAACTCCATGTCTAAGATTCGCCATTCTCTCACTACCGATCACGTGGGAGTAATTGCAGCTAGTTGCCTGGCTCTTTGCAATGCCTGAGCTAACTGTAGGAGGATACCCATAGTACCTCTTGTCACTTGTCTCCTCGCTTATTCATCGGGTGGGGCATGGATGCTTGCCCAACCTCTCTACACTAGCAAGACCTGTCATAAGTCCCCCTGTCATCCGACTCTAAGTGAGTTTAACCCGTCCATGCTTATCCTATAAAGACCAAAGAAGATCCGCGCCGAGTCACGTGTCATCCTTATGCAACGAAAGCGCCGTTATACACTCAAAATCATTTATGAACACTCAAAATCGCTTTGAACCGCCTAAATCTAGGCTCTAATACCACAAGTCAGGACCTTCCTACCGACCCTTTTAGCTGATCCAACCCGAGTTCGATGCCATTCTCTTCTCAAATCACTCAATCACTCAAAAACATATCTTTGCGGAAGCGATTACAAAATTGGGCAAGCCCATAAACATTTTACAAAATACATTTATAATGAAGGCATTCAAGCCTTTTCAAAATGGCTTAAAAAAAAAAAAAAAAAAATGATGTTCAGAGTTCAAATTGTTTTTTTACAAAATATTAATATCCAAAAGAAAACACAAACGACGCATGTCGGAGCACATCCGAAATTTCCTTTAAGACTCGACGATCTCAATCTGGTCCGCTTCTATCACTATCTATCACTGCATCACAAGATCGCAACAATACGCCTAAGCATTTTCATATTTAGTGGTTCTATACAAATTCATTCCTCAGTTTCAGCTTAAATCAAATCATGCAATTTAATAATTCAGAACTTTCAAATCTTTTGGATGATCAATATAAATACAATACATATACTTTGGTATATATATACAATCAGTTATAGTTCATTGATTATCCAAAAAATACACATTCATATTTAATATTTCACAATCTCAAATCAATTTAATTATGCTCACAAATTCAATTCAATTCTGCAAATCATTTCAGTTATGCCCTTAACGAATTTAACCTATGTCTTCGAGCATAATAGATATCAGAGTCACCGGCGCATGGTCCTACTGGCCGCAGCCTGCATCAAATGGTTTTATAACAGGTACGGTCCCGTTTGATTGACTGTTATAAACAATCAACAATGAACACTACCGACACGGTCCCGATGGGTCGATCGGAGGACACATCATCACAATAGTTCGCAAGATCGTTATTCGACCTCATTGGTATACACTAACTATCCTAATACGAACTAAACGTTAACATTCTATTAAGCACGTTTCAAATCCTTTATAAAGAAAATATAGTACAATATGTACGCTTGTATAAACAAGCTTTATTTTCTAATAATCATGGAATTTTTATATGCAAACATTTACAATCACTTTTCTCAAATCATCACTTAATCAATTCATGATGTTTGTAACAAACACGCAAAAACTTGAACTCGAGGAAGGTGGAGTCTGTGAGGAACAAACCCAAAATCTTTGCACTTTGATTCCAACTTTGGAATCTCAATCTCGCTATTTCTTTCTCTCACAATCCCTATTCCAAAAACCATTAAAGAACAATATTATTCAGTGTTTCAGTAGTTTTGGTTGTGGGATTGATTTTGGAGTTTAATATGAGTTTTAATTTCAATATATATATATATATATATATATATATATATATATATATATATATATAGATGGGATTCTGACTAATGGCTTTCCATAGAGTTCAAGAACACCCGAAACGGAGTTCGACGAAGGAGTTATGACCTTCCGAAGTTGAAGGTCATAAGTAGTCACACTCCACCGAATGTGACCGACTAAGCTGACCTGACCTCCGTAAACTCGGTTTGACACCTTGTTCTGACATATTCTATCCTCCTCATGTATATGGATGAATTCTTGACTGAATGAGCTTTCCATAGATTCCAAGAACACCCGAAACGGAGTTCGGACGGGGCGAGTTATATTCTCCCGTCGAGGGTCGGCACGAGTCATACCTAGCCGAGCTGATTGACTGAGCTGACCTGACCTGGGTAAACTCAGTCTGACACCTCGGTCTGACATTTTCTATCCTCCTCAGTCATATGAATGGATTCTTGACTCAATGGGCTTTCCATAGAGTCCAAGAACACCCGAAACTGAGTCAAGGTTAAGTTATGACCTTCCTCGGGCTAGAGGTCACAATGGTTAACCCATACGAGCCGACCCGAATCGATCGCTACAGATGAGGTCCGCTGACCCCACGCATGATTCATTGACCCCTCCACAGACGAGGTCCCGCCGACCCCCTGGCCGCATGAGGTCCGTTGATCGCCGCCGCATGAGGTCCCCGCCGACCGTCGCATGAGGTCCGCCGCATGACCCGCAAAAGGACCATAACTTAGTCTACAAGAGGTCTCGACCTGAGAAATTCAAAGCCTAAAATCAAGTTCATTGATGTGGCTAAATTTACTAGAGGACTCACTACCACCCTTTCTTCACTTCGCACCAGTAACCAGCTCTATGTCCAAGAGCGACACTACCACAATGTGGCAAACATGGTTTAAAAAATACAAACCAAACATTCCCCCAAGGCAGATAACCACCACCCAACCCTTAGGTAGAAAATAATCAGTAGAGGCATTTGCTGAATATCTGGCAATCTATTCAATCTAATTTTTCACTAAAGATTCTCATTCACAAGATCTGCACTGATCGCAATCTAGAGGTGTGGAGTCACCCAAAGACTCCCTTTCCATTCCTTTCTTATGGATTACCCTTAATCGTATTTTAAAAAAGGAGGAAACTTCCTCCCTCTTTCCTATATTACATGCCCATTCCCTTTGATTTTTTCTTTTATTTCCTTTTGTATTTAGGTCCCTCTATTTTTCTATTATTCTTCATTTAAGTCTCCTATTATTTTCCCTTTACTCATTTATTTCTCCTAATTTCACTTAGACATATAAACTTACTTACAATTGACCCTTAGGTCCCTATTTTACAATTTCCATATTTTTCTTTTCACTTGCTTATTTCCGGATTCAAAATCATTTAATCAATATTCATCTAACAATTCTTAAAATACTCTAAGTTGGCCCAATTATACCCGGAATATATAATAAATTTTATTATAAAAATTCTAGGGTATTTTTGGGGCGTTACAAATGCATTCTGGAAATTGCCTTAGGCCAAATTAGTTGACATATTTCAAGCAAGGTCAAAGTAGGTCCAGGCTGATAACCTTACCGAGTATCCTAAGTTGATGCATTCCACTGGTATTGACCCTTTTGTTCATCACCAACCAAGTAAAGCCTTGAGTCCTACAGAAAAGGCTAAGTAAAATGATTTTGTCATGTTACGATGCCATGGAAAAACTAAGGAAAATAGCAAAAATAGAGGTGGAAATGCTAAATACTTTTCTCCTAGTTTCCTTCAGCATGGAGAAAGTGTATTCCCTAAATATTTATAAATTCTCGCTTCCTTTCACTTTTTTTCATGAACAACTGAAGAAAAGAAATTATACACTTTCCTCTTATTTTCCTTTTTATATTTTCTTCCCACAAACTTTCCAAAAAACTAAATATAACTTAATCGAGTATTTGAGACCCGCTCTATTCCATTTGCTACTATTTATGGTATTTTCTTATAAGAAACAAATATTCTGATTTCTTCAGGATTTTTTAATGAGTATCTATCCAAAACAAGCTCAGGTTCAATTGAATGTTTGATGCTAGATATCATAAAAATGATTTTAACGGGAATCTTAGGAACTACACATAAGAAGCCTAGTGTCCCTCTAAATATGTATCTTCTTTTCCTTGCAATTTCTGCTTTATAGAAGGAGAAAAAGAGGAAAATGGGAGAAATTTCTTTCCTTAAACATATTGACCAAGGCTTTATTAATGACAGACGAGAGGAGGATATTGGCAAAGATAATTGTAGAAGTTGCAACTGTCCCCACTCGCAAAGGTGATTATAAGTAGGAGCCGTGAGGACCAATTTTGGTCCATTGCTCAGTTTTGAAAGTGGCAAGAGTAATAGAGTTCCATGAGGAGGCCAAGATAAAGGATAATTTGATGTTCCTGCCAACCTATTCATAACTCCTGGACCGCAGCATGAGTAGGTTGACGCACTCGCAGGCAATAGTAATCAATATTTGGTTCTAACTCCAATAATTATATTATTAAATTATCAATATTTCTAAAAGCTCAAACTCTAAGCACTCAGTTCTAATAATGATTATTATTTATGGAGTTAGAAAATGAAGAAAGTACTTCACCCGATTTAAAAAACATGTAGAAATATAAATAAGAACAACAAAAATAAGACAAATTGACACAATGATTGAAACTAAGGACACTTTGATTGTTTTCTTTATGATAAAGTTAATGTGATATTAGGATAATTATCTCTCATATTATTTAATTCATTTGGGACCATTTTGTATAGGTCAATTATGTCTGTTTCAACAATTCCCTTGATATGTTACTATAATGGACAAATAGTGAGGACTAAAACAGATGTCGAATATGAGGGGAGCAAAACTTTTATTGCGCCTTTGAAGATACCGGTTGAATGCACGTTTCAACAATTGATTGACATGATATACTCAAAGACAACCATTAACAAACGAAGGTTTAAATTAGTACTCATTTGCAAGTATCCTCTTTGAAATGGAAATAGGTTCCAACCTTTTCTAGTACAGGATGACAGTAGTGTGCGCGAAATGTTGAATCTAGTTAACACAACAACCATTGAGGAAATTGAACTGTATATTAAAGTTGTTCGAGTCAAGGCACAATTGAACCAACTAGTGGGTGGCCATGTAGATTTATTTGTTCACGACAATTACAATGCTGCAATAACCGACTAATACTGTGGGTTTAGTAAAGGGTCCAAGACCGGATACTGGACCAAATGGAGATAATGAAGACAATGCAGATGAAGAAGGTAATGATGAATATGATGAAGATGTTGATGATGAATGTGATGGAGATGATGGGGATGTTGAAGTTGATGGACATGCATCATTCTTTCGAACTTTCAACCAAGTTTTGGAGAATGAACAAGGGATATATGTCTTCGTGACAAGCACCATCTTGTGATGTATCAAATCGCCTAGATGATGAGACATTGGATGAGTCATCCCCTGTTAATTATCACTTACCACCAACACCTCAATTTCAACATGTTGAAAACCTAGATAATGTTGTTGCAAGTTGTTAGACTCCATGGGTGCAGCATACTACCGGTAATTCGAGTGGAGAATTTGTAATTGTCCAAGTTTTTAATTCGAAGTCTGATTTGCAAGATGCTGCAAAGATTTACTCAATTAAAGCACACCAAGTGTATGTCTGTGATGCCCCAAAACCCGAGGGTCCATTGACTACCCACAACCTCGCTGAATACTGCGGAACGTCAGTAAACCGATTATTCATTTAAAATAGGGCAGTCTCCTTTGTACTGAGGAGCTCACCCAAGAAACAAACCTATCCTAAACAAATTAACATGATATATATGAGTAAACTGGCCACTTGGGCCCACAAACCAATACTCATCCAAATAAACCTAACCATATACAATAGTTTCAAGAGATAATAAAATTATCCTTATACATCACATATCAAACTTATAGAGTTCTAATACATGAGTATTATTAAAACCAAAGCCACTGCTTTCTTCTAAAACAAATTCTCTAGGATGAGCCGTCGAACGTCCTCGTACCGAAAAATAATATCCTCGACAGTGGTGAGCTACTTCCCGCAGTGGAATCACCCTAAATGGGTTATCACCTAAGTGCATATGCAATGTCTATCGAAAAACATACATTCAAGTAAATTTGTGATCCTACTTGAATGTCTACCTGATCAACTCATACCCCGAGTTCTTACCAACTCCCTCACACTTGCCTAAGCCATGTATGAGAAACATTATTTTTCAAAACAAAGATATTTGTTTTTAATTGTGGACTACCCTCCGATACAAGCAAAGGGACCGACTGATCTATTTAGCTGACAACCCTCCGATGTATAATCAATCACGACCCGATAATTGATATTTTATATGGGCCACCCTCCGATATTGTAATGGACACACTCCGATAATTATTATTATTAGTCAACCCTCCGAAACCACTCTCTCAATAAACCACCTCATGCACTCACTCCTATCGTTCTAGAGTGCCCCAGTGCATATGGAATGCATGATACTAATTCCAATGGCACTATATAAACACATGCAAATATATAATCATGCATATATTCACATAATTTAAATCACACAAACATGTCATGTAATTTCACAATCCATTACATCAAAAATTAGCTCACGTGGGCTAATTATCAAACACGAGCAATTCGATGAATTATCAACAAACATGCTTCTCACACAAAAATTGCCAGAAACACATTCATTATGAATGCTGAAACCCTGCGTCACTGTTTCACAAAGAAAATACTTAACATCGGTTTCACTCAGAACCGAATTGTATAGCCATTTCCTACTTCATACACACTACAACACAAATTGCTTCACAATTTATACAATTTACATCCCAACAGCCCGCGCACAACATGGATTCGCACAAATGGGTTTCAAAATTTTCAACAATTCGGCTCCAAGCTTTGACCGGAATAAACGGCCACTCACTGCCTCAATCAACTCAAGCATCATAAATACACTTAAACAAAGTGTAAAACCCAAGTAGGAAGAAACCCCTACGTCACGGAGTTTGTCGAAAACTCCCAAAATCGGTGCCCACACGTAGGCCTCAATGCGTAGAGCGACTTTCCTTCTTGTCCCGGGGAATTCCGACGGTCGGATCGCCCGTAATCCTAGAGAGAAGTCTCTCTCTCTCACTCTAAAACTCCAAACTTCAGTTTCTGCATCTCCCCTGCATCTATCCCTTCCCTTCACGTTTTATTTTGGCTTTTCAAAAGGTAGGAGACAACCACTATTAGGTATTTTGTCTTATTATCATTTAAGATTCCAAAATGACATCTATGTCCCCAAGCTTTGGATTTTCGACATTTGACACTACCTCAGCCATCCATTTCCATCATTTCTCTATTCATGCAACATAAGTAACATTAGAACAGGTTATAAGTGACTTTCGTCACATCACATGTTGTTTTACGGCACCCGAAACGCGATACCTCGAAAAACGTGTAAATTCCAACTGTCTCGGAATTCGACGAAATTCGACATGCTAGCAAGATTTCGCGAGACGATTCCAACGGTGAAATTTGTTTCGTCATCCGAGATCTAGAGAATAAATTTTGGATTTTTGACCGAAATTACGATTTTGCCATTTTTCCAGAAATTGAAAATTTCTCGGGTCTTACAATGTCGTTGCCAGATCCTCAAAAATCGCTTGCTTAAGATGTAAGAAGGTAAAGAATGTCACTGGCCCATGGAAGCTTGCAATGGTTGTGAAAGATACTTCCTATTTGTTATCAACAACATATCAGCCGCATACTTGTGTCAATCCTGCTTCGAACCGACCATCATCAACTAGACTCAAATTGGTTGCTACCCATATAGCGCAGCTAATTCGTGCACAATTCATTGACTACGGCTACTATTCAAAGCAGTGTGATGGAAAAATGGATATCAAATATCATACAAAAAGGTGTTGATGGAAAGCATAAAGCAATTAGACAATTATTTGACTCTCCTACCATATACTGAGTCGCCACGCTTGTTCTCGCCATAAAGCAAGCAAACTCGATGTGTTGTTATTTGGAAAACATAAAATTAATATGCTAAACACTCAGATATTCCAACGCGTGTTTTGGTCGTCTGCCATCTATTGAAGGGTTCCAACATTGTCGCCCCGTAATGAGTATTGATGGTACACATTTAGCGGGTGCGATAAAGGCAAAGCTTTATTAATTGCCATGGGTGCGGCGTAAATAATCATTGCTTCATTGACATTTGCTATTACGTAAGGCGAATATTGATAGTCGGGATGGTTCGCATGTATAAGAAATAGAGTTACTCAAAGGACGCGGAATTTGGCGCGTATCTAATGTGTACATCCAGTATCATGGCAGCAATGGTCGATCCTCATCTTGGTTGGGCTGCACCATTTGCTTATCACAGGATTTGCATGCGTCATTTCGCAAGCAATTTTATGACCCGGTTCAAAGATAAACTTTTGAAGAATTTGGTATGCCGAGCAGCTTTAGCGAGTACAAAACGCAAATTCAAAAAGCATATGAATACAATTGGGAGAATTAATTCTGAAGCATTACAATGGCTAGAGGCAGTCCCTTTCTAGTTATGGGCTCTTTCACACGACGAAGGTCGAAGATATAGGTTAATGACAACCAACATTTCAGAGGTATTTAATAGTGTCCTTAAAGGAGCCTGTGAGAGCCTACCAAGAACTTTATTAAGACATTGACCTTTTTCCTTCAATAGTTACTTTGTCAGCAAGAAGCGGAAGTAGTGTTAATAGATTGGCATCAATCGTGAGCAATTCAATTCGATGCTGATGTGCGATCCAAGGTCATGTTGTTAAGGCCGTTCAATGGAAATTGTGCTTACGATCGTAAAGGCCTATTTCATGTAAAAGTCAAGGAGTGGTCGAACCCAGCGCCTCAACTTACATGAAAAAAATTTCCAGGTACATGTGGGAAAGACATTGATATATGGATTTCCATGTAGCCATATCATAGCATGTTAGCATCACCGTGTTGATTTCCGCTTGCTCAGGGAAGGCTACCACACTACTAAGTCGCATTTTCATGACATGGGCAACCCTTTCCAATCCAATATTCATTGGAGATGAGTGGCCTTTATGATGGCACTATGGATTCAGCCTCAATTCGAAAGCCAATGCAACGCTTTGGAAGTGGACGTCCTAAATCTACCCGGTTGCATAATGAAATGGATGTTAGGGAGGGGAAAACCCTGATCACATGTGGGTTATGCAAACAACTTGGTCATAATCGGGGTTCTTGTAAGAACATAAATCAAGTTCAAGAAATGAATAAAATATATATGAATGTAGCCGGGTCCCATTATCTATGATTCGTCCTCTCCTTTCACGCGTTTCAACACCCGCATTCAGCTAAAAGCTGAAGGAGAGGTATGTTTTTTCTTAGTTCTTATGGGACCTGACCCCCACTCTTCTTGGTTTTTGGATTTATCTGTGAAATGGTATGATAATGATGATGTAAAGGGTGTTAATTTTTTGCAAGGGAAGTTCCATTCCTTCCATCTAGTTTCCACCATCGTCAATTACCTCACCAAGGCCCCTACTGGTCCACACTGTCGCAAAAGGTCTGTTTTGGTTTTCTTGTCCTTTTTTATTAAATTTTTTGTTTGTTTTTTGTGTATGTGTTGTAAGAGGTTGTGATATGTGGTTATTTTGTGTTCTTCAGGTCCTTGTTGTGTAGGCCTTTGCCTTTGGAGATTGGTAGATGCACCTGTGTTATTGTGAAGGAGAAATTAATGCAAGGGTTGGTCAGTGCTCTTTATTCAACTATAAGTTGACACTCAATTGGAGGAGATGTCCAACTATAAGTTGCCGCTCTCAAGGTCTTTAAATCCTCTGTTCTGCTTCTCTAACCGTAACACTGTAAGCAATATTATATCATGTAGTTGACGAGAGGCCTAAGTATGAACGACTAATTGAGCGTTGTGTTTTTTTTTTTTGTTGTCTTTGCTATTAGAATACAATTTAATAGAATCGTTGCTGCTGAGCGATGATGGATCCGAAATATCTGAAAAACAACATCTCCCTTGCCAATAGGTAGGTAGTTTGTTAATAGCACAATTTGATGATTTTTTATTATTATTTTTATTATTTTTTATTATTTTTTATCAATTCCAGAAATTATCATCAAAATTAGTCTCAAATGGGAGGATACTTGTGCGCTCTGATAAAATGAATGTGGAACTTCCATCCTATAAATTGACTCTCGTAGTAGTCAGATATTTTGCATGTAAATATGATTTTCATCATGCCCTTGTCAAGTAGTTGCATTTCCACATTTTCTTGTGCAACTGGTGAGCTTCGCTTTATTAATTTTGCATGATGTACTAATTGAAAGGTGCAAATGCTCTTTTTCTCGGGTCATCTGCTGGTCGCTATATCATACTTGCAGGGCTGAAAGGATTCAACGGACAATTCCAATTTTATAATGTTGATGAGCTTGAAACTATGGCAACTGCTGAGCATTTCATGCCTACAAACATTGAATGGGATCCTATAGAAAGGTATTTGGTAATTGATAATTGGTAATTGGTAATTAGAGGAAAACTATCATAATTTTATTTGCCAAGGCTCATGTAATCTAATTATTTACTAAGGAAAGAAAGTCTGGAATCTCCATGGAGAAAGCGGCAATGCAGGATATAATAACAATTCCTTTCTCTCAGTTGGTTATGACATTACTTTTTTCCTCATGTAGGTGCCCTCATTGGAGCATAATAATAAAGTCACATGAGAGAGTCTTGATTTGATCAAGTATATTGATAGCCACTTTGAAGGACCTGCCCTTTACCCTGATGTAAGGCCAAAATTTTGCACCCCTGATGGGGATCCAACTTTCCTTTTACATATAGGAACTTTCCTTACATTAAAATATGAATTCTATAACACTTTGATAATTCTTCAGGATCCCAACAAAAGACAGTTTGCAGAAGAGCTGCTATCCTACACTTACACTTTTAACAGAGCTGTGATTCTTTCCCTTAAGGGAGATTCAGAAAATGAAATTAGTAAGATTCGAAACTTTAGAAATAATTAGCTAAATAATAATAAAAATCTTAACTAGCTTTATTGACTCTTGCCAGGTGCTGCTTTTGATCACCTAGAAACAGCTCTTTCAAAATTCAATGATGGGCCTTTCTTCCTTGGCCAATTTAGTCTTGTAAATTGATGCTTTTTACTGTGATATATTTTTGTGCATGCACTTCTGATCAGTTATCTTAATCATGGAATTTACGAAACAATACTTTTACGAAAGGGTTTTGTTAATGATCAGATAATTTGTAAATCCATAAGTAAAACCTAAAACTCTTGGGGGGTGGGGTGGCGTAGTCGTTAATGCTTCCCCGTGTTTTGGATGTATGATAATATGATGATATTCCTAATTTCAAATTTAAGGTATTGTATGGTCTAAGGTTGAACCTTTATTTATGTGCAATTATTTATATTTCAGGTGGATATAGCATATGCTCCGTTGATGCTTTGAAGAATCGATTTATGGTGAGCCTTGACATTTGAAATCATGTTTGTAAAGCCAAGAAACTATATTCTGCCATCTGATTCAAGAAGGCCCGACTTTTTTCTCATGATTTTTTCTGCAGGCAAACTAAAGACAGAAGATCTATCTGGATATTCCTCTTAATTTATAGCCTAAAATTTTCCTCCGGGAGATAATGCCGGGAGATGATGGATCCGGAATCTCTAAAAAACAACATCTCCCCCACCAATAGGTAGTTGCATTTCCACATTTTCTTGTGCAATTAGAGCTTCAGTTTTCTTAATTTTGTATGATGTACTAATTAAAAGCAGTGACTCTCAGAGAGTGTCAAGTTGATGGCAAGAGAGGTTTCGCTACTGCAAAAGCTTCATCATCCAAACATCATCAAGCTTGAAGGACTGGCCACTTCCAGAATGCAGTTTAATCTCTATCTGGTTTTCGATTTCATGCCAACCGATTTGACAAGAATCATTTCCCGTCCAAGTGTGACCTTAACTGAACAAAAGGTAATCATTCATTGTCTAAAAATATGGAATTCAGCTGATTTATTCATATTCTTACTCTCCTAACAAATATTTTTGTAGTAGAAGCCTGGTCAAATATTTTTGGTTAATTTGTTTGTGAGCTGTTTAAAAGAGCAGAAGATAAAAGGACCCATGAAGTGATGGCTCGCCGTTGAGACATGGATAAATTGAACTTTCGTGTTAGACTTATTAACAGTCCCTTTTTTTTAATGTGCATTCTTTACTGTAAAATTAGTTTGATCTACTTTTATAAAATCTCTGCAATATTGGGGTTTTAGATGATGCCCATTTTGAAATTGCATTCTACCCACACTTTGGGTCTATATAGAAGTTTCCAGTTTGATAGTATTTGTGCTTTTATACAATTAACAGTTGGATCCTGCACAAAAGAATCAATGTTTCACTGGGATACTGCTTGTGATCTGAACCCACATCCCTTTCATGCCTTTCACTTACTTGAGTATTGGTTTTTCTTTGACTGAAACTGGGAATAGCTTTCACTTACTTGAGTATAAGCCACAGTCATATAAAGGTTTGAAAAATGCATTGTGCTAATAATTCCATGTGTTTTTCTTTCAAAGCTGTTTGACCTTAATAAGAAGCTGAGCTTGTCATTCTTGATAGTTGGGCTTTGTCTATTTGAAAACGATACTCAGCTAGTTATACAAATTTTTGGGTACTAGAAATCTAGCACGAGGCTTGTTATCCCGATTTTTTTGTTCCAACTTCTATTCACTTTTGAATATTACGTTGTAGTACTCCATGTTCTTTGTTATATGCTCCTTATTTAACTCCTTGGGAACCTTCAATATTGACTCATAGCTGGAATTATCTCTTGAAACCTGTATAAAATGTACTTTCTATTGTTATGTCAGTATTAATAATGTATGAATTTATTTCAAATCAAAATGAAATAAAGTAAGGATGAGTTTAAAAAAGCATGGGAAGGATGCATGACATGACTACATATCATTGGGCTTGGTGGTGCCAAAACTCAGCCTGAATTTTAAACTTCACCATTTGAAGATAATTGGTTGCCATACAGCAAAAAAAAAAAAAAAAAAACTGCCTCTGTTTGATGATTTGCCTTCTTTTTAATTACTTTTGTATAAATTTATTCTCATAGACTGCTTAATGGTAGCCAATACCTGAGAATCCCTACATTTAGAAGTTTTGCTGTATGATTTAAAACAAAAATACTTTAAGTTCCATTCAAACTCCCTTGGTTGTCAAACCATATGTGAGGATTTACATCAATAAATGTCTTTGCAGGAAGTTTACCTATATTCTTGTAGCGGATGGTGTCTCAAGTGAGAAGATATTAAAGAACTTCTAATAATTAATTAGTTCACTTCTTCAACTCGTTCTCATGTAGCTGATTGGGTCCCAAGCTGTGAAGATACACATGCACTTAAGATGCTTAAAAATTGTTGTCTTATTGTTCACTGTTAGAATTGATTCAAATTAAACGATACTTAGCTTGTTTATTTTTTTTCCTTTCCTTTTAGTTTTAGCAATAATAATATTATGAGAGACGAATTGAAATAGTTGTGTTATGGGAGGATGGAAGATCACTCGCTTTAAGCTTTGCGCACCAATCTTTATGAGATGCTATTATTATTTGGTGATGAAGTAATGGATTTAGCATATCATGGCTTTTTAGTGTGATTATATTTGCTCCATGGGCCACAAAGCCTACACCCTTAAGATGGCTTGCAACCACTTGGATCGAATCAAGGTCCCTATTTAATCAAGTTTGGCATTTATATGTGTACGAATGTATACCGTAGTTGTCGCATTATCTTGGATTCGTCCATCGAGCTAGTCCTTTTGAGTTTTTTACTTTGAAGCTTGAATCGCCGCAACTTCCTCTTTGCACGTTCTTTTGGAGTTTAATCAATCACATAATGACATTGTATCTATTCTTGTTTGAATTACTAAGAACTAATACAAAACTGCATAACAACAATGTTATCTTTTAGATGTGAAGTCCGATACTCAATCACATTTGTAAGTGTTCGGTCTACCTCTGGGCCACTCAGGCCTTTAATAAGGGTGACCTTTTATCTCTTATTGTTTTTCTTTTCCTTTTAGATGCTTCATATGGTTTATACATTTTTATTGTGTATAAATTTCAGAATTTCAACTCGAATCCATATTTCTACATACAAAGCTTACGAAAACCTTTATGTTCTTCGACAGGGTTCAAATCAAATTGATTTCTTTGTGTCACCAAACTAGAAGATGGTGAACTGGTGTCCTATCTTCTAATTTTTTGAGTACAGTACATGAATATGGATGAACAAACTCAATTCTTGTGTTCATAGATGATAAAACTTAGTTACTAGGGATTTGCTAATGATTCTTTGAAGACAACATTAGTGCCAATAGCCTTTGATTCACTTTAAGCTTGGTGCAAAGCCTAATAAGACGGATTGGAAGGAGCTTGAAGAGAGCTTAAACGGATTAAGAGTGTGTTTAGAGTTCTACAATGAATGGATTGGATAAAGCTCTCCTTTTCTGTTATTTATTTATAAAATTAAAATTTTAATTTGTCAGGTTTTTCTATATATGTTTAGGTACTAATGATGCTATCGTTTTGGAAGAGGATAAATATTTGGTTAAAATATATTAAATACCCTTAAATTTGTAAATATAATACCTCTCATGTTTTTTTCTTGAAAAATAACCATATTTATCAAATCATCCTCACTATTATATTTATTTTAATATAATTATAATTTTCAAATAATAACCAAAATACAAATAAGTAACAGAGGAAGCAAACTGCATGTAATGTGTTTATCGATGTTGCATGTTGGTTTGATGGTCTGTATTAGGAATATGAGGCTACTCAGACGATTTCTTTGACTTATCGTCACTCAAGGACCATGTGGTCCCTTGCTTTTTTATGTATATTTTGTTTGTTAGCTATTGTACATTCATCATGCACGCTAGATTTATCTACTACATCCAACAAGTTTACCTAAACTCCTAGAAACCCTGAAACCGAAAAATCATAAAACCCTAAGACCCCAAAACCTTGAAACCCTAAGGCCCTAAAACCTTAATGCCCTAAGACCCTAAAACCCAAAAACCCTAATGCCCTAAGGACCTAAAACCCAAAAATCCAAAAACCCTAAAACTTTAATACCCTAAAACCCTAATCGATGACACCGAAAAATCCAAGATGAACATGTTTTGTTTTTTGAAAATCATGGAGAATATAAAATATATTAAATTTAGAGAATACTAAAATTGCGGTTTTTATGTTTTCAAAAATCGCCGTGAAAGGGTAAATTTAGAGACCGCTAAAATTGTGTTTTTTTGTGTTTTTTTAAATTCTTATTAATAATGGTTTGAAAAACCGAATTTCCCCTAATTCTTATTACCTTATTTTTTATTGAATGCATTTTAAAAAAATCCAAATTATAATACTTACAATTTAGAATTATTTTTATAAAAAGCAAAGACATGTATAAAATAAAAAACCCCGGATACGCCATGCATAATCATGCATAATCTTCATAAAATATTGTATATACCAAATCATGCATATACCAAAACATTTAAATATAATAAAACATTTTATATAAATTTTCATATATAAAAATAATAACATGTATCAATGAGTCCCACAAGATGGTGCCTTTATAGTTCTCTTAGGATGGCGCCTAGAATAAACAGTCTGTTGAGCAATAGGATCCTGTGGTTTCTAAGACGGAGCTAAGGGAGCATATGGAACCGAGGGAGCTGATGGAGCCGAGGAAACTGATGGATGAAGTAGTTGATGTACACGTCGAGTACGAGGTCGCCTAGCTGGAAGTCTACCCTACTCAGGTAAAAGGTTAAGGATGGTGTCATCCATGGGAGGCAATGTATGGGATGGTAAAGGGTGTGACGACAATGTGATATCTACCGGTATGGATGCTGGCTCTGGCGACACGATAAGGTATGGACGTGTAAGTGTGTGGGAGTATGGAAGGTGATGTGTAAGTGTGTGGGGGTAGGGAAGGTGAAGTGGCAACAGTGGTACGGAAGGTGATGTGTAAGTGTGTGGGATAGGGAAGGTGATGGTCAATGTGTGCGGTATATGATGTGCAAGTGTGTAGGGTATAAACATCTCGGCAGAGGGTAAGTATGGGAGGGTATTGAAGGTGCAAAGTCGGCTCAAGTGTACCTATACACCGGGCCAACGTCGCACCATGACCTGGCCCACCATCTCGAGCACGACCCTGGGCGATCAACTCCCTTCCAGCCCCTCCCACCTCGAATGGGCCACATAATGCGTGATGGATGATGATACCGGAGTTCTAATCGATGGTCCATGTGATGTGGAAGCCTCAGCCGCATCACATGCGACGGTCTTTCTCCGATCCAAAATACAGATCGCATTATGATGTATGTCGCAGACAACGCACTTCACAGAGCAAAACTGTGAGCGACCGGGCTATGTCAACCATGGCGGCGATCCGAGTGAACCAAAGAAAGAATTATAATTACATAATCTATTGATTAAAATTAGGTAAAATATTTTAGAAACACATGAGTCTAACTTACCAAAACATGCGTACTAATGGCCAGAGATGGAACCTCATATCATCCCTATGTAAAGGGTGGTGTCATAAACGCCGTGGTAATACGATGATACCACCGCATGTATGGATCATGGAAGTCCATCAAACCCACCATAGCAAAGTAATGATCCTCGCCGATCGCTATCCCATACGCTATGCACGGCTAATGATACGCTCGCCTTTAATCACACCGGTGTGTTGCCCACGCGGCATCCACTCTACGCAGCCGGATGCCGTAGCAGCCAAAAATGGCGATTCCGACGCAGCCCCAAACCGCACAAGACGCTCTGGAGTGATGCCACTCAACGCCTCAAACATATGAGCGTGACATCGCGGCGCCGCATATCCCGATAAGCTAAGCAACATCGGAAGTTGGTCAACCAACTCTTCGACGACGTACGCCGGCTAAGACTACACATTAACCATCGACGCCAAAGATTTTTATGTCAACATGAATGGTAAAATTACTATAGAACCATATACTTTTACTATAATTACCCGATCGGAGTCAGAAGGCCTAGCTGATCTCGATATATAAGGAGAACACCGAATGGGTTAAGCACCCGTGTCAGCGTATTTCCACCCACACCCCAACGAAATAGCCGGGCTCTGTGCCTACCATGTGGCTCGTCGAACGCCTATGCTCAACTGCAATCAATCGCCCGGCACTCTCCCCGCCTACGACGCCATCGACATCATCATCATGTAAGGCATGAGGCAATGGTGGTGTTGGATATGGCGTTGATCACCTAAAATCGGGTTGGCCCACGTGAAGTCTCTTCCAAGACCATACCAATACACAACAGAACAAGCAATCAACATAAACCGCCCGAAAGTGCATGTACTACAAAAAATAAATTTACATACCTGTATTAGTGTAATATAACCACTAATACCAAGATCTACCATCCGTTTCGGCACGACATAATCCTCAATATGTATTGCAGGGCACGCACCGCCCAACTATAGCTTCCATGTCCGTGTCAAATCTCGTAGTAAACGGAGAAAGCATCAGACTTAACATGGACCCTTCTTGTCTGCAAACAAGAAAGATCCCATCAACACTAAGATGAACCCACGTGCACTCCGCTCTAGATCGACCTTATCAAAGATCGGGGTCCCGTGATAAATTACCGACATAACCACCTGATGAGACTGATTCCTAAGAGCTTCGCATGGGCGGGTGACTCGAAAGCAAAATTTCATCGCATAACTCTACTACATCGAGCACACATGTCCCCATGACGGCAAGCGTGTCCGCTGATACGGCGCCAAGGATGAGGCAACATCCCGGTAACGCGGATCGCCATCTCTCCCGATCGACGCTGAAATGTGTGTCTTCGGCCGCCATCTCTCGACGGTATTAGCGATAAGCGCCAATCTACACGGCCTAAACGTATGATATCAGAACTCGCATGGATCAATATGGATGAATGCATGGATCCATCCTCTACTGGCTGAGGAAGGCTCTCATATGATGCCGAGAACGGAGTACTTCCTGGAACTACAATTAACGAACAAACCATGTTTATAATTGAATATATATAGATTAGATAAGAAACTTAAATGTTAATTAAGGACAATAAAATAGCAACCGCTAAGATCAACTAAGTGGGGACTGCGGTCTGCCTTGCAATAGCAAGACAGATATCCAATGGATCGAAGATCATGAAGCCCTCTAAACTCCATGAATATAACCTGGATGTCTGAAAGGCACTATACATATTAGTAAAACACATTGGAGAAATTGTATCACAATAATTAAAGGCACTAAGGTTTTAGGGTTTTACCATTTCAAGGTTTTAAGGTTTTATGGATTTAGGGTTTTAGGGTTTTAAGGTTTTAATGCCAAGTGGTTTTAGGGTTTCAAGGTTTTAGGGTTTTACGGTTTAAGAGTCTCAAGATTTGTGGTTTCTGTAAAGGGCAGAAATGTCGTTGTTTCAGGTTTTGGGGCTCCTGAGGTTTTAGGGTCTTACTTCTGCCGTTGTTTGCTTCCACAAGCTAAAGTTTGGAAGATTTAGGGTTTCAAGGTTTTGTGGTTTTGTGGGTTAGTAGTTTTGTGTGTGGCTTAAGTGGTTTTTAATGCTTTCAAGGTTTCAAGGTTTTGTGGTTAGTGGGTTTAGTGTTTCAAGATTTCAAGGTTTGGGGGCTGGTTTTAGGTTTTGGGGCAGTGGTTTGTTGTTTCAAGGTTTCAAGGTTTTAGGGTTTTAATGTCATAGGGGTTTCAAGGTTTTAGGTTCGGCGTTTGAGGTTTCAGTTGTTTTGCGGTTTTGTAGGTTTGTGGTTTTAGCGTTTAGCGCTTTTTGTAGCGCTTTCAATGTTCCAGTTCAAGGTTTCAAGGTTTTAGGGATTTAGGTTTGTGTGGTTTTAAGGTTTTTCCATTTTAGCGTTTCTGCTGTTTCGTTTAACGGTTTTAGGTTTTGGGGTTTTTGTGGTTTTAAGGCATAATGTCATGTGGTTTTAGGTTTCAAGGTTTTGGGGTTTTGGCTGCTTTAAGGTTGAAATGCCATTGTTTCTGTGGTTTTTGGGGGTTTGGGGGGCTTTAGGGTCTTACTAAGCCTGTTGTTTTAGGTTTGCGGTTTTACTGTGTGGTTTTTGTGGTTTTAACTTTTCAAGGTTTCAAGGTATTATGGTTTTAGGGTTTTAGGTTTTTAGCGTTTCAAGGTTCCAAGGTATTAGGGTTTTAGGGTTTTAGGGTTTGAGCGTTTCAAGGTTTTAAGGTTTTAGGTTTTTAGGGTTTTTTAAGGTTTTAGGGTTTTACAGATTTAATGTCATATGGTTTTAGGTTTCAAGGTTCGACTGCTTTTATGGCTCACGGGGTTCCAAGAGCTAGTGGTTTTGTGGTTTTAGGGTTTTAGCTATTTTGTTTCAAGATTTCAAGGTATCAAGGTTTCAAGATTTTAGGGATTTAGGGTTTTAAGGTTTTGTCGTTGTAGCGTTTCAAGGTTTAAAGGTTTCATAGTCTTAGGGTTTTAGGCTTCCAATATTTTAGGGTTATAGGGTTTTAGGGTTTTAGGGTTTTTGGTGTTTCAACTTTTTTGTGCATATTGGTTAATTGGTATAGGATGGCATGCAAATGTAAGGTTTATGCAGCAACAACAAGTTAATATGGTGGCCCCACCAAATCAAGTTATGATGGGAAGATGAAGGGATCAAGAATTTCATCCCTGTACTTTGTTGATCAAATTTATATGTACTTGCTCACTTCATATGTTATTAATCCTTTTCCGTATAGATTGAGGATAAGGGCTGAAATATATGTGCAGTTAACTATATTCTTGCATGGCTGTGATCCGTGAAGTTCTCGTATGAAATATTACCCAGAATGATGACCGCTTAAATATCATTGTTCCTAAGGCCATGTAACTGTATGCAAAGAACCCTTCTCTTTGGATTATCTTTTAAAACGAAGGTATTCTATCCTCGACAAATTGGTCGGGTACTTATAGGGTGCCTCATAACTTTACTGGTTAATTATGCAACATTTGTTACAGGAAGAGAAAACTTTGTGGTTTTTTAGGTAGAAATTAAGGAAGCAAATTATTAGATAATATGGTTTTCCGAAAAGTTGAGATATAGCATCAACTGTACACATGTCAAGACACGTTTCAGTAATGTATCATATAGTTAATATTCCCATGATCTCGTCTAGATTGAGTTTGATATACAGACATCTATAAAGTAGAGGATTGAGAAAATGCATGTTGTTTGGTAACTATCTAGATAATGAAGGTTCACACCACATAAATGTAATTTATCTCGTATCAATCTATAAATGTATGAATGCAGGTGGTCAAAAGGGGGAAAGGAATGGTTGTAGAATAAAGACGAGAACACTGTAAGAATGAATAAGGAGTGAATGATTTATTTCCGTAATATGAAGAAGAATCCAATCTTCCACTAAGATCTGCTAAAGTGTGTAAGGTGAGTATGACCCTATATATCATTTCAATGGGGTTGTCTTAAGATTTTTCTAGATCTGAACTTTTGAGGTATCCTGATGGCATGATCTAAACAGTTTGGACAGTGGAGCGAAAAGATTTATATCATTCCATATTTTTTTTCCTTAAGGTATCCTTATGTTCATAGTTCGGTAAGCCGTGGAAGTTGTGTTGGAGATTGTTGATAGAGATTTTTTTTTTTCTGAAAAAACAAGGGAACGAAGAAAACAATTAGTTCCTTTTTTCTTTTTTATTGTTTTCTGAAAAAGAATAAAGGAAAACTAAACTCAGAGAATAGTAAAGAACAACAATTTTGTGTTCTTTGTTCTTCATATTTTCAAAAACAAATTTTCATAATTTTTAAAAAAAAACAAGAACCTAATAAACCCTATATTACCTCCCAAACAGCTACTAATTGAAACACACGATTTGAAACAAAAAAACCATGACCGTTTGGTAGTTTCCCATGGTAACATTTACATATCTAATATATTTTTGTGTTCTATTTGATTTAAGCTTCTGCAGATTTATGTTGATGGTTTTGGTTCTCTTTTTGGATCAACCCATCATAAGCTTTTTGGATCAACACTCTTCCGAGGGACCAGTTCTCAATTTGAAAACAGAAAGATATAAATATAGTTAGGACTTTCCCCTTTGACATGTTGATTCCTTAGGTCATCTATTCCCCTTTTTTTCCAAATATGATTGTTTCCTTAGAAAATTTATCCTAACCACCAACAAAGATCACAAATCACAACATACAACTATAAATTCCACTAGAAACCGAAACAAAAATAAATTGTCTCCTAACATTGCGCATTTCCTGCATGCCACGTATCAGAAACACATGAAAAAAAAATTAAATAAAACGTTTCTTCAAAAGCCAGAAGCGTTACCTGAGTCGGATGAACAGAAGGGACGAGAAGGAGGAGGAGGCGACCATCGGAGAGGAGCAACCTACAGACAAGAGAACTTCCGGGACCGGAGCGGCACGTATGAGAAGCAGGTTAAGGGTCGAATGAGGAAGAAACCCTAACGCGCAAATTTAATCCTCGCCACTGCCACTGCCCCGCTTCTGGGCGGCATTTAAAATTCACTGCAGCTTGTGGTCGGCGACAATTTGTCGCATTAAAACCGGGTCAGTTCGCATGCCTGAGGGAATCAATTGCCGCCTGCCTCCAAATTTGCCTAAGATCGCAAGACATTTTTAGTCAATACTTTCCCCTGCCAACTGATTTTATCTTTTTTATTTTCAAACGTACCATTTCCGTACAAAACTCCATAAGTGGTATGACTACTACAAAGGTTTACAAAATTTAAAAAAGTGGTTTGAGTGGGGCATAGTCAAGGAAAATGTTAATATTATAACGTTTTAATATTTTAAAAATCTTATTGAATCAAGCTTACAATAGCTCGATAAATTCAAGATATAAATTACTAAAAACTATAAAAGATAATACAATATCAAGGTTAATAGTATAAAAAATCGGCATAAAACCTACAAATTTTACAATATAGTAACTAGAATATTTACCACTCCATTTGTTCAATATACTAACGACCATAATTTGATATTTTCGAGTAATCAAATCCGCTTTACTTGTTTGAATGCCCCACACAAATGAAGCGTCACAACAATATAATGAAAAGCGTCACTTTGTAATAAGTCAATGTAAGTACCATGGTTTTTGAACCCGCTGCTCGATGGGTCTAGGGCCTAGCTCGCTTAGCTCCAGATCCACATGGCCTACGATATGAAGCGGTCCAAGCCCACCTTCCATATTAAAACTGGTAGGTTCTACCTAGACAGGAAATCCAGAGGCTCATCTATGAAAGTCAGGGTATCCTCCCAAACCAACCTCAGGGCAGCTCGTCTAGAGTTCTAAGTCCCCCAATTGACCGTCCTCCTGCTTATGGCAAGGTTGTTATAGACGAATGGATAAAGGCGGGAAATACGCAAAGAGTATTAATCCATGAATTTCTTAGTTTTTGAATCCCTTACTTCTTGGAAGATTAATATTTGATAAGGAAGAATTAGTCTTTGATAAAGAAATAAAGATTTTGTTCCTAAGAAAAGGATATTCTTTTCAGAGAAAAAGGGGGAGGGATTCATGAACCACTCTCTATAAATCAAGAGGATCCCCACGATAAGAAGGTAAATGATTATAACTATGAAAACCCTATTTTTGCATCATCTTCATCTTTTTGCTGACTTAATCATTAGAAAGGCGGTCGCCCCACCGCCATCGGAATGCCTTTTTTTGTCCTCCAGGGTTCACATTACGCTGTTGATGCCTCGAATATCAGACGATCAAGGTAACAACAATTGACGCCGCTGCATAGATATTGTCCTCCAGCATTAAGTACCTATCAACCCGTCTATATAATTCTTCCATTGTCGCTGGCAGGTCTAAAGATAGTGACTGGAAGAAAGGAGTAGATGGCCCGAAGCTTCTCCTAAAGTTTTGGAGGACTACGTCCATGCTATACACCTTTATTTGATGGACGGCTTGCCTGAACCTTCTTGTGAAGTCACGAATTGACTCTTCTTCCTGTTTGAGAATGGTTTGTAAGTAGTTGATGTCTCTCTTTTATCACACCGAGCAGAGATACTGTGATATGAATGCAGCCCATAGTTTGTAGAAACGATTTATTGAGTAGCACGGGAGCTTGTGAAACCAAGCCAGCCATAAATTATATACCAAGCGGCCCGTCTGACGACTAGTATCAGTCAAAGAGCCAACAGAAGAAACTCTTGAGAGCAAACACAATTAAGGCCAGGGTGAACGCCATCCACACTGAAGGTAGTCGTGCAGAAACTAAGCCAATAGATGCCCCTATATTCTTTCCTCCGGTCAACCCAAACAGGGTCCTTATGCCCCACTTTGATGCTCTAATCCTCACCCTCTATATTAATGGTTTTGATGTACACAGGGTACTAGTGGACCCAAGCAGTGTGGCAGATTTACTACAACTATTAGCATTCAGGTAGATGAAGCTTTCCTCAGATATGATGAACTCAGCTGGGCAAATCCTCTTTAGTTTCAACGGGGTAACACCGTAACATTAGGTGATGTCGTGCTCCCTATAAAAGTAGGACTAGTCACTCAACAAATTTTGTTCTCAGTTGTCAAAGATTTGGGGTCTTATAACACCATAGTGGATCGGACTTGGTTACACTCTATGAAAGTTATCCCTTCGACCTACCACCAAACGATCAATTATTTGACTAGCGCGGGGCAGGTTGACCTTCTAAGTAGTTAGCTAGCCGCACGATAGTGCTATCAACTATCCATACAAGAACAAAAAATGGAGAAAAGCTCTTAAAGTCCTCCCCTTGAAGATCACACCCCCTCATAGAAATCACAAATCATCACCTAGATCAGGGCGGAAGAGAAGAACCCATTAGCTGTGGATCCCTTGGAAGTAGTAGTGTTAGAAGGGCCGGAGAAGTTCACATACGTCAGTACTCTCCTATCCAGTGAAGAAAGAGAGCATATACAAGGCGTGCTATTAAAAAACATAGACGTGTTTGCCTAGAGTCACTTAGATATGGTCGGAATCAACCCGACATTGGCCTCTCACAAATTGAACATTGTTCACGCGACCAAGCTCATAAGACAGAAAGTGAGGTGTTTCCACCCGGATCGCCATCAGATTATTCATGCAGAAGTAGACAATCTTCTAAAAGCAGGTTTCATCAGAGAAGTAAAGTACCTGATTAGTGTCCAAAAAGTACTATTTTGAGCCCTATTTATTGTAGGTTTTGAGCACTTTTTGTGTACTAATCAACCGAATTAACCCTATTTGTACATTAAGGTCCCGGCTATTCTACTGATAGCATTTTGTGGCTAATTTTGTAGTTTTTACAAGCTATTAATGCCAATTTTTTTGAATCCATCCAAGCACGAAGAATTCGAGTCAAACTTAGCATTACAGATCAGAAATCAAAAGGAAAGATGGAGCATAAGAAGAGCGGAGAAAGAAGTAGAGCAGCCAGGCAAAAATTTCGCACCACTCTATCATATTTTGCTTTTGGTTTACTGACATCTTTTTCATTTTCTGTACACTTCATATCTCAAACAATCATTGGGAACATTATTAACACTTTGTACTTGCTTTCTATGAGTTCAGATCTTTGTAACTAAGACACTTTTTCATTCTTTATTAAGAAAATCTGTTTTTATTAGATGATAACTTTCTTTCTCCTTCTATTTCATTTTCTTTGCTTTTCTGCCATTCTCAGTTAGCTTTTATGGGGATGATAAACTTTAAGGATGTTAAATCAAATACCTCATATAGAGGAACTCAGATTAGGTTTTAAAGACAACGATAGTTCCTCATGTATTAATAAACGTTATGAATTATTATATCTTCATTCTCATAACCAGGTTCAAATCTCGAGTGTATATATATGGATTATTTTATATGAAACTTTTATAGTTGAATGGATCAACTTATTGCTGAATCATGATTAATCAGTTAATCTATTGTGATTAATAACAGATCAGTTTTGGGAGGTGATTTTCTGTAAAGACATTGCTGTCCATCAAATATATCTTCAAAGAAGAATTAATGGATTGATTTTGATAATATGATGAGAATAGTTGGGAGCGACCTGGATGTATCTCTGACATAGAAAGGACAGAACTATATTTATATGGGGACCTATCTGTTGATAACGATCAATAGAGATTCTTTCTTATTTTTCTTAGAATTTTAATTTTTCAAACTTACCAAATATATACATAAACATCAGGCCAAAATCCAGTGAAGTTACTGCAATTTTAGATATTTGTAAATCATTTTGTGAAGAAAGACAATATACAATGTTTATTCAATTCTTCATCTTCTGACCAGCTTCTTTCTTCAGATGATAGTGGAGGAACTGGGTTATCATTTCGTGATTGCATTTTCCGTGAACCGCAGATCGTACTATAAATCAGCTTTGCTATTCTGCGAGATATTTCTAAGAAGGCGTTCAGTGATGATGCGTTCCATGAACCTAAAACGAAGTATGCCGAAGTCAACGCTGCTAATATAAACGGATTAATGGTATCCGCGGTGCGGGATCTGCGTCATTTATCTGAGCCTTCTACGGATTACTCACTAAGATCGTTATTTAGCCAACAATGGCGTTATTCATTATACCATGATTATCCATTAATATCAATTTGACGAAAACGCCGACAATATCAGTTGATGAGCCAGATCGTTTGACGCAGCTGATGCGTGGTGTGGTTCTGTGGCGATGTCAGCGTCCGGTCTGAAGCGGCCTAATCGCGGAAACATCTGTAGAAACCGCTGAACGTGGAAGGTGTGACGTGAAACTAAACCATAAATCGTGTTGGGATGGTTAGACAGGTTTTGAACCATGGTGATGAAGATTAGAGTGGCCGATCGTCCAACCGGCGTTAATGGACTCTGGCTCTCTACCACTTGAGAAGGGGTATTTGTAGCTTGATACGACTTGTTGTTGTGAAGTTGTCATGAGCTATGTTTTAAACACAATTAACAGTGATTAAAAACATTCATTAATATAAATCATATGTTTGTTTATATATTTACAAAACCACACTTCCTCCATACACACCTCTGTATTTGGGGCGTTAAACACCACTTATGTATTTACAAATTAACTTGATTATATAAAATTTATATATATTGTATTATCAAAAATAATGGTCAAACATAACTCTTTACTCAGTCATTTCTAGTGGATGTTATAGTGTTGATCATGGAATCATATATTTCTGGCACTTCATAAAATTTTTCATGGATACATTACATCTTCATTATATAGACAGTGGGGGATCTTTTACAGTTGTGACCTGTAGTCAATAAGATTCTAAATAACTGTGTGACTTACTTCTATATATATATATATATATATATATATATATATATATACTGCCATATATATATATCTAACATTTCTGCTCATATACATATGTAAATCTTTCAAACATGAGATTGTGTGAATGTGGACACATAGATTAAATAATTTATTGATATAGTGATCTAAATATTGCTGTACTAACTGTAATTTATCATCAGATTCATATCATTTGTGATCTTATTAATAATGACGCCAGTTGTTTTTCTATTTTCCGATATATTTCAATTAGCTTTATCGTTGGTTGTGTTCATTTTATTAATAATAGTTTGCTCTCTTTTGCATGTTTTAATATATTCAAAAAGTGAATCTTGGAAAAACTAATGTATATTGAAGTACCAATATATCTGAATAATGAATACTATCTAATGTTTTTATTTGTGTGATAACGAACTCATGTGACCAAAACGGGATATGTAATATTTGATAAGACAAATATTTTGTATCTTGTAAACAATTACATATCATAATAAACGTGCTCATCATCCACATCCACTGATGTAGGAAATGATGGTTTATTAGTTCAATATATCTATGCATGAATAATATGTTATCAATATATATGAAGGATATTACTATCCATGTCTTGTAAATGGGAAAATTAAATTTTAAAAATGGCAAATGATAATAATAATGATGATTATGTATAAATGGTTGAAACATTGAGATTCTATAGATCGGTTAAGCGAAAGCGGATGCGTTGATGGTCTAAAATCTGTTCGAAAAATAAGTGAATTAAAGGCGATATAGATTTTGAAGATTCCCAGTTGTGGAGTTGCCGATGACTCTGAGGTTGATTTTTTTATGAAGTCTTGAGAGTGAAATAGCGGGTTGGTTATTTAAATGATTAGACGAAAATAAATTATTTGGACAGAAAATGGGCAGATGGATCATGGACGTGTGGGTAAAGTGTTGTCGTCGACGGCAAAAAGGAAAGCGAAAATCTTTCTCCAAATTTCCGACGGTGGCGTGAGTTGAGGAAAATGAAGAAACTCACTCATATCTAATCTCTGAAAATCGGATCAGTGAAATCTGTAGGCCAAGATTAAAGTTCATTTATCAAGACTCTGCGTGGAGTGTGTTCTGTAACAGTGAAGTTGTGTTTGGAAAGGATGAGAAGAAGCTCGGATTATCTCTTAAGATATCTTACAGATAAAGTTGAATTAAATATTTAGTGGACAGACTTAGATGGGATATTTCAGCGAGAAACTCGTGTGATCTGACTTCAGAGTTATGAGTTTCATCTATTTGAAGTTAGAGTGAAACTTGAGTTGGAAAGTATCATGAAAGAACTTCTGGAGCAGTTGCTACCATTGCTTCAAAGGGTAAGGAACCTTCTGCTGGGTTTCTTTCATCTGGGTGTTTTGATGTGGATTAGAACATAAGTATTTGGATATAGTGTTAAGAACAGAAAAATATTTTAATATAGTCTTTTCTTAATGAATAACTTTGGGCAGATATAACTTTCAATAGAATAATTCATGTGTTCTTCAGACTCTATAAATCCTTTGGTCAGATCATTAATGCGCTCCTTTCATCACCAATTTAACTCATATTATGTCAAAATGATGAAAATAATAGATTGATGGGTTTTGTCGATCGTATTCATATGAGACACTCAGCTTTGGACGATATATTTCTAAATAAACAGTTGTGTGTTCTTATGGACACATGGAAAACATGGATGCAGAATAAGGACATGCCTGTGAATGGAATTTGGTACCCACATATTTTTTGAAAAATTTAATTGTAGCACCAAGTGTGCAAATTGCTTAGTTGTGATGACACGTGTGGTCTAATACATTGAAATTGTTGTATGTTGGTTGGTGATTATATGAATGTTGATATAATTATCCATGAGGCTTGGGGAAATTCATGAGTTTGTGTATGGTTGAGGCCATTGCATGGCTTGTTGTAGGTTACTTGTGGACTTGATATGTCCTGATTAGGCACAGAAGTTAGTGTCATCGTTACTCGAGTGGTAACTGACTTATGATGTCGATGTATCTGCGTGTATTGTTATGTTGACATGAATGGAAGTGTAGATCTTGGAATTTATGTTTTCATTGATATAACTTTCAATTGATGCATGGGATTTGAAAGTAAGCGGGTAGGCATGTACACATAGCACTCCTTATATATGTAGCATGGTGATAAGCGATAGCATATTGCATTACATTTATGCATAAGTACATTGCATGAAATGGGTGTGAGTGTATGGGAAAATCGGCATTGTGTTTGGTGATGTGGTTTCGGTCTAGGGACGAGTCTAAAAGGTTATAAGATGATTGGAGTTGCCTAACATGGCTTTTGAGATAAAGTGGTTTTAATCGGGTAGCCGACAAATTATATATCGGAGGTTGTCCACCTGATAAATTATCGGAGTATGTCCAGTATTATATATCGTAATCGGAGTATGTCAACTATTATATATGGAGGTTGTCGCAATAAATTAAGTGTCGGGTATGTCCACTATTATATAGCGAGGGTTTGTCACCTGATAAATTATCGGAGTATGTCATATTATATATGATTAATTTAACCGAAAAGTGCTATTTTGAACCACAATTTATTTAAGGTTCGAGCACTTTTGTGTACTAACTCAGTAGTCTTGATTTGCACATTAAGGTCGGTTATTCTTGATCGCATTTGTGACTAATTTGTAGTTTTGTAAGCGATTAATGCAATTTGTTGAATCGATTCAAACACGAAAATTCGAGTCGAACTCGGCATTTGGTCGAAACCCCGGAAGGAAAGGAGGAGCAAGGAGCGGAAAGAAGAGTAGAAAAGCAAGAGCAATTTCGCACCTGGTGAAATTTTAACTGCTTTGTCTTGAAATTTTTCTCTGCGCTTTGACTTTTTATCATTTTACTCCCTTTTTCATTTTTCCTTCATGTGTATAAGTGTGAATTTTAGGGTATTTTGTATTTTCTTTTTTAGAGCTTTTACTAAACAAACCCTTGTAAAAGATTTTGGTGGGTGGAAAATACGGAACGGAGTGACGATAAGTTTTCTTCTTCTGCTCCTCTTAACCATTTCTTTATTTTTCCTTTTATTTTCTCGATTACGAACATCCTTGAAGGTGACAACTCAAGGGGATGATTGGCTAAACCCTCCATCCTTGAAGGAGAGACTCTGGAGCTAGGGTTTAAAGGCCGACCAGCGGTTCTCATGTATTTAATGCAAGCATTTATGGGTATTTATGTCTCTATTTCTCATGATAGGTTTATATCTCTTTGATGCACCTT
The DNA here is from genome assembly GCA_016808115.1 of Tetrastigma voinierianum. NCBI lineage: Eukaryota > Viridiplantae > Streptophyta > Magnoliopsida > Vitales > Vitaceae > Tetrastigma > Tetrastigma voinierianum. The sequence goes on along the minus strand of JAEQBH010004372.1, from coordinate 64,087 downwards.
GGTTAACCTTAACTTGACAAGCTTTTAGGGTTCAGTTGATGCTTATTGCTAGATCCATTGAGATTCATTAGTTGTCATTTATTAGTTAATGTAGGGTAGATTTTTAGGAGATAGATTTTCACGGCCCGGGAACATTTATGTCTAATAAATGCTATATTTCAAAAGGAAAATTAATAGGGTTCAATTTTGATAGTCAAATGAAGATCAGGTTCGGAAATGGCGCATGGTCGTCTTCAGCGAGAAAAGGACCCGAGAACCTTTCATTTTCCTTAGGGCCTCGACCCGATGGCAGGTACTTCAGAGGTTCTTTTTCGTGGGTTCACTTCATTTATTTTGATCCCATAAATCGCGACTCTCTTTGTTTTTACTAAAAACCCAAATCCAAATTAGGTACATTTTGAACTTACGCACATCATTTACAAGAAAACCCCATCTGTGTTAGGCCCTTCAGAACCACTATCTTTATGATATTGTCTCTGTGATGGGGAGAAATTAGGATTATAAATTTTGTTGATTAGGCACACCTACTTGCGTACGAATCAAATGGCGCCGTTCTTGATGGTGCCATAGTCGCAGTGATGAATTATTAAACTTGAAGTCCTCATCACGTGTGGTGAATCGAGCACTTTGCTTTTACTTTTATGTCCCCTAGCAGTTCACTGCTAGGTTGATTTGATTCTTATATTGCCCATACTAAAACTTCTTGTTTATTTTTTTTTTTAGCTAACAATAACATTTCTAGGTAGCCCTGTGTTTGTCTTGTGTTTTTTGTGGCGTATCTTTGTTTTGTAGGACTTTATGTGCAAATCTTTGGGATAGGAACACTACGAGGGCGGATTAGGGCTTAGCTAGTGTCCACGGGAGCGGGGTTGTGAAGTGAGTCTAAACAGCGGGCGGATGGGCTACTCGAAGAGCAATGAGAAGCGACGGGGTGAGGATCCCGATGCCTACGGATCGATGAGGATCACATTCGCCCCTGGGGTGAGTGCACCCTCGTGCATTATCCCCCCTGTGAGGATGTAGCGGGTGAGACTTATGCGGTGCCCACAACTCTCAACTTTTCATGGTATGGAGAATGAAAATCCATACACACACATCCGGGATTTTGAGGAAGTTTGCACGACTTTCAAGGAGGGTACAATTGACATGGAGTTGTTAAAAGTTGAAGGCACTTGCATTGACGCCAGACAAAGCGAAATTTGGCTTAATTCCTTTGGGCGAACCATCGAGGCCCGGCCCGAGCGCAAGCGAATTCTTGAAGAAATTCTTCAATGAACACAAGACCAATAATTTGAAGAGACAAATCTACACGTTTGCAGCCTATGACAATGAAAGGTTCTATCAATCTTTGGGAGAGGTACATGGAAACCATCAGTGCATGCCCACACCATGGATTTGATACGTGGATGCTAGTAAATCATTTTTATGATGGAATGTCCCTTGCCATGAAGAAACTGTTAGAGACCATTTGTGGAGGGGACTTCTTGAGCAAAAATCTGGATGAGGCCATGGATTTCCCTGTTATATGTATTTGAGACATCCAAGGCTTGGGATGAGCAGATCTTAGGAGAGGCAGACAAAAAATGAGACCCTCAGTAACCGAGGAGGCATCTATTCACTTGCGAGAGGATCACGGAGTGAAGAGCTAAGCTATCCATCTTGGCTAGGAGGGTGGAAGAAGCTTGGAAAGAAAAAAGGCTACATGAGGTCGGCGTGTTGAAGTCCCTCCAGCGGACGAACCATGTGATTGCCCGATTCGCGGTCGCCGAGCAACGTCAATTGCTCCCTCGGTAAGGGATTTGATGGGCGAACATGCGGAATGTAGTGGGCGAAATAGGCCATCGGTGATGCCCCCGATAATGGCCTTACATATAACTTATTTGGAGGAACCACCCCAGTCTCTCTTGGAAGCCTCGATACCCATCGGCATATGTTCCCCACCAGACACGGCGACAACGATGTGGTCCGCTCTCGGCGAGCTGACCACCGGCCTCATACACTGTCCAGACAAGCTATTGTAAATTTGAGCAAGGTGGTAGGTGGTTGTGTGGAAAGAGAGCAAAAGGGAATCAATGTGCAATTGGCCTAGAGAATTGATACTGTGGAAAGCACCCTGAACAAAAAGATATATGGGCTCCAAAGTGATCTCAATCAGAAAATAGATAATCTACAGTATTCCATCACCAGGATTACCAATCTGCTGGAGGTACGAGGGAGAAAGAGGAGAAGAAGATTCACTGCACAAACTCTGACCCAGTAAGGAGTCCATGAATGAGTTACGCTTGTATTTGCCCAAGGATGGATGAAGTAAAAGTAGTGGTCACTTTGAGAAATGGCAAACATGTTGATCAACCAGTGCCTAAACATGCTAAAGAGACGAGAGAAGAAGAGGAAGTGGAGCGAGAGCATATATTCATTAAAGAAGATTCAATGAAGAAGTATGCCTCCTCCGTTTCCCCCGAGCACTAAAGCGAAAGAAGGCATACGAGCAAGCGCGGGCATCTGGAAGTGCTAAAGGCGGTGAAGGTCGAGCATTCTCCTCCTTGACATGATCAAACAAGTCCTTACCTATGCAAAATTCCTAAAGGACCTGTGCACAGTCAAGAAATGGTTGGGCATTGACAAGAAAGCCTTCCTGACAAAGCAAGTGAGCTCCATTATCTAGTGCAAAACATTAGTGAAATATAAGGATCCAGGATCCCCTACCATCTCAGTCAACATTGGAGGGACCTGCATAGACAAGGCACTGTTGGATTTGGCAGCCAGTGTCAACCTACTGCCATACTCAGTGTATAAGCAGTTAGGTTTGGGGGAGCTGAAGCCTACCAACATCACTCTATCCTTAGTTGATCGATCGGTAAAAATTCCTAAGGGCATAGTTGAGGATGTTTTGGTGAAGGTGGACAAATTTTATTATCAGGTGGACTTCGTAGTTCTTGATACGGAGCCGGTGGCAAGGGGCACTAACCAAGTGCCCATCATACTTGGGAGGCCATTTTTGGCCACATCTAATGCCATAATCAATTGCCGGAATAGAGTCATGCAGCTTATCTTTGGCAATATGACTTTGGAGCTTAATATCTTCCACCTCGGCAGCAAGCACAAATCAATGGAGAACAAAGAGCGGATGAAGTCTGCTGATTAGCCAGTGCGGGGAAACCGCAGTGTTCTAAGCTGAGAGGATTGATGAAGAGTGATAGAGTCGATGGAGAATCCGGTGCCTCGATCCTCCCCCAGGCACCACCGAAGGCGAGTGCCCGCTGGCGGAGGGCGAAACTGGCTTCTGGCTGTAGGCTCACCTCACGACAAACATGGAGGACTTCTCCTCCTTGACCACTCCATGAGCCAGGAAGGACTGCACGGTAGGAGTGGTTTCTCTGATAATTAAACCACTCAATTTTGTTAGACTTTTATTTGCTTTACTTTAAGTTTAATTTGTTGTTTTACATTAATTTTCTTAATTTTAGTTTGTTTATGTGTAATTTTTCTTATTTTCAATTGCAAATTCTCATAATTTTTGGTATTTTGTTTTACAGGTGAAAGCGGACTCTCGACTTCATCGGCGTCTTCTCAATTTCCCTCACTTTTGTTTGCTTTTCTTGTTTTATTTTATTTTATTTTGATTTATTTGGTTTTCTCTTTGTTTTCTCTAATTTTAAGTTAATCTTTGTTTCTAGCTTATTTTTCATTTTTACGTATTTTTAAATTTTTATGTGTTTATTTTCTGACTTTTTGGTGAAATTTTTTGAATGAGGGATACGAGGATACAAGACGAGAAAAAGCGGAAAACCAGTTTCGTAGAGTCTTGAGAATTTCGCACACTTGCGAATTTTTAAGCACGGTGCGAATTTTCCTTTGGTGCGAATTTTCATAGAGCAACCGATCCATTTTGTTTGCCTGCGCTTTCTCTGTCCAGAACTCCGTTTTAGGTGTTTTTGGTATCGTTGGAAAGATTAGAGAGTGTAGAATCCAAATATAGCTAGAAAGAACACTTTTGAAATTATTATGAAGTTTTAATTTTCAAAATACTCCAACTGGTCATTTTTTTTCCTCTCTTTTCTTCTCCTAACTTGTTCATTTGAAGCCCCGAGCGAAATTAGACGGGTGTCGGTGGAAAGCTTGGAAGTCTCTATCCAACCATGAGTACGGCATCTCATCAATGAGGTAACACTTCCTTCTCTAACTTTCCAATCCAAGCCCCATTGTGGACAATGTGAGATTTGGTTGGGGGGAGAGTTAGCAAAGGAAGTGACATTTATTTATATTTTTGTTATTATTTTGAGCAAGCCCATTTTGTGTTGTTCAGTGGCTTGCTGGTTCTCCTTTTTGTGAAGTTTGTTATACTATCACGACACTTTTCAAAAATTTCACTTGATTTTTTTGTGTTTTACCTGGCACGTAGTTTAAAAAATTGAGCATTAGCTGACCAATTCTGGCTTGATGTTGGGTGGTTCCATGCCTAGTTAATTGGATGATCGGTTGAAAATCTTGTTGCTTTGACCCTTTTTCTTCCACCTTTAGCTATTCACATTATTTTATCGGGTTTCTTCAATAGGCGAAAACTACGACCTTCTAAACTTTGCAATAACCTACCTAGTTTCGTTGACCACCTTTAACTAGGTTAAGGACCCCCGTGAAAAGAAGGTGATGAGTCTTCCAAAATAAAAGAAGTGAAAAAGAAAAGAAAGAAAAGAAAAAGAAAGAAAAAGAAAAGAAAGAAAATTGCAACGCTTGCCTTAGAGCAGGAAACACGATCCAGGTATATGGCTAATACTTTAAAGCACAGTGCCTATTATTTGGTTGGGAGCCGCGACAGTGCTCGCTATACGAATTGGATGGGTGGAGTTTAACCAAGTTGTAGGTGCTAGAGTTTGAGGAAATCATTGGTCGAGGGTGGAAACACGAAGAGTTTGTGGTCGAAAGATCCTTTTGGCTTGATGCCTAGCCTTAATTGGTTGGGGTCATGTCGGTGGATCCCGTTACATGGACTTTGGTGAGGTGAGTCCTCGGCATTGCACCCTGCAACCTGTAAAGAATTGTGGAATAAGGTAGGTCACAATTATTTAGGTTAGTTGGTATCTGAGTCACGACGTGGCAGCTTGGTTGGAGAGGGATTACGAATTTGACAGGTTGTGTTGAGCTGATCAAACAAACGCAGGTTTGGTGGAAGTCTACGGTTGATTCACACTAAGAAGGAGGCTCTTTTGATACGCAATTTTTTATGGCATTCATTCTCTCGAGATAGTTATTGGGCAAGGGTTTCAGTGATTCTCATCGAGGGTTAGGCATTACTCATTCACAACCTTTTTGAAACACCATTTTTGTGTGAACATCCTTGTTATACGTCTTGTTTGCTCTCTCTTTCTTTCTTTTTTTCATTGCTAAGGGACTAGAAATGTGTAGGTTGGGGGGTGTGATTAGTGCTCAAAAAGTGCTATTTTGAACCCTGTTTATTTAAGGTTATGAGCACTTTTTGTGTACTAATCAGCGTAATTAACCCGATTTGCACATTAAGGTCCCGGTTATTCTACTGATCCCATTTTGTGGCTAATTTTGTAGTTTTTGTAAGCTATTAATGCCAAATTTGTTGAATCGATTCAGAGCAGAAGAATTGGTCGAACTGAATTCGAGATCAAATCGAGAAGGAAAGGAGGAGCAAGGAGCGGAAAGAAGCGAAGCGGGAGCAATTTCGCACCTGTGCGAGGGAGTACCGCTACACTTTGACTTTATCATTTTTACTCCCTTTTCCCCATTTTTTCCTTCTGTGTGTATAAGTGTGAATTGAGGTATTTTTTGTATTTTTCTTTTTGAGAGCATTATGAAGCTCGAGCCCTTGTAAAAGAAGGCGATTTTTGGTGGGTGGAAAAATACAAGCGATTAGGCAGTATGTTTTCTTCTTTGCTTTCTCTTCTTTCATTTTCTTTGTTTTCCTTTTATTTTCACCTGAGTTTCCAACACCCATGAGGATGACAACTCGAGGGATGATTAGCTAAACCCCTCCATGTATGAAGGGAGGCTACGGGGCTAGGGTTTTGGTGAATGGCCCAGTTCCTCATGTATTTAATGCAAGCATTAGTGAATTATTTATGTCTCTATTTCTTATGATAGGTTTAAATGCTGATGCACCTTGGTTGCTCTATACTTGGCAAGCTTTGAGGTTACGAGTTGATGCTTATTCTTAGATCTGACTGAGATTCATTGGTGTCATTTATTAGTTAATGTAGGGTAGATTTCTAGAGATAGATTTTCACGGCACAGAACATTTATGTCTAATGATGCTATATTTCAAAAGGAAATTAAGCGGGTTCAATTTTGATAGTCAAATGAAGATCCGTTTGGAAATGACTATAGGTCATCTTCCCCAGCGAAGGACACAGGCCTTTCATTTTCCTTAAGACCTCGACTCCATTGGCAGGTGCTTTGGAGTTTTTTCATAATTTTGTACATTTATTTTCCGGTCTATAAATCACCCGACTCTCATTTACTAAACCCCAAATCAAATTGAATTCACCACTTTTGAACTTAGCGCATCATTTACACATGAAGAAAACCCACGTCCACGTGTTGACCCTAGAACCCGCTATCTGCGGTAATATCTACGACAGTAGGAGGAATTAGGATTATAAATTTTGTTGATTCCGGCACACCTACTTGCGGCACGAATCAATATATCGGAGGGTTGTCCACAAAGTAAATTATCGGAGTATGTCCACTAATTAATATCGGAGGGTTGTCCACAAATAAAACAAATATCTTTGTTTTGAAGATTGTTTTTGATACATGGCATATTGCATGTCAGAGATCGGTGAGGACTTGGTATAAGGGATCATGGGGAGTAGCATCTCATTCATGTCATGTGGATTCCATTCTGATTGACATAATGCGTGATTGGGGTATTAGCTTTGTGGCATGATATTGCATGTGCACTTAGGTGGGGAGTAGCCCTTGTAGGATTTCACTTTACTGGACATTGCTCACCCAATCATGGGACCCCCATTTCAGGTATAGGAGATGGCACTCACTAGAGGTCGATAATGAGAAGAAAGCCGGATTGTGGCTTTGTATATATTTTGTAAAACATGTATTAGAATTCTTAATTTTGATATATGTTTTGTATAAAAATGGTGTGAATTTAAACTCTTATGGACTATGGTCCTATAGTCTTGTGCTTATGTGTTTGAGTATGGGTAAATGGGCCCTATGTGGCCATTTTTACTCTTATGTGAACCCGATGTGGTCGTTGTATAATATTGGGATAGGTTGCCATTAATTGCACAAGTTTTATTTTGGGTAGAGCTCCCTGTACAAAGGAGACTTCTTGCAGTTCGTTGAAATTCTAGGTACACCGGGGAAAATAGGGCTGATGGTGTGGTGTCGGGTTCACTTGGCGTCAGAATCTTCTGGGTTGGCGGGTTGTCAGACCGAGGTTGGGGCGTCACAATTCTCATCTTCATAAAGAGTACTTTCACATATCTCTTATCATCATATGCATGTATTTTATGCTTCTTTATATAGCAACTATACATGTATTATCTTTTCTTCCACATGTTTGGAATTCACATGTCCTTTATTATTCCATTCTATTTATTCCATATTATTTAGCATTAAATCATTTAACTTTTATTCAAATTCTTTATCTCACTTAGTTAAGTTATATTGGCTTATTTTCATACAAAACCATCTCCACTAATACTTTGGAAGTATATAAGAGACATTTTGATGTCTCAAAATCCTATAGGAAAGGACATGAAATCATTTCCCAAAACAAGGTCTGACTTCACTTATTTTCTAGGTACAATGAATTCGAAAAATCAACATGCTTCCTTCATGCACATTGTTCCTCTATGAATCTATTTTACTCAAAAATTGGAATCACTCCAGTTGAATCATCCAAACTCAAGTTATGGCATTTTAATGCCAATTTGGTATGTTTGCCTAATTTACACTAGTAATCGACTGTGAGACCACCCAATTTCAGGGGTCTTAACTCCATAATTTGACATTGGTTTCTTCCACTCATTTGAAGTTATGGTGTTAACGGTTCTTCTCAAATTAGAATCATCCAATTTGGAGCACCTAAACTCAAGATATGTCCTAAACAGCGGGGACTCTCTATTTTCCAAAGCAGGGAGCCGATGGTGGTCTTTGGGCCCAAATTCAAGTCCTTAAATCCATATTAATACTTTGAAGCTCTTCTTGGAAAATGGTCACATGTCTTGGTTTCCTCTCCAGCTGGAATTTCCTAAGTTGGAGTACTCCCAGACCAGGGGTATGGCGAATAATTCTTAGGGTTTGGGGAGATTTTGACAACATCTCTCCTGAAGCCCCAGACATTTCCTTTATACTAAAACTCATCAGTTAGGGACCACAAACCAAAATAACAGTACCAACAACACAAACCACAATGAATTGATCTTCAAGGAGTCAGGTACCTATTTCTTGGTCACTGACTCTAACTCTCATTTCTTCTTCACTTCTCCCTTTAACTGCTTTTATCTTCTTCGTCGTAACAAAGACAGTGAAATGAAGGCGAGCTTTTGGATCTCATTCCCCTCTTTTATCACGGATTCCAAAAGGCTCAGGCGATTTGAATTCCAAACTCTAGAAAGCCACATGTTACTTTCTGAACAGTCCTTTTTCTCCAACTTGCACATTAGCCTGATTTGCATTTAGGTCCTTGCCCTTAGGCCCTTCAATTTTCTTTAATTCCATAATAACTGTTATAATACTCCTATAACACCAAACTTATTACTTTAAGACAAATAAGTCCTCACATGGAAAATTACCAAATATACTTTAAACATGTTATAAAACTACTAGGGTATAATTAGGGGTATTACAAGTACAACAACTTACTGGTCGGTTGACAGCTCTCGAGCACTTCATATCCCGTTCTACAGATCGGTTGAGACTATTCTTTACCACTCTAAAGGGAGCCAAACGGACCGGGTGGAATGAGGAATGCGAACAGGCTTTCATGGAAATCAAGCAGTATCTCACCGAGCCACCAATTTTAGTTAGCCAGATGCAGGTGATACGCTTTATCTTTCCCTAGCGGTTTCAGAAGTGTTAGTAAGTGCAGCTTTGTTTAAAGAAGATGAAAACCTAAAATAAAGACTAATATTCTTTATAAAAAAATCTCTATCTAAAGTAGAAACCCGTTATACCCATCTTGAAAAAGCAGCACTAGCTCTCTGTGTGGCAATTAAAAAGCTTCGCCCCTATTTCCAAGCACACCTTATCGTCGTGCTAACCAATCTCGGCTTTCTGATCTTATCGTAAGCGACTTGTAGGGGAGGATGACCCGATGGACGATTGAGCTAAGTGAGTTCGGTATCCAACATAAGCCCCTCTTGGCGTTAAAGTGGCAGATATTAGCAAACTTTCTAGCCGAAATCCCGCAACAAGATGCAAAACTAGGCAACACTGACACCCCTTAATGTGGATGGTGCTTCCCGGAAAATAGGAGCTGGTGTTGGTTTGACACTAAAAGCCCCAACCGAGGAAAGAATAGAGCAAGCCATACGGTTAGGCTTTCCCGCATCTAATAACGAGACAGAATACGAAGCAATCCTAGCCGAAATCAACCTAGCAATCTCCGTGTCTTCAAAAAATATCATCATACAAAGTGACTCTTAGTTGGTGGTAGAGACCCGGAGTAAATGAAAGAGTCGAAACTGAGACAGCGCGTAGTATGTAAAGTGCGGTTAAGTTATGGTAGAAAGCTTTTGTGTGTCTTAGAGGCTTGAGCATATCAGTTGAATGAAAAGCGGATGCCTTGGGCGTAATGTCCGCATCCATCGATAAAGAAGCAAAAATGTTCCTTAATCTATTACCAATGGGTCATCACATTTACTTGTAGTGTGGCCCAGATAGGCGAGACAAGTTCCTAGATTACTCTAATAGTCCATTATTTGAGCTTGGGAGAGTTATTGGATAGTAGGACATAAGCCCATAAGATTCTGGTCCAGGCGGCTCAATTTTCTCTCGTGAATGGGCAATTGTATAAGTAGTCTTTGGACGGGCCATATCTTAAATGTCTCGCGCTCAGCGAGACCTTATCGGTAATGAGCTTCCAGAAGGAGATATGAAAAAAACCACCCGAGGCGGTGAACCTTGGCTCCACGGGGCCCGCTGCAGGGTTACTACTAGCCAACCATGAGAGCGGATGCAACCGCCTACGCTAGGAAATGCGACCGTTGCTAGCGACAAGCCCCCATCTTTAGGGTGTCGACTCAGGATCTGACCACCATCACTAGCCCTTGGCCCTTTTCTCAATGGGGGATTGACATAGTTAGGCCACTGCCTATTGCCCAAAAACAAAAAGGGCTATTGTTGGTCGCCACCGACTATTTTAACAAATGAATAGAAGTCGAAACCTTCGCCTTTATCAAAGATAAGGATGTTGTCTAATTTGTGTGGAAAAATATTGTTTGCCAGTTCGGGATACTTCAATCGATTGTAACTAACAATGGGCCGCAATTTGAGAACATAGTATGCAGGAATTTTTGCCACGAGTTGAAAATCATAAACTTGTACTCGACTCCACAATACCCACAAAGCAATGGCCAAGTTGAGGCATCCAACAAAACTCTTTTTATGGCTTTGAAAAAGCGTCTACATTGGGCTAAGGGAAAATGGGCAGAAGAGCTACCCGGGGTTCTATGGGCCTACAAAACAACCAGCCAGAAGCCGATTGGAGTATCGCCAGAAGCCCTCACCTATGCGATGGAGGCCATTCTTCCTACATAAATTGGGATGCCAACACTTCGAACTGAAATTCTTAAGAAAGCTAATACTAAGCCATTAAAAGAGACTTAGACATGGCGAACGAACTTCTTGAAGCTGTAGCTGTGCGCATAGCATCATACCAACAAAGAGCGACAAGATCATATAATAGACATGTAAGCAGCATACATTAGATTACGGGACCTAGTCGGTCTTTGAACCACGATTGGCGGTAGCCGAAAGTTCGGCCCAGTGGGAGGAATTACATACGCAATAGTAAAAATGGGGCTGACCGGATCCATGCGCATTAAATAAACTGGAATGGGGCGGCACATTGCCTCACATGTGGAATGATATGCATCTTAAGAGGTACTATCAATAAAGTCTTCTTTATTGTATTTTCTTTCAAATTTTCAATTGCCTCCATAGAAAAGACTAGATGTGGCTTTTAGCCTGCTGGGACTTTCAAAAGACCATATGTGACTCTTAACCTGCTAGCACTTTGAAAAGACCAGATGTGGCTCTTAGCCTACTGGCACTTTCAAAAGACTAGATGTGGCTCTTAGCCTATTGGCACTTTGAGACGGATGTGGCTCTAGCTTTGTTGGTACTTTCAAAGACGGATGTGGCTCTTGCTTTATTGGCACTTTTAAAAGGCCAGGATGTGGCTCCCAAGCCTGTTTGGTACTTTCAAAAAGACCGGATGTGGCTCTTCTGGCACGCTAGCACTTCGAAAGACCGGATGGCTCTTTTGGCTGGCAGCTCTCGAAGGTCGAGCTTGTGGATCTAAGCTGCGCCTTGTCAGACCAGACTTGTGGCTCTAAGCCTGATGACACTTTCCAAAGACCAGACTTGTGGCTATAAGCTGGCTGCCACTTTTAGAGAGCCGAGCTCGTGGCTCTCTGAAAGAATTAACTATCCTAGTCGATGTTCGTAAAAATGATGAGAAATAATAAAGGTTTAATACATAAGAGTACCATAAGTCATATTTCATTAAAATGCACCATTTGGCATATGTGATTACAAAAAATATGTTATGGTGGCCAGATGGGGCCCCTTATAGAAATTTCAAAAAGAAAGAGAAAAGGGAAAATAAGGGATTGGAAACAACTCTAGTCCCTGACGGAAGCATTCTCTTCAGGTTCCTTGGCCACCTTGCTCGGGTGCGCCTCGACTGTTGTATCCTTATAGCCTTTGGGACTAACGGGGACTTGGGGCTCACAAAGAACTCATATGGCAACGGGTCAAAAGAGTCGAGCATACCATCTGGAACCTCTGGTTGGTCTCCATAGATGTTGTGTTTGAAAACACATCACCCATAGCCATAGGCAAAAATGACCTCCAAGGCCTTCTAGTAATCCTCCTCTATGGCCTCCTTATCTTTGTTGTCTTGGGAGTGGAGAGGATACCTGGGTCGCCGTGTGTCTCCGGCTAGAGGCGATGCAGCTCTGACCTCGAGGCGAAACGACCTCGGCCTCGACCTTATGCTTGGCACCTCCTCTTCTTGCCACCCCAGCCCCATACGTAGCCTTGAGCATCCTGGACCTTGATCGGTCACCCTCATGCTACCTTTGCGTGGCAGCTAATGACGGCAAGCCCGAGACGAGCTTGAGGCTTCCTCCTTAGCCTCGTCTCTCTCTTTCTCCACACCCACGGTTTTCTCCATGCCTCGCGGCCTTAGTTCCTAATGTCATGCAGGCGGGACTTGGCCTTGTGAGTTCGCCACAGGACTCGATGCTTGAAGTGGCGGACCCCGGCATAGGCCCGCGACTTCTTGACATCCTCCCGGCTAACCTAAAGCTCCTATCTTTGGAAAGCCATGTTCCAAATGGCGTGTGGCTATTACAAAGAGGTGTTGGGAGAAATAATGTCTGAAACCCGTGCTGAGCTTATTAGAATCGGGTCATACCGGCTCGTGTCTCATTGAAGTCATGATTAAGTCCCATCGTATTACGCCGCATCTTTGATGGGACCCTTATCCATGTAGTTGGGGAAAGGGATGGAGTACTCCTTAGAAAGAACCACCACCTACCCGGGACGAATTTGTGAAGGTAGGAGAATCCCTGTAGTCGAAAGGATTGCATTTACGGCGAGCAGCCCGGTGCTTCACGATCGGTGTCGACGCATCCGGGTCGACGAGACGACCTCTCCACTCAGTGGCAGCGACATAAGAGTTAAGTATCAACTTGTTGGGTGGCCTTATCCTCAAGGCTCTAGAAAGTGCGAGACTAGGCCATCCAGCCCGAGGTGGCTAGCCACCTGCTTCTTCTGTAGGAAGAGCCTTATTTGCAACCTTGTTGCCAAAGGGAGGCTCTCCGGTTGAAGCCCCATCCTCTAGAGACGCACAAGCCTCCCAGGAGGCACCTCGAGTGTCATCCTCCAAAGCCAACAGGGCACTAGGAGCTCGTTCTAGAGAATCCACGAAAATCACTGTTGAGCTAATCTGAACCTCCTCAATAAGACCAGATTGTTTAAAGCGTTTGTTGTCTAGACTCTCAGAGCCGGGAGTAGTCTCCCCCTAAGCCCTGGTAGCTCATTTGTACATCCACACAGCAAATCCAATGACGAGGTTAGACATCTCAGCCTCCCCTTCTTTAGCCGACTCGCTAACTGTCAGCTCCGTCCAGTCCACAAACCCCTCCAATCCCGTTCTGGAAACCTTAATATGTCTGGACTTCTTTTTCTTCTTCTTCGTTTCCTGGGGGATAGGTTGTGAATCTCGCTCAACCAAAGGTAATTAGGTAGGCTTGGGATCTTGAACGGACAAGGGTAGGCATTCCGACCGAACAAGTGGTTCTGGAGCGGATTCCCCTTTAGAAGAGCTCCTCGGTATTAGCCGGGAGATCAGCAGGCCCGGGGTGCTCGCTCTGCACAATCTCGATGGGCGGTCTGGACGGAAGAATAGACCATGTAGGAGATGGCCAGGCGCTTAGGTCCTATAGATTCTTCACATACAGAAGGAACTTGTGGTTATGCTCCATTTTTGTGATCTCAAGCAGTCGGCTGATGCGGTCTAGTCTTGCCTTCTCCACCTAGTTAACCAGCCAGCCTCGCCTGCGCCTACTCCTACCTACGAATCATTAAGAAAACAAAGGCATGTCAATAGAGAAGACTGCCTAGACAAATATGAACTATATCAAAACTAAAATAGACCAGGGAACGAAAGGGACTTATTCATATCAAAATGAAGCCCTAGAGAGCCAAGCGTCACGTGCCAAGGGCCCCTAACTAAGACAACTCCTTTCGCCTCCATTTTGGGGGAGTCGGGGAGCCCGATTACAAATTGCAGTCGGGGACTATGGGCCGACATAGACAGGCAGCCTTCTATCCTAAGTTACAAAGTGTAAATGAAACAAATCTCCACCAACGAGATGTTTAGTTGGTAGAGAGAGTTTAACACACTACAACCTGTTAGAATCCGAAAGACATTAAGTGCAGTGTAGGAGTGCCTTGGTAAAGTTGACGCTTCTGCGATGGGACGGGAAGCGGGCCTGCGGTAATTGCTCTCGGGTGAAGTAAATGGCGTTATCTACCTCCCCTCTGATTGAGGTGGTTGGGTGGAGTCGGCTTGTCTCGAACTTATTTGAGTAGGAACTTGGTGTAAAACCTCATTCCTCTGGGACATGGCGCCAGCTAGACTACTTGCCGGTGGCGTTTTCTGAGGAGCCCCCTCGGGCACTGCCGGCTTGACTATTGGAAACCTCTTTATAACCTTTTGTCATTCTATGGGCAAATAAACAAAAAAAAAAAAAAGGACAAGAGGGGGTCAGCTTGAGGCCCATTAAGCGAAGATGGAAACGAAACCCTCGGAAGATAAGAGAAATCCCCCTTTGGAGTTTTACATGTAGTGTGAAAACCTAAGAAAGCCTTAGACAAAAACTTTCAGACGAAATAGGACGCCCAAAACACCTGAGCTAACCAGGCGATAAAGAAGGTTTGAGGCGTGAACCCTATGGAGCCAGAAAGTCGTTGAAAGAGTCGAAGTCTCAGATGACTCCTTTGAAAGAAAGTTGAAACACGAAAGGCAAAATCACAGGAGTAACAAAAACTTTGAGAAAATGTAAAAGAAATTGCTATTGAAACCCCTACCCCTATTTGTAGGGGTAAGGCGCCAACAGGCACATTAAATGCGCCGTTATAGCAAAATGCGTTGTATATACATTAGAGTGTCGTTTCATGCTTTAAACCAGCGAGAGCATCCCTTGATTAAATTCAACTCCATTCTTCATTTAATCCTCTGATATTTTCCCCAATTGGAAAAGCATCGAAAGCACAAATTCCAATCTGTAGTATGGGGCAATTGTAAGTACCATGGTTTTTTAATCCCACTGATGTGCCTAGGTCAGCCTCCGTCTGGTCCCAGATCCACCTAGCCCGCGCAAGGAGCATGAAGCAAACAGCCCACCCCATTAAAATCCAGCAGTCTACCTAGACGAGGAAATCTAGAGGCCCGCTATGAGTCTGGAACCTCCTCCCAGGCCAACCTCAGGGTAGCCCATCTAGAGTTCTAAGTCTCCCAACAAATTGCCTTCTCATGAATGATAAGTCATATGGACGAATGGATGTATGCGGGAAATATGTAAAAGGTATTAATCCACAAATTTCCTAGTTTCCAAATCCCTTACTTCTCAAAAGATTAATCATTGAAAAGGAAGAATTGGTCTTTGATAAGGAAAGAGATATTTTGTTCATAAGAAAAGGAGATTCTTTCCGGAGAAAAAGGGGGAGGGATTTGTGAACCATTGTCTATAAATAAGGAGGATCCCCACGATGAGAAGGTAAGTGGATTCTAATCATGAAACTCTATTTTCAGATCATCTCCATATCTCTTTTTGTCGACTTAATCACTGGTATAAATGACCTACCATCACAATGCTATTTTGTGTAGATTCATTACGTTGTCGATGCCCCGGAGATCGTATCATCAAGGTAACAATGTACCATGATGTTCAAACGTTGCAACAAAATGATAACAAACCAAACACTGCAATAAGAAGACAACATGAAAAATATGAGAATGCCTAAATATTTGTGGAAGAACTATTTTATTGAGCAAGAAAATGAAAGAAAGAAATGCTGAAGGATGATTTCAGGCCAAGAATGACAAAAAAATATTTTAAATTCTTCAATATTGAGGAATGGGGGTTAGAATAAGATTTAGAATGAGGAGGGGTGACTAGTATTACAACCTAGGGTCTCCAACGAATAGATCGCAAAGTTACTTCAATTTCTGAGCAATGGAGTTGCGCAAACCCAACTTGCATTTGATTGAGACCCGCGGCCCACCTCACATGCCTTCTATTAGGTAGGCCTAGGACGAGTAGGCATGACTAGCCTAGGATAAAGCACCAGCATCTGAATGCCATACCAGTAACAAACTTTTCTTGTTCTATCCTCCATCTAGCTTAAAGTTTAATACACCAACTAAATTGTACATTTATTTTACTTTTATAATAAACCTTTAACAAAATATATATTATAAATAAAATTACATTATGTATTTTTTTTTTAAATAACAAAGCCAGATAGTGACGTGGGCTTTGTGGGCGAATCCTATAGCCGGGCATGCGGGCCTAGGCCCATGTGCTCTGGATGAAAACAAACCAAACCTAACCTTCTAGAAATTGGCTCAGGCTTAATCGGGCTTGAAATAGACTATGGGCTTTGGGCTTTTTGAAGGCCTCTAATTACAACGTTTTAATAATTCCAAGTGAATAGATTAAAAAATATGTGATTTGATTAAATGACATTTTGAAAACCCAAAGTTTGAAATATGACTTTTCATCAAATTTTGGCATGATTTTAATAAAATTGTTGATTTTGTTTTTTTATAAAAATAACGCATTCTTTTAAAGGACAATGTAAATAGCTGAAATAGAAAATGACATTTTTGTATGAAATAAGTTATTTTTTCAAGAAAAAAGATGTGAAATGTTAGATTCATAAGTTTATGGGTATTTGATATCTTTTAACCAAATATTATTAAAAGAAACGACTCGGACTCCATCAACGGCTTACCCACTCACCAACAGCTTGACCTAATATTTTACTATCGATAGGAAGCTCGCCATTACAATTAAATCATAGAGTTAACTAATACAATTATATAACGCGACAAAATATTTGTGAATTTAAGAATAATTGATAGGAGATGATGGGGTTTGAAATAATGGCGTGCGGGCCGAGGCAACGAGGCGAAACGTCGGGATTAAGCGGAGCCCAATACTACTTGATGGGCCCTTAATGATATCCCCAAATGCGGGCCGAGAAACAAGGGACCAGCTCACCTTTAAAAAACTAGTAGCCCGAGGTCAGTGATGAGGAAAACACGATCTCCACCCAATCGGGAAAGTAGGATATTTCTGATGTTGCCCATCCAGTGCTCACTTCATTGTCGGTTCTGATAAGGAAAGAAAATCTCTCAACCAATGGGAGGAATATCGTATCATCTTCCAACAAGGAAAGATATTATTCTGTGTCATCATCCAATTAGGAAAGTTGTCATGATCATTCATTATAAATACCAGGCCACTCCATCGGTGAAAGTCACGGACTTATGCAAAGCCGTTCCGTAGTTGATCTTCTCTCCCACTGGAAAGAACCGACTTAGGCATCGGAGAGGCAGGCGGGCCGCTAATCCTTTTATTTCATGTTTTGCGGAGGGCCCTGCTTGTCAAGAGGCGACGGACCGGCCCGGCAGTTCGACCGCGGCTAGGTTAGGTTGAAGCGTCATTAGTTTAGGCGTAGTTAACGGTTCCTTTACAAATAAAAATTTTGACCTCTCGGCGACTAATGAGTATCAGCTTTCGAGAACCTGGCGGGAAGCTGACACGATCCTCCAAGGATGCAAGACTAGCCGAGGCGGCGTGGATGGCGAGCCTCTTGGAGGCACGTTGAAGCATGCAATTCGACACGGACGAGGTGGAGGCGCTCCATCACCAGCAACACTTCTTTGAAAGAGGTAGGAGCAACTCACCGGCGAATACAACTCCCAAGAACCGATAAGCGAAAAGGCCAAAATCCACATTACCGAGAAGAGTAACACACCTGCGACCCTCTCGTCGAGAAGCGGAATAGAAGGAGAGCCTTGGCGCTAGGGAGCATGATCGCCCACCAGCCGGAGAGGACCGCGATGAGGGAGGCGGGGCGGGAACAGCAAGGCAGTGGGCCCATTCTTTGCTCGAGCGGGAGACGAGAGGAAGAGGCGGTCGTGGGAGTAAAGGTTCAGGGACATCCAGTAAGAAATCAGCCACATGAAGGAAAGCGATAAAGAGATTCGAGGCTCTGAAATGCTCCATGGGCCTTGGTACATGAGGCCAGAATCCCCGTTCACGGCTAGGGGTCTTGCCCTTCCCTCTTCGGCCAAAGTTTAGAATCTTGCCGTCGGGGCGTTCGGCCAGACAGGCCACATAGACCACCTCGATACATCTGAAAATCATTTGGAATTGCGGATGTCGGGACCGTGCGATCGCAGGCCTTTCCTATCACACTAAAGGGCCCAGCACTGGCCTAGTTTAACAGACTCCCGCCGTCTTCCATCTCTTTGTTCACAGAGCTTTCTAGCGCATTCGTCTCTCGATTTATTGAAGCAAGGACTGTCTGAGGAAAGCTAGGAGTTATCTTATCGACCATAAATAGGCTCTTAGGAAAGCACGAGGTCATATGTTCAAAGATTTAACAGTCACGAGAGGTAGATATTCTCAACGAAGTTCGCCATTGCTTTGCTTTCATTGCGGAGAATTTGGGAGTGCGGTCGAAAGACTGTGTTCATATCTCTAAGAGAACCCTCGAGTGACATGTTTGAAGACCCTCGCAAAAACAGGAGAAGTATCAATGGTGAAGAAGCCCTCCTGTCCAAGCAAAGAAGCTCTTATACTCAAAAGGAAAAAAGCAGGGGCGACAAAAAATGAGAACAAAGCCCCAAGAGACAGGCAGACAGGGACAGATCCCTAAGGAGGAGTAAAGAAAACGGCGGTCCTAGATAAGGCGAGGGGAGCGTCGAGGATTACGGACCACCTCGGCCTAAGCGGCTGACGGTATTCACCTCACGACAATACACCCCTCTACGCGGCCCTCCGATGTCATTAGGTCACGCGAAGTACAACATGAAAGGTTTCTGAGGTGGCCATCTTAGATGAAGTCAGACCCCGATAAAAGAGACGATACCAAATACTATGAGTTCCGCAGTGTGGACAGACAAATGATTGCATCCGATTAAGAAAAGGAATTGAATGCACGATCAAGCGTGGGCATCTCGGCCGTTACATGGCCTCGGAAGGCGAGCGAGTCAACCATTACCGCGTCGGCCCGGCCCAGGATTCGGCGCTGGAGTGCTTTGGAGAAATCCATGTAATCTCCGAAGGGTTTGCGGGAGGTGGAGAGTCGATTCGGCCAGGAGAGGTACTTAACGCGACATCGGATCGGGAAACCTTAGAAGTATAAACAGTATCCAAACTTCCTCGGCTGGATACTACCATAACCTTTTCAGATTTCTACATAGGAGGCTACCAACATCCCCATGACGACCTACTTGTGATAAAAGCCATAGTAGCTAATAAAACGATCCACAAGGTCCTTGTCGACAACGAAAACTCGGCCGACATCATCTTCGCATCAGCTTTCAACAAAATGGGCAATGGAAGGGAGAAGTTAGAGCCAGTCAACGCCTACCTACGTGGGTTCTCAGGAGAAAGACTACTGCCCCTGGGGTCGGTACAGCTAGTGCTCACTTTGGGAACCCCGTGCCCGAGACTCTGACAACGGTGAGATTTCTCATAGTAGAAGCCACATCAGCTTACAACAAGTTACTAGGTAAACCCTCTTTCGATGCCGTAAGAGGTGGATTTCCTCCCAGAACACATCACATGGTCATCAAATTTCCAACTGAAAATGGAGTAGGAATGGTCCGAGGAAACCAGCATATAGCCAGGGAATGTTATTCAGCATCAATAAAGCAAAACACGGTCGACAACATCTACATGGACAAGATCGACATGCGAGACGAGGAAACCACCCGACCTACGCCTTCAGAAGAATTAGAGCGCTGTAAAAACAGCGGCAGGCCCAGAAACACCCCTCGTCTACATAGGGTTTAAATTAGCGGAAGGCATCGGAAGCCCTCTCATCCCTTTTCTTGAGCAAAACATAGAAGTATTCTTCAGCAGGAAGACATGAAACCGACCCAGGCGGTGATTACCTGAGAATTTAGCGTCAATCCCTCGGCTGTAGGTCGAAAGAAGGAGTTTTCCCAGACGGCGATTAATGAAGGTCGGTGAAAACCATCGAAAAGTGATGAGAGTAGAGTACCACTGAATGGTGGCTCGCGTTGTTCTCATCAAAAAGCAAGCGAGTGGCGGCTTTGCGTGATTTCCACGGACATCAGTGCGCCCCGAAGGATAGCCTCCCCACACCGGTTGATCTCGCAGTAAGCCACGGTCGGACCTTAGACCGCCGGCTTCATGGGCGCCCAGCTTCTGACGGATCGATATGGACGCGACGAAGACCTAATTTGTCTTTGAGGTGGGGAACCTCACTGATTATCGAGTAATGCCGCGGATGAAGAATCACGAGGAGCCACCTACGGTACAGTGAACAAGTGTTCGAAGCAAATTGGAACATCTATGGAGGTATATATAGAAGACATGCTGGTAAAATTAGTAAAAGCCGAGCTCCACATAACCCATTTAGCCGAGGCATTCCAGGTCCTGAAAAGCTACAATATGAAATTAAACCGACGAATGCGCTTCGAGTCTCATGGGAAGTTCTTGAGTTTTATAACGTAGGAGATAGAGGCAAACACGAGGATAAGATAAAGGTCGTGCTTGATATGTTGCCTCGAGTCGAACATTAGGAGCATTCAATGCGGGGAGAATAGTTCTTGTTGGCCGACTCGTATTTAGGGCCGGCGACAAATGTCGACCTTTCTTTTCGGGTTCTAAAAGGCCTTCCGATTAGGATGCGCAACGACGGGGAGAAATCACGGCACTCAAAACCTACTTGAGCTCTCCCCCCATTCTAGTAAGCCCTTGGGGGCTCTCGCTCTTTGCACAGTCGTTTGGACTTTTCCCATAGTGCCGAGTCTGGTAAGGGACGGGAAGCGGTCACGATAACCGGTATACTATTGCGGCCAAGCTGGCGGGAGTGGAGGAGAGGTACCCCAGATGGAAAGGCGATCCTGGCATTGTGGCTCGTCAGCTCCGACCTTACTTCCAAGCTCATATCGTTGAAGTCTCAACCAAATGTCCAGATGAAGCCAAATCTTGCATAAACCGAAACCTGCAGAAATTTACGATAAAGTGGGCTATAGAGAGTTGAGTGGTCGACATCGGTACAAGCCAGGGAATGACTTTAAAAGGGTAGATCTTGGCAGATTTCATCATGGAATTCACTCCAGCATAGTCTATGGAGGCTACCCGACTGCTTGCAGGCCTCCCCGATGCGGAGACCATCAGCGGGGCGGCCCAAAGCCGGGGAAGAGGTGTAGGGTGATCCGACCTCTACAGACGGGATAGATACAGGAATACGCCCTGGGGCCAGAGCTGAGCCTCGACAACGAGGTCGAGATATGAGGTTGTCATAGTGGACTTAATCTCGCCTTCATGGAAACTTGAATCAGTTAGAGGTGGTGGTGACTCTAACTAGTGGTAAAGCGGATAGAAGACTCCCTCTGAGGCCGGAGGTGAAGATGATCTTATATCTCAAGGTGCGGGGGGTTGCTTAAGAAGTTCCTGCGAGTTCGAGATTCGAACATGTACGGGAGTAGAGAATTCTCGAGCTAATGCCTTGGCAAAACTGGCGACAACCTCAGAGACCTAGGCGGTGATGCACATCGAGCACCTTCGAGCCAGTGGAGATCGGCAATGGAGAGTCTCCTGTGATGTCAGAGGCGAAATTTGGATGGACCCCATCTAGGATTACTTGGTGGATGGTTGTAAGACCCGAGAAATTCCAATTTAAGGGAAAAAGGGCAAAATCGTAATTTCGATTACAAAATTGTAATTTCGGTTAAAAATCCGTAATTAATTCTCTAGATCTCGGATGACAAAACGGATTTCACCATTGGAATTGTCTCATAAAATCTAGTTAGCACGTAAAATTTCGTAATATTCCGAGACAGTCGGAGTCGGCACGTTTTTCGAGGCGTCGCGTTTGGTCTTGGTAAATGAATTTGATGCGATGAAAGTCACATAGCTAACATCTTCATGCTCTGTAAGTGATATGAGTAGAGAAATGATGAAAGGGCCGAGATAGTGCCGAATATCAATTCTAGTAAAAGAGGGAAGAAATGGTTATTATGGGATTTGATCTTAAGTCACTAAAGGACAAAATAGTGAATAGTTCTTCTTCTGCTTATTAGTAGAAAGAAAACGTGGGGGTGATTTTGGGGATACGATAGCTTCCATTTTTTGAGAGGCTTTTAGAGAGTGCTTCTCTTTAGAATATCGAATCAGACCCGGTCGGCGGTCTTGGTAGAGAGAAAGAAAAAACGTTCTCTGTGGACGAGCTCTGCGTGGACTCGAGTTTGTGAGTTTTGACAAACTCGAGAGAGGTAGGATTTTCCTTGAGTTTTATTCCTATTTTAAGTGTTTTGTCGATGTTTGAGGTCGAGATGAGGCGTGAGGCGGGTTTGATCGATCCCAAAACCTTGGGGCCAAGATTAATGTAAGAATTTTGGAAACAAAATCGAATGGCCGGTAAGGCGCTCCAGTGTGTTGGTGTGAAATTGGGTGTTTTGGTGTTAATCATGTATTGATTAGTTTGAAGTGGGAAGTATGGCCGGGTGAAATCTTGGGTTCTGAGCCAGATGATTTATTTTAGTGTTGGGCGAAGTAAACCCTAGGATTTCTCTGTTCCTAGGAATAGTGACACGAAAATGTATTTTTCGTGAAAATATGTGCTTAGTTAAATCGTTCAATCGAGATTGCTAGCGTTTGAACAATGCTTAGTGAGCTAATTTTGGTGTTTGAAATGATAATTACATAACATGTTTGTGTGATTTAATTTTTATGTGAATATATTCGTGTTTATATATTTGCATGTGATTAGACTGTATTGGAATTGGCACACATGCATTCCATATGCATTGGAACATCCTAGGACTAGAGGAGTTAGTGTGAGATGAGTCTAAGAAAAATGGTTCGGAGTAGTCTAAATATTAATTATCGGAGGGTAGTCCATGGAAACTAAAAATATCAATCGTCGGAGCGGCGATTTATTCGTCGGAGGTAGTAAGACAAATAATATATCAATCGTCGGACGTGAATTGATATGCATAACTAGGAGGTTATTAAGCTAATAAAATATGAATTAAATACGAGGCTTAGGCGAGTGTGATGGAGTCGATGAGGACTCGGGATCTGAGTTGGTCATGTGGAGCATTGAGTAGGATCATGCATTTGCTTGAATGTGTGTTTAAATTAGAACATTACCTTGCCGTGGTGATGGCCCACTTAGAGCGATTCTTCTCTTGAGCATTAGCTCACCTGATCTAGGACCCCCTTTATTTTCTGGTGGGGAAGCGTGCGAGGGACGGCGCGTTCTAAGTGAGTTACAGAAGAAAGCCCAGGATTGTGGCTTTGGTGGTTTTACATGTATTAGAACTCTTTAAAGTTTAATATATGTATGGTTTAAGAAGTGAAAATATTGTAACTCTTGTAGCTAGGATACATAGTTAGCATAGTTGGTATGCATATTGAGGTGTTTATGGGCCCCAGTGGCCATGTTAGGATATATAGTGAACTATATTACCTTGTTTGGGACATGATATGCGGGTTTAGACAAGTTTTTGTATTTGGGTAGAGCTCCGTCTGAGGCTACGCGGTTCGTGAAATGTCGGGTCACGGAGCATACCACGAGTGATAGCGGGTTGGCGGGTAGTCAGCGGACCCCGCAGGGCGTCCTGTGGTACATTGCGGCGACCGGAGGCGTCGACTTCGAGCAAGGTCGAGGCGAGATTCAGTTCATCGGGGACCCTTTATAAGCGAGGCTACTCGCCCACATTCTTAAGTGTGTAGGGAAGGAAGATGCCTTCATACTTAGGAGTACGAGGGCATATGTGGCAACCACATTGGAGCTCGGACCTCAGTAGGGAAAACATTGAGGCAGAGTACTCTTGGCCCACAATGCTCAAGGAAGCCGATAAAAATGGTTGAAAAATGCAAAGCTTGTCAAGAGCATGCTAGATCTCTCATCTCTATCTAAGCGTGACGTGGAGTCCGCAGGCCCCTAGCCTTTTCATGATATTTAGACATATTGGGACCCACACCCATTGGAAGGGACGATCTGAAATTTATCATTGTGGTCGTGGACTATTTTGCAAATGAAGTAGAAGTCGAACCCTTAACTTAATGTCACATAACGAAGAGTGCATAACACAATACGTATTATAATATCAGGGTTCGAGGGATCCAGGGTCCTGTACAATAATGGAAACAATTCGACAATCTAGTTTAGGGATTTACAACGTGAGCTTGGAATCCAAAGACTACTAGTCCCAGTATTCGCAGTCCAGTAGACAGCGGTCACTATATGGACTCTACAAAGCGTACTTGAAAACCAAAGCGGAAGACTAAAGGAAAATGGCTAGAGTACCTCCTAGGGTTTTATGGGCTATAGAACTCGTGTAAGTCAATGACTTCGAAACCAGTTCGCTTGGCCTTTGGCCTGACGGTGAATCTAGTCGAGTGGGACTAAAATCACGAGATTGAACTGTAAACATGTACTTGAGGACGTCAACCGCTTTAAACACGGATCTCTTAGAAAGAAAAAAACGTGAAGCAAGTCTAAGCGTATGGAGAACATCACGGGAGAAGGCGAGATATTATGACCAAAGGGTCAAGCCCAGAAGTTACAAGTCAGGTGACCTGGTTCTAAAAAAACTTCTGCCAGCAAGGAATGTGATTCGTGCCACAAGTAGGTGTATCGGAATCAACAAAATTTATATCATAAATCCTACTACCGTAGCGGAGCTACTGCAGTATAATGGCTACAAAGATTAGAACACGGGGATGTGTTTCTTCTAATGATTTACCGATGAGGTTGAAATGGTGAATTTCAATTTGGATTTCAGGATTTGGTACAAACAAGGGATTTTGATGGTGAGCATATTGAAATTAAAATGAAGAAAAATAAGAAAAAATAAAGGTCTCCTTGATATCGGGATCTTGGGCTTGGATCTAGAGGCGGCGAGGTGTTTCGGGGTCATTTTCTCATGTTGGGGAGGATGACTTATAGTCATCTCTTGAATCGGATCTTCATTTAGCTATAAAACCTAACCCAAAATAATTATCCTTTTGAAAAATGGCATTCATTAAGCATCATTGGTCATCGACAGTGAAAAATGAGTCTCTTTTACTCACATTACAATGGGTAATAAATGATAACTAATGAACATCACGAGATCAAGTGATAAGCATCAAGTGAGCAACTAAGATTACAATCTTGACCATTCAACATGAATCGAAGGGATCTAAACCAAGTTAAGGAGAACACAGACGACGGTGAGTACCTGCGTGAAAAACAAAGGGACCTCGGTAGCCTCGAGATCCTGTACAGTAGTGACACCCCATTCTCGAGAGCTCAGTTGACTACCGTCCAACCAGCGGAAACACTAAAGATGTCGGGTGACTTAGGCATCTCTCACGAAAATGAGGCGAGTCTCCTTTGTACGGGAGCTCTACCCGAGAACAAACAATCCCCAGACAATCCAACATAATACATAACATGAGTAAACTGGCCACTTCATTACATCTGACAATACTCGTAACCATGACTATACCCGTAGTTCTGAGAGTTAAATTTTACTCTTATACAACATATATTAAAATTCTTGAATTCTAATATATGTAATACATCATAAAACCAAAGCCACAACCCGACTTTCTTCTAAAGCGGCCTCTATGATGAACCGTCTCCTCGTGTGCTCCTTGTACCTTAAAATAATATGTTGTCTCGACAGGGTGAGCTAATGCTCAGTAGTGGAATCACCCTAAATGGGCTACTCTCCACCTAAGTGCATATGCAATGCTCCAAAGTAAACATACATTCAAGCAAATGCATGATCCTATTTGAATGCAATTGATCAACTCATACCCGAGTCCTCACTTGGGCTCCCACCATACTTTACTGAAAGCCACGTATGAAAACTATTTTGACAAGATATTTGTTCTTAATTGTAGACGACTTCCTAGATATAAATATTGGACCGACTCAGATGATCTTTTAGTGGACCCAACCCTCGGAGTGTATATCAATGGGCCGACTCAGGCGATTGATATTTTATATGGACTATCACTCAGATAATTATTATTATTGGTCGACCATAAAAACCCTCTAAATAAACCACCTCATGCACTCACTCATTCTAGGGTGCCCCAGTGCATATGGAATGCATAATGTCAATTCCAATACAATTCTATAACACATGCAAATATATAATCATGCATATATTCACATAATTTAAATCACACAAACATGTTATGTAATTTCACATTCCATACACCAAAAATTAGCTCACGTGGACTAATTAACAACCACGAGCAATTCGAATTGAATTACTTAACCAAACACATTATTTCACAAAAATTATTTTGGGAACATTATTCACGTGGTGTTAAAACCCTCGAGGATTGCGTGCGGCACTTCTGATGTCGGTTCCACCTTGTGAACTAGAGAAATCGATGGCCATTCCGGCCTTATGCAAATCACAACACAATCCATGGCATAAATCACACAATTAGCCACCCAAACAGTCCATGAACACTCACGGACTGAAATTTTGGGTTCCATAAATTCAAACAATTCGGTCCCAGTTTGGGGCCAGATCAAGCTGACTCGTTCGAGGCCTCAGTCAAAGCATTATAAAACGCTTAAATAAAGTGTAAAACTCCGTAGGATGAAACCCCTACCTCACGAGTTTTTCAAAACTCAGCCGGAGTCCATGGCGTAGGCCTACCCTCGTAAACGGCTTTCCTTCTTGTCAGAAGAATTTCGAATGGTTCGGATCGCTAGAAACTAGAGAAGTCTACACTCTACAAAACCAAAACTGAAGCTCTTGTAAGATTTTCTCTTTCTCCCTCACATTTTCTTCTTTTGTTTTGAATAAAGGAGATGACACTGTTCACTATTTTGTCTTTTTCCACTTAAACTTTCAAATAATGCCCATTATGTCCGCCCGGCGGATTTTTCGACATTTGGCACTATCTCGGCCATCCGTTTTGGTCATCTCTCTACTCATGCAACTCATGTCATATGAGTACATGTTATTGATGACTTTTGTCACCTCACATTTCATTTTTCGGCACCCGTAACTCGATGCCTCAAAAAACGTGCAAATTATTATCCTGAGTCGCGAATTCGACGTGTTGCTAGATTCATAAGACGATTCGAAAGTCGTTTAAATCGTGAATCTAGAAAATAAATTCGGATTTTGACCGAAATGACGATTTAGCCCTTTTTCCGATAATTGGAATTTTCTCGGGTCTTACATTCTCCCCTCCTTAAAAGGAATTTAGATCACGGGAAATTACGGGCCGATCCACCAATCACTCACATGCATATGCAACGTGCACTCCACTATGCATGTAAACTAGTAATTTAAAATTTTAAACAACTAAACCACGTACCTTCATCCCTAAATAAGAAGGGATAGGTGGCTCGCATCATGTCCTCGCACTCCCACGTTGACTCCTCCACCCCATAGTGCCGCCATAGCACCCTCTCTAGCCTCACGGTCTTGCGTCGCAAAACCTAATCACGGCTATCTAAAATACATGCTGGTCCCTCCTCAAAGGTCCCATCAGTGTCAACCTCGATCTGTCCACCATTCCCTTGCGTGAAATTTGAATCAAAGATATCTTCGGGACGTTGAGGGCGTGAAATACAAGTGGACACTGGCATCTTGGGCGGTATGTGGAGTCTGTAATAGTGGCTACCCTCTCAGTATCTCGAAAGGCCCAATGAATCTCGGCGTGGCTTCCAGCAAACGCAGGCGACCACTCCTCTCTTAGGCATCACCTTGAAAAGCGTGATCCCCAGCCTCGAACTCCTAAGGGTCGGCGTCGTACATACGCATAGCTCTTGCGGGGCTACGGCGTGAAAGGCGTTGTCGTATCAAGCTTACCTTTTAGAGTGTCTCTAATCCATCCCCGGGGCCGTGATGGAACTTCTCCCTTACTCGGTCAGCTATGTAATTGACATGAATGGCCTCTCATACAATGCCTCATGGTGCCGTTTGTATCTTCTTTCAGTAGCATTGTTATAGGCGGAATTCCCTTGAGGCAAGTGCTCTTTCCAACTCTGTGATGATCCGGGACGCATGCTGTGGCATGTCCTCTAGCACTATATAGTCCTACCGGACTAACCATGCGTACGGGTGGAAAGTTAATACTCATCGTCGGTAGTGTGCCTAGCCTTTTAGGAAACTCTTGGGTGCGCGTAAACCTCAGTCCTTGTCGACACTATGGATACGGTACTCCATGTAGCGGACTATCTCTCGAATGTCTGACAAGCGAATCTCTCGATGAGAAGGTCATCATACGGCTAAGAAAATGTGACTTTGTGAGCCGGTCACACTACTCGCTATCTGCGTCATGCCTCTGCGGCGTCCGTGGCAAGTGGGTCTAAAATCCCATCGTGGCGTGCTCCACTTCCACTCGGCCACCTCGATGGTAGTAGCCTGGCGGCACAGTGCTCGGCCTTAACCTGGCGACCGCGTGAGACATCGTCGCCTGAAGTCCCCTACGTGTCTCTTCTTCGGCTCGGTAATGCGTGACGAAGATCCTAGTACATCTTCGTGCCCACTGGATGCCTGGCAAATCGAGGCTTGGTGAAACTCCACGAGAATCTCCTCTCTCCGTCGATCAAATTTGGGAACCCTTGCCGGAGTCCTATGCTCCGAGACTACCTGTCTGCGTGGGCCGGTCATTTTTAGTCACCGTACCTAACTATGCCGGTCCGATGGACACTATCTGCAGCGATCCTGCCATTGGGACTCAGCCCTCTACCTTTCAGTAAAGACGGTGTAGCCTTCGCTCCCGAGGTACCACAGTGCGCTCGTTGTGCGTGGCGTCACAGTCTGAGCATCTGCCACTCAGAGAAGCTATACTAGCGACGCTCCTCGTGACTTCCTAGCTTGAGTGCATCGGCGCCATTTGCCTTGCAGGGATGGTAATGCCATGAAGTCATAATCCTCGGAACTGCATCCATCTGTGTTGCCTCTGTTGGGGTTCCATTGCGTGAAAATATGCGAGACTTTGTAGTGCATTCTCGAACTCCTCGCCGTATAGCTGTGGCGCCGTCTTGAGGCGAGACTACGGCGCGCCAACTCCATGTCGTGTGTGGGGTAGTGCTCATGATTCTTAATTTGGCGGGAACCGCAAGCTCTTGCCCTCCCGGTTGCTGAAGCACATCGGTCCGTACTCGAGGCATCCTGATACAACGTACCCTTGTCCCACATGCGGGACTATCAAGATGGGAGCTGAAGTAAGTCTCCTCTTCAACTCCTGGAATGCCTTCTCGCTCGATTATCTAATCAAACTTGACCTCCTTCGAGATTGATCTTGTCATAAAGTCTTTATAATGGAAATCTGAATCTCTATAGTACCCGGCGATCCGGCTTCGTATGCCGGCGACTTTGAAAGTGCTCTCGACTCATTCTGGCCTCGACCTTCTGCGGGTCGTGACCTCACGATCTTTGACACCACGTGTCCAAAAATCCTCACCTTAGTAAGACAAAACTGGCACTTCTTGAACTTGGCGTCTGGTGATGGTATCTCGACAATATAAAGCGATCCTCAAGAGTGATACTCATGTGCTCCCACTCGGTAGGAGTAGATCAAAATGTCATCCGCGAAGACTACGGCAGTCTAAATAGGGTTGGAATATCCTATGCATGAGATCCATGAATCTTTGCGGCGCATTCATCAATCAGGCATCACCAGTAAACTGAAGTGCCGCGCTGTTTGATCTAAGCAACGTCTTAGGGATATACGTATCCACTAACCCTCGACCTGATGGTAACGATTGAAGATCTATCTTAGGTAGACTCGTGCTCCTCTCAGTGATCAACAAATCCCGATCCTCGTAATGGTGCAGATTCTTGATCGTAACCGTTAAACTACACAGCGGATTGTACGATCGAGAGGGTCTTGTCTTTTCTTGTCGCCAAATGAAATTGGAGTTCCCGTAGTGAAGTGCTCGTCTAATGAACCCCTTATCCGGTAACTCACATGGCTTGGACTGCGAGTTCTACTTGGCTGTTGTATCTGTGCGAGTCATAGAGATGGGTGGGAAATAGGGGGTGTGGCTGTCTTGAAGTCTGACCCTCTGTGGAAGCCCGATCCGAAATAGCTCATCGGAAAAACATCCACATGCTCGCACACTACTCGGTAGATCTAAGTCTTGGCTCTCTCGTCCTCTAGGGTAGGCTCGTGCTTGACCGCTGCCTCCTTTAACTGGACTCACTGCCTCGTGCGGGAGGCGAAATGTCATCTGTCCCCACGAGAATACCACCACAGTGCAGATCACGCATGTGAGCGAGTAACCCTCTACACTCTGTCGATACTGACCACAGTGAGCATCAGCAATCTATCCCCCGGGATGACATCGAACTACGACATGTCCGTGATCCTCGGGTCCCTTGTGAGTAGGGTCTGAGATCTCCTTCATGACCTCGACACATCATCACTATTCATACTAATCCTAAAGGAGAACTCACATAAGAACTGTCGAGGCCCCTCGAGGTCTCGACCTCCCAAGCCCGGCTTCGATCCACAGCGTCACGGCGATGAATAGTCACGAAGCACCCGAATCAAAGAACACTCTTGCCCGAAGCGAGATAGCAAGCGTGCCTGTATGGCGGCGTCTGTGGCTCGACACAGCGAATTGATGGCGTGAACCGCGCCCACGAACCCCTTTGATGTCCACACGTGGGCCTCGTCTCTAGCCTCTGCCCGTACTGCGGCCTCTCGAGACTGCTGTGAATGGGAGGTGCAGGTGTAGCTCCACAGAGCGAGGCTTGGCTCATCGGCTTGTGCCGGGTCTTTGTGGAGGAGCGTCTTTTGTATCCTCTCGTCTTCTTCTTGGCCCGGGGCGTCTTGTCCCCAAAACAAGGATCCTTGTCTTTGGGAAGCGATCCCTCCTCCTTGTGTCGGCTGGCGACAATGGTAGCACACCATCCTTTGCCTAGCCCGTGACTCTCATCGTCCACTGCGGCAGGATGGCCCACGACTACGAGAAACCCTCATGAACTGAAGCTCTTTACCTCTTTCTGAATTGGAAGAAGGCCCGTGTATTCCCTCTTTGCTTCACTTCTTTACCGCGTCGAGTGCTTTCGGGCATCCTGCATCTCTCTCCCATTATGGGCTGTCGGCCATGAAGTCCCACGCCTCATGAAGCGAGGCTACGATCACGGCTTCCGAATGAAGCTTGACCCGTTCTGAACCTCCCCAACCTTAGCCGTGTGCGTGGCCCGCGTAATCATCCCGACCAAATCGAGAGGCTAGCGCGTGAACTGGCCACGTAATCCGCATCCGCAGGTCAATAAGCCCCCTGCCCCATTTCTACAGGAACTCCTAAGCTTGCCGCATGCACCTCGCAATATCTGGAAAGTACTTACCCATGAGCAGCTCCTGACTACGCTTGCCCGTATCATAGCCTCCCCAAGTCTTTGGGGTCCTTACCTATCGCCTTACTTGGGCCTCGCCCTAGGCGGAGCATGACTAACCTAATCTGATTAAAATCCGGAGGTAATCTCGTCGCCTCAGCTTACCTTCTCGATCTCGTAAACCAATGAGTGCGCCACCATCGGGTCTCCTCCCCCTCTAAATGTCGGAGGATGATGCGCTACAAGCCTGCGGAGGTTACTGGGACCTCCACGGGCTTCTGTATGTACTGGCATGTGCTATAGCTCTTGCTTGATACCCTCACGGCCTCTGAGGCACAGCGTCAGTGCGGTGGTGATGAATGTTGGTGTGGTGCACGACCCGGTACCAGTGGGCGCCCTCTACGTCCTCGTCCTGTATAGCTATACACAGTTCAAATGGTAGTTAATTCTCGTACGGTATCTCGCGCATAAACACGGCCCAGACACTGTGTGTATAGAATCGATGTATATTTCAAGTCCGCACGCATTCCATAAAGCAATAAGACCATTTATCAATATATTAAATCGTATTTATCGATAAAATTTTTTTTTGAAAATTTCATTTTTCAATTTTGTCTCATTTGATTTGATTTGATTTTATTTAGTAATTTTTCATAAAAATATTGTGATGAACAGTGTTCATGAGGCTGAGTCCCAACAAATGACTTCAACTTGATGCTTGAGTCAGCTGATTCAAGCTCTGGTGGGTGCGCGAAGTGCCGCGGCGGTGACCCGATAGCACCAGTGCGCCGCGGCGCGCGGCCGCGGCGCTTCCCCGCGCGTGGGTGTGGTGGCGCTTCCTGACCCGGCCGTGTTGTGGCGGCCTTAGGCCGTGTCACGGCAGCAGGCTGCCCAGTATTGTGGCGCGAGGAACTTTGATCGTATCGTGGCTTGTTTGTGCGTGTGCGGTTTTACCCGCGTGCGGCCGTTCTCTGTCACGATACAAATTTTGTATCGTGACCGCGCTCACCTACGACTGGCTACACGCCCCGAGCCACGATACACTCCGATTGTATCGTGACCCCGAAGCTTCGGCCCGCCCTTTTTGTCCACGATACACCTGGGTGTATTGCGTGCAATGGCCCGTCAAGCCTTGCGACCTCGAAGCCTCGCTTGAGTCGCGTCTGTCCAGTTGTATCGTGACCGCAACCCGTTCGGCCCGCTTTAGTCCGCAATACGATGGCGTATTTAGCGATCACGATCCTCGGCCGAGCCCTCGCGGCGCGCCGGTCCGCGTCTGAAGTGTAGCGAGCACCGCTGCCTTCTTCGAAATGGCGACCTGCTTTGTCTGATAAACATATTTATTAGCCCGCGACCCGTTCGAGCCCACGCAAGGCTGCTTTGTTATATCGCGATACGCTCGCGCCTCTTAATACAACTTGAGGCGATAGCCGATTCATTTCTACACCAAATTTTTTTTCGTTTTTCTAACATTTTTTTCACATTTTTTCCGACTCTTTGGAAAATACCAAAAAAACATATCTCTATTTTTCATTTCAGAGCATAAATAAATTTATAAAAATTTATTTTATTCATTTTCTTCAATTTCTGACTTGTAAAACCTTAAAATTATTTTCTTCACCTCATTTTTTCATTTTCCTTTTAAACTAAACCAATTTATTCAATTTATTTTCTTTCTTCTCTTAGTTCGATTTTACACCTTTGTAAAAAACTTCCAAAATTTTCCCTATGTGTGTGTCTGCTAAGCACACAAACCCATCTCCTGTTATGATCACACATCATTTATGCTGCATATTTTTTTCACAACAAATTTATCAAATCACACAAAACACACAAAAACATGCATGCGGTGTCTAAGTTTTGTCTGTGATTTCCTAAGGCCAATCTCATACCTACACTTAACATCGAACCACACCTAGTGTTGATATTCTTACACCTCAGACTATGGCCTAAGCTTCAAATCCTCGACTGATGGCGGGCATGTGGCTCGATACCAGAGGCTGTGACGCCCCATTCAGGGAGTGGTTGACTACCCAGATCGGCTTGCGAACGCTCGTGATTAATGGGGTGACCGGAGCATCTCTCACGAAAATGGGCGAGGTCTGTCCTTTCGTACGGGAGCTCTACGAAGAACAAACCCTAACATCCCGACAATTCAACATAATACATAACTATGGGTAAAAAAGCATTGATTACAACAATACTCATAACCACCGTATATCTGTAGTTCCAGGGTTAAAAATTTTACTCTTGTCTGACATATATTAAAATTTTGAATTCTAATATATGTAATGCATTATCAAATGTAAAGCCTGACAGAACTTTCTTCGCGGCCTACGGGTGACGCGTCACCAAGTAAACTGCTGTACAGAAAATAATATCAATTCCACCTCGCTTGGAGTTGACTAATATAGGTAATTTGGAATCACCTAAATGCATATTCTGATTCATTCAAATTCTATAACCTATCTGAAATATATAATCATGCATATATTCATAAATTTAAATCACCTGAAAACATGTTATGTAATTTCACATTATTCATGAGAAAGTGGTGTTAACTCACGTGGGCTAATTAACAACCACGAGCAATTCGAATTTAATTACTGACCAAACACATTATTTCACAAAAATTATTTTACATGAACACTATTCACTGAATAAACGTAAAGCCTCGGGGTTCGCGTTCACGGTAAGCTACCTCTCTCTCAAATGTGGGTTCACCATACAGCGTCAGCCCGTATATTCAGGCCTTGCAAATCCTGACACAATCACGGCATAGTCACTGGTGGCCACCCCAACGATCAGTGAACACTCACGATTTGAAATTTGGGTTCCATAAATTCAAACAATTAGGATTCCGGTTTGGGGCCGTCAGTGGTTAGGCCTCGATCCAGCAGAAACATTATAAAACCGCAAGTAAAGGTGTGAAAACTCCAAGTAGGATAGAAACCTCTATCTCACGAGGTTGTGAAACTCAGAAACATTAGTCACGTGTAGGCTCTCTCGTGAAACTGACTTTCCTTAGCTGTCAGAAGAATTTAGCAGATGGGATCGCTAGAGCACAGAGAGAAGTCGGACCGCTCTCTACGAAACCAGGAACTAAGCTCAACTTTATCAAGATTTTCCTTTCTCCCTCACGTTTTTCTTCTTTTTGTTTTGAATAAAAGGCGACCTTTGTTCACTATTTTGTCTTTTTCCGCCCAAACTTTCAAATAATATCCATTATGTCCCATGGCTTGGATTTTGACATTTGGCACTATCTCGATTAAATCTACCGTTTTTGGTCATCTCTGCTCGTATTAGCTCATGTGCATGGTACATGTTATTGATGACTTTTGTCACTCATTTCGTTTTCGACACACAGTATTTCGATACCTCAAAACATGAGTCGTCTTGGAATTCGGTGAAATTCGTATTAGCTGAATTTGAGGCGATTCCCAAGGTGGCTCCGTTCGTCATCTGAGATCTAAAGAATAAATTTCAGATTTTTGATCGAAATTACGATTTTGCCCTTTTTCCATAAATTGGAATTTTCTTGGGTCTTACACAGTAGCCTTCTGCTTCAAGGAGGAAGGGTTTTAGCCGCACATCCTCCTAGTTGTCATCCTCGGAGGGTGTTTGGCTGCCCAGAAAATGCCAAGAAAATGAGAGAAAATGAAGGAAAGTGAAGCATAAGAGAAAAAGAGGGAGGGAGGCTGGCTTCTCCCAAGAATTTATTCTTTGCCAGTGATTGATTGATCTGGGGGCAGGCGGGGCTCATATGCGCTGAGCGAGGAAATTACAAAAGAAACCAAGGCAAAAAGCTAATGTAAGGGATAAAATGGGAAGAAGCAAAAAAATATAGCAAAATCTCAAGCGTCGACAGCAGAAGTGAAACGTTGATGTGGATGAATAGTGTCGGAGCAAGTGAGCAGTCTTGCCTGAAGCTTATTCCCTTAACAACTCATTTCTCTTGCATTTTTACTGCTTTCTTCTTTCCTTAGTCTCGATGCCAATCTTAGAGTTTGACTAAAATTCTCTTCTTGCTTAAGATCGACTGACAATTTTGGCATAAATAGCTTACAAAAACTACAAATTAACCACAAAATGTGATCGATGAGAATAAGCGGGGGACCTTAATGTACAAATGGGTTAATTACGATTAGTACATAAAAAGTGCTCAAACTGTAATAAATGAGGTTTAAAATAGCACTTTTTTGAGTACTAATTAGAAGGACACACTCTGCAATGGGAAGAATTTGGGACCTAATTGGGAAGGGCCACACACATTGTACATCTCGCATAATCAGGCGACAACTATGAAATCCAAACGGAAGAAGGAAAAGAAAGCCTCCTTTTCATTGAGAGGCAGCCCGAACACCTGATAGTTCACCCGATAAGACCTCGGAGCATTAGCACAGTAATAAAGATCCACCGAATCTTGATTTACCGAGCCAGCACTCTATGTCCATTTTAAGGCTGTTTAATGGTATGATGGGCAAGCGATAGGTCTATCATGGTAAAGCGAGCTCATTTCGAGAGAGTGCAGTGTGGAAAAGTGAGTGATTCACAAGATTGTTCTTTATTTAGAAAATTTATAATTAAAAACAAAATTTCATTACATGGAGGGTTCTGACCGCTCGAGGGGGTTACAAAATCTCTCTTTGCATCTCAAAAATTACAGGTTAAAGCGGCTTAGTTCTTTACATGCTAACACCACAGTCAAGGAAAAAACCATAAGAAAGGAAAGGAAAGAGAGGAAGAGAGTGAGAAAGAGAAGGAGAGAGGGAGAGAGAAGGGGGAGAAAGAGAAAGAAAGAAGAAGAGGAAAGAACGGAGAAGCGGTATTAAATAGTTTTCTTTGAAACACACCGCCCCCTCTGGGTACGTTCCTTAGCACAGTTCCATCATTGGGCATAGCTAGGGAGCAACCTGACTCCTGAGGAGCTAGGGGAAAAAACACAATTCCACAAGTGGTAGACCATCGATACGAAGCGTCGGCCACGATCACCGAATGGAGCCCCATGCGGTGATGACCAAACCACGGGGCTTCATCATGCCTGGGACTCGTTTCACCTTACTTGAAGAAAGGACGAAGGTTGGAGGCTTATAGCACCACCACGAGAAGGATCACTATTTATAAGGAAGCGAGGGATGGCTTGGGAAGTCGCGCGATCGGGTCCCGATTCTCCATAGATCGTGGTAAAGCCCGCGTCAAAAAGCAGCTTTTTCGAGGGAAGGCAAGGGATGGCAGCGGCAGGGAGCCCCTGATAGCTCGATTTGCGAGAAGCAATAGGAGGGTCTTAGCTCTGCCCGACCAGCTCCCGGTTTTGGAGCTTAACATTTCAGGAGGTGCTGCAGCCCGAAGCCCGGTCATTGGGTTTCGAGCTTGCAGCTCGGGAGATCTTGTCACTGCCGGGAGCTTAGTAGCTCGATTTCGGAGCTTAACGGGTTCGGGAAGGTCGAGAGCCACGAGAAGCCATGAAGCCCAGGAGCTAGGTAGTTTGGATCGCGAGCGTAGCGCGGGAAGACCTCGTGGCACGGGAACGGCGGCTGAATAGACGAAGCGGGAAAATGAAGCGAAGAAATTAATTGATGAATCTTAGTATATCCATCGAAAATTGAGATCGGCGTACGAGAAACCCGGGCTCAGCGCGAGGATGCGAGGAGTTAAAAAAAAAAGCTGGAAGCGGCGTGACGTCGGATTTTTGCTGCCCAGTAGAGAGTCGGCCCGGAGCCCCCAGCGGGCGAGGCAAGGTGGCCCGGAGGAACAGGGATCGCGGGGCACGGAGCACGATCGGAGGCCCTGAAAAACACACCTCGACACCATCATCGGCTGTTTCCCGGAAGTAGAATCCTTCAACCTCCTCATCGGAATTTGGATGTTGAACTCTCTGGGTGGGCTCGGCCGGAGCTTGTGAAGGCTGACCACGGGAAGCCCATTGGGTGGGCACCAAGTCTTTAAGCTCCGTATCGGCCGCCTCGACTAGCCAAAGCCTCACCTCCCTTGAGGTCCATCGTGGCCAGAAGCCAGAGCTCTCAGTCAGCGTTCCTGCGATTTTGCCCCGAGAACCTCTTGGCGGGCGGCTGGTGTATCTTGGCCTGAGTCACCCTTGTTGCTGCTGACTCTCTATGGCCATCGCGGCTCATCTTCAACGACCTTCAGTGCCCGGGACCTCATACTGCTTTATCCTCGGCCCGCGCCACGTACTTGGCTTATGCTTGAGTTAAACACAGCCTTCCACGAGTTCCTCGGCCAGTCCTGCTCCCAGGCTTGAAAACGAGAAGAAAACCCTCTCGGTCGGGAAGCAACCTTAGCCTTGTATGACTTCAGCCCATGGCGAGAGCCCTGATGGGCTAGCCCTCCTTACTTGAAACCTTTCACATAAGTAGCCACTTGCCAAAAAAAAAAAAAAACAAGCGAGTCGGCTAATAGAATTGAAAGCAGGCTAAAGAAAAATATTGAACGCAGGCGATAAAGGTGGTTCCCTGAGAGCGAAGAGCGAGAGCCTCCCTCGGCGAGGCGGGGGCATCCACCTTCGAGGAGTCGAGTCGCGCAGATGGAGGAAGCAGCCCGGCGACGAGGCTGCGCGAGCGAGTCTCATCCTGCGACCTCAGAGCGATCACGGGTGCAGTCGTCTCATCCTCAGCCCAGAAATAGGAGAGACCTCCCAGCGAGGCTGGTAGCCCTCCCCGAAGAGTCTCCGGCCTCGACGGCGAGACAAAGGAGGAAGAGGCTCCACGCTAGGATCTTGCTGACGGGGGCGGCCTCTGGCCGGGGCCTCAGGGGTTTCCATTTCACCTCTCTTCTTCTTTGCCGGCACCTCCCGGGTGGGACCAGAAGCTCTCCCTTGTAGGCGCGATAAGGGGGACTTCGAAATAGAAGGTGAGGGAAGACACAGAGGAGCAAGGAGGCCTCGTGATGGAGAGGGGAGAAAGATCTCGGAAGGAAGTCGAGGCGGGGCCTCGCACCGGGCCGGTCGGGGAGCTCTCCAGGCCTAATGGGCTGGAGCCAGGCACACGGGCGCACTTCACCCAGGCTTAAAACTTCACCTCCTTATCCTCGAAGACTAAGATGGGACGGCTTTTGAAGGACATGTGACCCAGCGATATCGAGAAATATCCTCGACCTTTGAAAACTAGGAATGAGCGGAGCGAAGGAGAGCTCACGTAAGTTCTTGGGGGTAGTCCAGATGGCAGGAACGCCAAGTGTGTCCTCTCGATTAAAGGGATTGTACTCCCGATAGCTGGTACTAACGAAAAATGCGCGACAGCTACAGTACTTGTGTGAAGATGGAAGGCGGGGAAATAATCAACGGCGGGCGCTGGAGATATAAAGAAAGCCTTGATGGCATCCTTTACGAAGAAGTCTAAGAGAAGCGAGGGGCAATGCGGGAGCACCCAGGCCTGTCCCACTAAATGACTAGCGGCCCACTAGAACACCCAGAGGTTGGGGGAGGCGAGAGGCGGTTGTTGAATCTTTGCGGAGGAACCCTTTTTATAAAAGGATGCAAAGGGAAGCGGAAGCAATTCTCGAACGCCACCTCAAAAAAGTACACCATCTTGGGCACTTGGGCGGCGTGGGTGGTCGACACGTCGAGCGCAAACGCAGATCTGAGCGAGGGGCCATACCAGGGTAGTAAAGATCTCATTGTATAAAGGTTTAAACCCGGAGCGGGGCCGCGGCCTCGACGTCGTATGGCGACCCTCAAATATTCGAGCGTAAGATCATGAATTTCATTAATTTTGCCCTTGCCCTTATCCAAGGGGAAAGGAGGCTCCCCCGGGGCAACCCGGTGAACCACCACAGCCAAATTGTCGGACTCCCACTTGATTCGCCTTAGGCCCCAGACACACAGGCTGAGATTACTCCCTATGCCAAAGCAGGAGGAGCGACCGGGACCTATGGAAGTGCAGCGAGGGCTAATTAAGAAAAAGGAAATCGAAAGAAAATCTGAAAATGACCAAGCATGCCACAGAAACCTCATAGAGACTTGAAACCAAAAAGACAGAGGGGAAGAAAAGTCGTACCAAGGCTAAAAACAAGACGGAGGACACCAGCCCCAAGCGAGATATCAAGGACAACCAAAAGCAGTCCTGAACAATAATCGGACAAAATTCAAGAAAAAAAAAAAGGAAGCCCAAACTTGTAGAGGCAAAAAAGCTTCAAGAACAGGGGAACAAAGTGCAAACGGTCAGGGAACGTTTTTAAGGAAGCTAAGAGCCACAGCCAAAATAAACGCAAAAATCGAGAAGCCATCATTATCACAAGACGTTGGATGGCGATAAAGCCTAATCAAACCCTTCCTGAGTAGCCACGTGGGTATCACACCTGATCCGAGAAGCGATACAGCCCTTGCCTACGCTCGCTTTGAGTGAAGGTTGGGGCGTGATGGGATTTGAAATAATATGTGCGCGGGCCCGAGCCTTGAAGCGACGTCGGGATTAAAAGCGTGCCCAATGCTAGCGATGGGCCCTTGTGGGTATCCCAGTGCGGGCTCGAAGCAAGGGCTGACTCGCTCCTTTAAAAAGGCTAGTAGCTGAAAGGGAATCGTATTAAGAGGAAAGCATAATCTCTCATCAATTAGGAAAGTAGGATGTTCACAATTATTGTCAATTATCGCCCATTAATGTTCACGATAAGGAAGAAAATCTCTCACCCGATGAGAGGAATATCGTATCTCATCCTCGATAAGGAAGATCTTGTCGTGTCATCATCCCATTAGGAAAGTTGTCGTAATCATCCGTATAAATGCAGGGCCACTCCATCGATTGAGTGCGCGGACTTATGCACAAAGCGTAATTTCCACGTGGTTGATCTTCTCTTTGTCGGAAAAAGAAGCTAGGGACCAGGCATCGGAGGGGCAACGGGCGAGCCCCGTCGATCCCTTTTTGTTTCTTATTTTTGCGGAGGGCCCAGCGTCCCGGAGATAGTAGGCCAGACCGGGACAATTCCCGGCACGCTCAGGCCCGGTTCAGATTGAAAAGCATGTGGAGTGATGAAATATTTATTATGATGTAAACTTACAACCCTTTCGGTTACATACAATTGGATTAGAATAAGTATTTATCTTCAAAGATGTTTTTTATTTATTTTTTATTTTTTAAAGTATTTATCTTGTAAGATTAGACCGATTCTTCATCTAATTTGTTTTCAAAATAAATAATACTTTTAATTTTTCAAGGTGTAATT
Source organism: Tetrastigma voinierianum (assembly GCA_016808115.1). NCBI lineage: Eukaryota > Viridiplantae > Streptophyta > Magnoliopsida > Vitales > Vitaceae > Tetrastigma > Tetrastigma voinierianum. Next base: position 23,583 of record JAEQBH010004372.1, on the reverse strand, counting down.
TAAATTTATTTATTAAAAAGATTGGTTAAATATTGAAAGGTTCTTTTTGGATCAGAAAAAGTAAAATTTTGTGTATCAATTTCTTAATTCTTTAAAGTATAATTTTCATCAATTTTAAACTTAAATAGAACCCTGGCATCATTGTATTTGTAAGTGAAAAAAATTAATATAAAAATCCTGACATTATAGAATCCTCATTTTCTCGTACTTTTCTCACATTCCTTATATCCTTTCTAACGTTATTCTTAGTATAATAAGTAATTATGTAAGTTTTTTTAATACTTTATTTTCTAAATTTTCTTAATTTATAGAAACTTAATTAGTATGGGGAAGCAAATATTATACATTTCAATTCAAAAAAAAATTAAATTAAAGAATACGAATTCTTGCATTTCTTATACTCTTCCTCACATTTTAAAATAATTTTCACAATTTCTAAGTTCAATTGATATGGACGGGTGATTTTTGGGCTTTTGTGGCTTGAAATCATCCTTCTAAACCTCTATTTTCAGTGTATCTCTTTTTTATTTTATTTTTATTTTTGTCGATGCTATTCGGTGTTTAGTTTGTTATCGAACACATTATGATATGGTGTTGAATCGTTTTATTTGTATTGGGACGATCCAGATAAACTAAGCGGATTTGATCAATAGATAATATCATATTATGGTGGTAAATATATTGAAAAACTAAAGTTATAAAATTCAAGTCACTATATTATTATATTTGTAGGCTTTATATCAATTTATTATACTATCAACCTAGATATTGTTTTACCTTTTATGATTTTTATCAATTTATATCTTAGATATATCAATCTATTATAAGTTTGAATTAATAAAATTATTTTCCTTTCAAAAATTGATTTGGAAAACAATATTGTTGTTTTAGATAAAAAAATTAAAATATATTTGTTTGAGTGTATAAAAACTGTGAGGAAAGGTTCAAAGAATTTGATAATTATATTTTATGCAATTTTTTGTGTTTATTTTCTTAATTATTTGAGGATAAATTTCATAATTCCTAAGCAATTAGGTATTTTTTTTTAAGAAATCTTAATTAGTATTGGAAAACAAATATTACCATATTTTCTGTTGAAAATCTAACCATATGCAATTTTTTATTTTACATTTTAAGAGATGATTTGATCATTATTAATGTTCGAGCAACTCCAATGGAAGTTGCCAAAATGGAGTGCCAATCTGTTTTACAACCTTGAGCGGTGTTTGGCACCTGAGCATTGTTTTTGCTCTAATGGTAGGTCTTACGGCAGGGTGCTTGAATTTAATAATTAAATGTTTTTAATTAAAAATATAATTAAACTTAACGGTTATATTTTAACGGGTATATTTTCATACTTGATCGTAATTTAACGGATATATTTGTATAGTAACAATTTCAAATTTCAAATTTCAAATTTCAAATTTCTAAATTTTGTCCTTGAAATTAATTTCAAATTTCAAGCGGGTGAAATTCAAAATTTGAAAATTTAACGACCAAAATAAAATTTTTTAAAATTGTAATTCGTCTATAAATATGATAACCAATTCTCATGTTTTTCATCGTATGCTACATTCTCTTTCGGTTTTCGATATCTCGCTTTCTCTTTGAATGCGCTACGTATTTAGTTCATTAGTATTATGAATCGTTTTTACTAATATTTAGAAAGATCTCAATATTGAAGATAATGATGATTTGGATGTGTTGTATCTTGCTGACTAGAAGGTCAGGGTTTAGTCAAGGACGGATAAGAAGGCATCGTGGTTCCGTTCCAGACCACAGAATGGTTAATCGTGATAGAGCTAAAGGTCCACGAAGGCTATCGTGGTATTTTCTTCACCTCTTGTGTATATGAAAGTTTTTCGAAGGAGTTCGAATGGAGTCGATCCTCTTTTTCTTCGAATTGTAAATGAGGGTTGAACAATATGATCCATACTTCATCCAAGAGCAGGATCTAGTTGGAGTTCTCGGTTTGTCATCACTGCAGATAACAAAGCTGCTTATAGAATTCTTGCGTACGGAACCACCCGGGTGATTACATTGGATGAATACATCGGGGTGGAGAAACGCGCCGCCAAAGTTTGAGAAGGTTTGTGAAAACATTATTGCAATGTTTGGCGACCGTTACGCGAGGTCGCGAAACGATATCGATGTGCTCGATTAACGCAAAGCGGAGACAAGCGGTAAACTCACGGCATGTTAGGGAGTATTGATTGCATGCATTGGAAGTGGAAAAATTGTCCTACAGCGCGTGTAGGGTATGTCTGTTGATCGTTGTCGTGAGCCAAACCGATCATTTAAAAGCGTGGCATCTGAATCTTTGGATATATGGCGTGCATTCTTTAGTCTACTTGGTTCGTTGAATGATATAAATGTTCTAGATAGGTCCCACTGTTTTACATTATTAGCAAATGGTCGTACTCCTCCGGTCGACTATATAATTAATGGTCCTTGAGTATAGAATGTGATGTGCTCCCAGCTGATGGTATTTATCCAAACTGGTCGACATTTGTAAAAACAATTCCCTGTCCACAAGGTTTGAAGAAAAAACATTTTGCTAAAGCACAAGAGTCGGCAAGAAAAGATGTAGAGCGGGCATTTGGGGTACTTCAAACCCGTTTTGCAATTGTGCATGGACCAGCACGTTTTTGGGATGAAGAAACACTTATAGATATTATGAAAGCGTGCATAATAATGCATAATATGGTCGGTGAGGGCGAAGGAGATATTAATATGATGACTTTGTTGATGGAAGTGATGCAAATCCGCTGTGAAGTGTCACATCGCATTATACACGAGGAAATTAGACTTCGTACGAGCTCATTGCTCGGACGGGGAGACGGTGTTACTCATTCTCAATTGCAGTCAGATCTTATCGAGCATTTATGACAACGACATGACGACTAATAACCTCTATCAATTTCAAGTTGAAGTTGTATTTTCAATTCCAATTTCTATTTCATGTTGTATTTTAATTCCAAATTTCAATTTCACGTTGTATTTTAATTCTCAATTTCAATTTCATGTTGTATTTAATTTCAATTCTAATTTCATGTTGTATTTTCAATTTCAATTTCAATTTCAAGTTATATTTTCAATTCCAATTGCAACATAATAAATATTATTTACAAATTAAAAATAACAACAACATAATAAATAACAACTAAAATTAAAACCCAGCTTTTTCATAACCTCTATCTTGAGTTATTAAGTATGTTGGAAAGTGGTCGTCTGAGTGGTATCGGTTTGTGATTTTCATCTCATTTGCATTTGAATTTCTTGCTAGCAGCGCTGTCTTTCTTGATTTAGCTGTTTGATGATGCTCTAATGCTATCTCACGGTGAGCATAAATTTTGTCTTGTCGCTCGACTTTTTTGTGGTTTAAACTACCCATTCTTTCATTAGGTGGTGATGATCACAGTGATCTTTTCAGTGGTTTGCTTCTCTTTGTTTTTTAAGTTGTTTCTTTGAAGTCTTTACGCTTGATGGCTATCGAGGTTGGGAGTGGACGAGGGTTGATGTCATCCCTAAATGAAGTTGAATAACGAGTTAGTAGGTTGATTTAGCGGGATTCTGGAGTTAAAGTGAGTTTTGCTCTCTTATAGTGTGATTACCGGTCATTCGCTCCATTTTCAATATATTCCAACAATGCTCGTATTGAAATGGTTTTCCAATCATCTTAGCAAACATTTCTTTTCTTGCGTCAATACGACAAGCAATGTAAAATTATTAGGTTAATAGTTCGAAATATCGAATCGCTAGATATGCAAATTAAAAGTTTATATCCTACATTATTTTGCTCGGTGTGTCCACTTTGTCGGAGTCTTTCAATTTGACTATAAAAACCGACAAATTTGCTGCATTTTGCATTTATATCAGTCCAACGACTTTTAATAGAAAGATGAGAGCGCTAACTATGATTGCACCATGAAGTTCTAAGTATTGGGTCTTTGCCAGATCGCCGCACTTGTTGTTCATTCCCGATAATTGCATCTTTGCTCGTATTAAAAGCGCGCGGAACCTGATTAATTTATCTTCTTCCTAGAGAAGTTCTTTGTCTGCGATTTTCGATCTTGGAACGACTTCATTTTATCTTGTGCCAATCTTGTGGGATTACTCTGAATAATTCTCATTATATAAATCGGTGTGGATTCATGTAGTCGGTTAAAGAACCATCATATTGCAAATCAATATCTACAAAAATAAAATAAAAATTATAATCAATTTAAAAAATAGACAATTTATAAAATATAAAATGGAATCTATCAATTATAAAATTTATAATCAGTTTAAAGAATGAGCAGATTTATCAATTAAAGATTATTAATTTATCAATTTAAATTTAAAAAATCAATTTGTAATCCTAAAGAATGAGCAATGTATCAATTAAAATTATAATCAATTAAAGAATGAGCAATTTATAAAGTATCGCAATCATTCTGGAATTATAAAATTTGGAAATCGATTTAAAGAATGAACGATTTATTAATTAAAAAGGTATCGATTTATCAGTAATTTAAAAAGGAATCAATTTGTCAATTTAAAAAAATGAGCGATTTATCCAATTTAAAAAATTATAATCAATTTAAAAAATAAGAAATTTATAAAATATACAAATCAATTTATCAATTATAAAACTTATTTCTAATGAATGTAAACAATTAATAATATATCAATTTTTTAAAGAGGCAACTCTCATACCCGTCTTCTTCCTCCCTCTTTCTTCCTCTTACATGCTTTCGCCGGCCCACTGCTGCAAACGGCGCAAGAGGTTCGGTTCTGCGGCCCAGCGTGGACGATTGATTCGACTGGGATTCGAAAAGCTAAGGTTTTTCTAAGCCCCTTAAAAAACGAGATTTTATTTTCCTTCATTTTCCTTTCATTCTCACGTAATTTTATAGGGTTTGAAATGGAATATAGCGGATTGAGCTTGGATTGTCAAAGCGATCGCCCAGTCGGCGGTATTTCTGTCCTGTTACCTCTCCAAGGTGAATATGGCGTCCCGCGAGCTCGGATGGCATTTTCTTTCAGATCTGTCGCCCGTTAGGCCAAGATTTTTATGGTTTGGGTGCCATTTGGAGTTATGCGGATACTTTACTGATACTTGGCTACTGTTGGGTTTATACTTAAGCAATATGGAAAACCAATATTACTATATTTTAAAGTAGAAAAATTAAAAATGAAACTAATGAAAAAATAGAAGGTACAAAGAATGTGAGAAGTATAAAAAATAGGAGTAATTGATATGAATAATTCCTTAGTTTTACTTGTCTTATTTAATTAATCTCATCTATGATTTAACTGAGAATAATCTCAGGTTTTAGGGATGCTTATCCTAATTGGTCCGACTAGAGCAACTTGCTTAGCAGGTAATTTGATCTTATATGGCATAATAACTTAAAGATTGCAGTACTTAAAAAACATTTGGGAGGGGGTCTGGTTTTTGCTTCTTCTTCTTTCTCTCTAACCAATAGCTGCAAAAAGAAGGGTAGAGTGGTAGTGATTAGTAGATACAACATTCGTCTTGCTCTAAGGCTTCTTCAAGACAAAAACCAAAACGATAGAAAAAATAAGAAAACGAAAATAACGACAATAAACCTAGAAAACCATAACAAATTTTAATGGACAAAAATAGCCTAGAAACCCAAAACCCAGAATACCCCCTTATTTATACATAAACTGCACAATTACTTAAACGAAACCAAACCGATAGATAACCCAAAAAACATAACCCATAAAACCTAGAAATTTCAAATACTTAAAAATAAATCCTAAAAAGATTAAATTTCAAATCAACTCAACAACATTCATCTTGCTTGGCGCTTCTTCAAGGCCCCGGTGTGATTTGTGTCTATTTGGAGTAAAAGAAAAAAAAATCAGATACTTTTAGAGCACAAAAAATCCAAATGGCAAAAGAAATATGAAGAAGAAAACGAAAATGCTGACAATAAACCCAGAAAACTCAAAACAGATTATCAGTGGGCAAACATAACCCAAAAATTAAAACCCAGAATACCCTTTTTTTTTTGTACATAAACTGCACACTTAAACGAAATTAAAACGATAGATGACCCAAAAAACATAACCCATAAAACCCAAAATTTTCAAATACATAAAAAAACATCCCAAAAGGATTAAATTTCAAATCAAAACAACAACATTCGTCTTGCTTTGGCACTTCTTCAAGGTCCCGATTTGTGTCTCTGTTTGGAATAAAAGAAAAACCATCTTTTGGACCATAAAAACCCAAATGTCAAAAGAAATAGGGAGAAAACGAAACAACAACGACAATAAACCCAGAAAACCCAGAACATATTTTCAATGGGCAAACATAACCTAGAAATCAAACCCAGAATACCCCTTATTTATACATAAACTGTACACTTACATAAACGAAACCACGATAGATAACCCAAAAAACATAGCCTAGAAAACCTAGAAATTTCAAATACATAAAAAAACATCCCAAAAAGATTAAATTTCAAATCAAACCCAAGTCAAAAACCTCAATTTCAGAGAAGGAAGGTGTAGAGTGAGATGGACAAGGCATCAAATCTGTAGATTGAAGATGATCATCGAATGCACGTTGGTTTTCAGAGAGAAGATGAAGGGATTCAATGCGGTTTCAGGCCAAAACGAGCAGTGGAGAAGGGTGTAGAGAAGAAGAGGAGTCAACGACTGTGTGTTAGTGAGAGAAGATATATGGAAAATGGAGAGAGATGGAAGGTCTACTATAAGACATCCAACATGAGAGAGAGAAGAGATGATGAGCGAGCGTCTGTGTTGAACAGAAGAGAGAAGGAGAGATGAAGGAGTTCAATTCAGTTCGGCAAAACCCAATGATGATGAAGATGGAAGGTTGGAGATGGAGGTGCAGGTTAGGGTAAAATGGCTTTTTGATTGAACAGGTGCCACGTCATAACTTTAACTTCTTCATCTGGTCAACGGTGGATTGACCAAAAAAACAGGTGAGATTATTCCTCGTTAAACGGTATGTTTGAATAATTATAGAAGATGGATCGTGAATTAATTCGTATCAATTACCTCAAAAAATATAAGAAAAAAGCAATTAAATTCTTATTGCTCATGTCAAAGGATGTCAGTTTTAACGGATATATCGATCTTGAATTTGCGAATATATCGAGGATATATCGATGGATATTTTACGTAAATATCGATAATTAAAAATTATTTAAAATTAAGAATATATTTAGGATTCTTTGATAGATTATTTTAAAAGCATAGTGAATGATAATATCAATTAAATTTGATTTTTACATTCTTTTCCTATATTTATATTTGTTTATAAATTTAAATGATTTTATTAAAATATATTTAATTAAGAAATAAATTATTTTTATATGATTTATACAAAATATTTTATTCAATAGTTTTTAAATTTGGAAATTGTAATAACAACATAGAATACAATATTTTATATATTTTATATTTATATTTAGCTATTATAAATGATTAAAAATATTCATAAACTTATTAAAAAATATATTCATAAATTAGAAGACAATATATTAAAATTTTGTAATATATGTCTGAGGAGCATCGCTTGCTTTAGTGGATAGGAGGTTGGAGCCTTAACGGCTTTTGGGCGAGGTTGACACCAACGGCTCGTCTCAGATTTGTGTGCACGGTGGTGAGCGGTAGCCGATTTATGAGCGGTAATGAGCGATGTGGAGTATATCGGAGAAAAATCGGTAAAAAACCGATATATCGCCCGAAATTTCCTATGACCGACAATCGGAAGGAAATATCGTGTCGGCATTCGTCGATATACGAAATATCGGCGAAATATCGGCCGATATTTCCGATTTTTCAAACCTTGATCATAATGATAATTGCAGGAAAATGATCATCATGGTCTACGTGATTGCCGGCCAAACCTAATTATCATGGCCCCATTGGGCTTCACATTGTAGATTTAACATTTTTTAAGTGAATATTTTTGTATTCTCGTCGAGGAAGTATAATCAAATTCAAATGGTAAGTCATTAAGCACTAAAATTATGGGACAAGTTGCCGCATCCCAAATATGGGATGAAGTTTTTGGCATTATATATGAGATCTTTTTAACCTAATAAATATGTTTTAAAATTATGAGGGTTCATTAGGTCAAAAGCGAGTAATATCTATATGATTGAATTGAGTCATTACAAATATTATCAAAATCGATCTCCAATCATGATGTGAGGGTTTGTCTGACTTTTTAAGAGATGTTTTAAATCTAAAACAGATGATATATACATGATTGAGTTGAATACGTTATAAGAATTTGACCTATTTTTATCATGTACTTCAATTCCATTGAGTTATTTTAATCAGACACTAGTAAAATAATTCCCTCTAAAGACCAAATTGTGAATAAAGTATTCCCATATTCTTATTTCACTATTTAATTCAAGATTGGATGTATCTGGAAAGCCTCGGAGAGCAAAACATATGCTATGATATTATTAAAGATATGGTTATACAGGGTACAATATGAAGCAATGCTTCAAAGTTTAAAAACCTTGTGAAAGAGTAGTACTTATTAAATAAAACAAACTATAAAAACACTCAACTTCAATCAAAACCTCAATAGTTCAATCTTCGCGTCGGCCAGCTGACTCAAGCTGGTTTATCTTTATCTGTCAGTTTCAAAGGTGTTACCAGTAGTCGACGCAAGCGATACCTAACATCTGACCTTCTCGGTCGCTCCATGGCGGTGTTTATGTGATCGTGAAGTGCCTTTTGTCGGGCCAGAATTTGCGGGCGTGTGGGGGTCGGAAGCGGCCGGTTGTTTGTAGGCTAGGATGCAGCGTCTAGATTGTGCAGGTTGAGCGGGATCGCGGCCTTTGATCTGCGAGGCTCCGGGCGTAGCGCTCTTGCAGAAACGAAGAAGAAGGGGGTCGCGGGGTATGCAGTGGCGCTCCGATGCCTAAGTCAGTTTCTTTATGAGATAAAGAGAGGCGCAGAGGGCCAGATGTGTTGCATACGGTATCGTCTAAGGGTGCGTGCCTTTCCCTTAGTTGGGGTGGCCATGTATTTATAGTAGATGTTCGACCAGGTTATCTTACTCTTTAGGATTTTATTCATTGGATGGGATTTTCTTATCAATATCGGATTGGGTAATGGATTTAGAAAGTGTTGTTTATTTGGGATAATCTTCCTTCCTTATTGGGGGGAGATCCAACTGGTGATGATCTGTTATTATTTTCTTTCCCTTACTGATAAGATTTGGTTGGATCGGCAGGATGATATCTTGTTAGGGGTTATTCTATTTTACGTGTGGTAATCTATTTGATTTACGGGATATGGACCTAATTCATCGAAGATGTCCTTTGGACCTAGCGGGCGGACCTTCGTTTTGTTTGTCTTGAGGGCTGAGTATTCGTTGGGCGCCACTTCTTTGGAGCTTGGTGAGTGGGCTGCGAGCCGTTTCAACTTGGCAGGGTTCTTTGAGATGGAAAACATCATATCCTTTGGCCTCCTAGCCCGGCCAGTAGATACGGTGATTCTGCGAATTTTTCGTCGGGTATGTCTATCTTTAGGGACTCGGCGTTGAATCTTTACGTAGGACTTTGGAGCTTTCAGCGAGCCACAGCGGCGGTCGACATATGGTAACTTCGGTTTTGCATGCGTCGGCCCGATGAAGTGGGAAGCGACGATTCCACGAGATGGCAAACTCAAATGAAATCGGATCATGCAGACCGACACGAAATATTCGAGTTCCATAGGGACTATGGACGCTCACTTACGGTTTGCGTATACATCGAAGAAATATGGTACTTAATACGGCGCGGATGCAGCCGGCGTTTCGTATCTCCAGGAAGGTCGGTACCGTCGAATCGAACGGGCCCCAACTTCGACAACCGCCACCTCGGGGACGGCGACTAAACATGACAACCCCTTGGGAGAAATCCATGTGATCTCGGGGAGAGTTCGCGGGAGGAGGAAGTCTGGTTCGGCTTCGGAAGGCCCATCTGCGCGACATCGGGACAGCGGAAATAGGGAAGCCTAGCGGTATCAAACTACCGCGGCTTTCGACCACGTCCATCATTCTCGACTCGGATGCGGAGGGATGCAAACACCCCATGGCGACCCATTGGTAGTTCTTAATTGGCCAACAAAATAGTTCGTGGGTTCTAGTTGATAGCGGAGCTCGGTGACATTATCTTAGCGTCGCGCCCGATAAAATGGGCGTGGGAGACAAAAGCGGGCGGAGTCAACACATCTGTGAAGTTTTAAGGAAAAGGTGTTACCTTTGTGCTCAATCCAACTGGTGCTCACCCTGGAAGAGCTCCCTTGCCCGATGATGCAGCCAGTAGATTCATGAAGCGTAGTGACATAATATGTTGTTAGGAAGACCCTCGCTCAACGCAATAAAAGGCATCCCCTCGGCATACCACATGATAATCAAGTTCCCAACCATACGGAGTAGGGATGGTTCGGGGGGATCGACGGATAGCCGAGTGCTACCTGACCTATGAAGCAAAATTAATTATTCACATTGAATATAGACAAACGACGCATGCGTGACGAGGTGCCCACCTGACCCGAGCCTTCGGAAGAACTAGAGCAAATTATCGTGGATGACGACCCCGGAACATCTGCTTTATATCGTCAGCGCGAAGACCTCAGCCTCCTTACTCAGTTTTGAAGGCGGAATAGAGCGCGTCTTCCCATGGAACGGGCGGACATGGGAGGAATTGACCCTACAGTAATCACCCCATGGTGAACACCAGCCCATCCTTCAAACCGGTCAAGCGAGCGGGAGCCGCAGGAAAATGGCTTCATCAACGAGGAGGTCGGCAAGCTCCTCCAAGCGGGAGAGGATCAGGGAGGTGGAGTATCCCGAGTGGTTGGCAAACGTCGTGCTTGTCAAGAAAGCAAATGGCAAATGGCGACTCTGTATCGACTTCAGAGCATAAACAAAGCATGCCCAAAGGACAACTTCCCTTTCTTAGGGATCGACCTCATCGTGGACGCCACCGCGAGCAGCTGGAACTCTCGGTTTATGGATGCCTTTTAATTTCTGACCCAGTCGGTATGGACCAGACGACCCGAAAGACCTCGTTGATCTGGCCACGGGAACTATTGTTATCTAGTGATGCCGTTTGGACTCAAGAAAGTAGGAGCCACCTACCAGAGGTTGGTGAACTGGATGTTCCAGAAGCAAATAGGCGCAACTATGGAGGTATACATAGACGACATGCTGGTAAAATCCACCACAACCGACCTTCACATCACTCATCTCTCCGAAGCGTTCCAAATCCTAAGGAGTTACAACATGAAGCTAAATCCAGCCAAGTGTGCCTTCGGCGTGTCAGTCGAAAAATTCCTGGGTTTCATAGTGAACAACCGGGGAATTGAGGCAAATCCAGACAAGATAAAGGCGGTGCTCGACATGCCGTCACCCTCTGGTATAAAGGAAGTACAGTGCCTGACAGGGAGGATGCGACTTTAAACTGTTCGTAATCGAACCCAAGCGATAAATGCAGCCTTTCTTCAAGTTACGAAGAAAGCCTTTCAATGGGATACAAAGTGTGAAGAAGCATTCTCGACTTTGAAAACACCACACAGTTCCCTCCCATTCTAGTAAGTCTGTCGAAGGGCTCCTTACTCTATACTTAGCCGTGTCCCGGACTTCTCAACCCAGTATTTGTCCTCGTCGGAGATAAAGAAGCCGAGTTCGGCTGTTACTATTGCGGCCGAGCTCACAGGAAGCGAGAGGAGAGGACACAGAGATGGAAAAGTTAATTTTGGCTCTGGTAACCGCAACTCGGAAGCTCGGCCCATATTTCCAGGCTCATACCATAGAAGTTCCAACGGAATACCCGATGAAACAAGTGTTGCATAAACCCGAGACCTCCGGAAGGCTGATGAAGTGGGTCATAGAGCTGAGCGAGTTCGATATCGGATCTGGTAAAGCGCAATAAAAGGGCAAGTCTTGGCGATTTCGTCCATAGAGTGTGCGTCGGTAAGGAACCCACCAAAAGTGCCCAAACAGCAGTAAACCTCTCACTTGGAAACTCTCAGTAGATGGAGCTTGAGCGCAAGGGAGTGGAGGCGAGGTCTTATCTAACACGAGGAGGAATAGACATTAGTGCGCTCAGTTTGGATTCCATACCTCCAACAACGAAGCGAGAATATGAGGCCGTCATACTTGAGCCCCAACCTGCTCATTCATTAGAAGTCGGCCGGCTAGGGTCTCCGGTGACTCCGGTGGTGGTCGGGGCAAATAGAAGATACCTACGAGGCGAGAGGGATGATCACATACCTCCAGGAAGGTTCGCGGCTTATTGAAGAAAATTCGTGTTAGTCTGGTCAAGCATGTCCTGAGGCGGAGAACTCCCGAACCCGGCCTTGGCAAAGCCTGACCTCACGGGAAGACCTCAGCGAATTTCGACACCTATCGAATACAGGCGGAACCTCGATCGATCTCATGGCGGGTGGTTGCCCAGGTCGGTCAAGCAGGCTTGGATGGAGCCCATTGGTATTATATTATAGGCGGAAGCCTACGAATGACCAGAAGAGCGGCTAAAATAAGGCGGGGTCACGGGTTTTGATCTAGGGAAGCCTCTACAGCGGATTTTTCACACCTTTCCTTAAATGCATTGCGGAGAGACAGAGTGCGTGCTGAAAGAGTACACGAGGGATATGCGGAATCATCGGGCTCGAGCATTAGCGGAAAAGTCTTGAGGTAGGGAGACCTGCGGCCTGCAATACTCAAGATGCAACCGACCTAGTTAAGAAATGCGGGAGATACGCCGAGGGGCACGCGAGTCTCACGCCTCCCATCGGAGACCCTTAACGTCGTCAGGCCCTGGCCTTTTCAACGGTGGGGTTTGGACATCTTGGGACTGGTAAGGGTCGGTCTGGAATTCATAATCGTCGCGGTCGGATTACTTCGCAAGTGGTGAGGAGCGGAGTGCCTTTATACAATTACAAAGCGAGAAGATCACCGCAATTTTGTGTGGAGAGCCATCATGTATGCGGGTTTGGTATCGAGAGCTACGGTATGTGACGAACGATTCGACAATGCCAAATTCGGAGATTTATGTCTTAGGAAACTCGGAATTAAAAATTATTACTCATCTCGAGCGCACCCGCAGTCCAACGGAGAGGCCGAAAGTCACTATCAGAACCCTTAAAGCATACTTGAAGACCAAATTGGAAGACCTTAAAAATTGGGTAGAATACCTCCCAGGTATTATGGGCCCTAAGAGACGACAGTCGACAACGGAAACCCCATTTGCCCTAGCCTTTGGCCTTTGACGATAGCCCCATCGAAGGTCGGAATAAAGTCCTCGGGATCGAGTTAGCATCGGTGGAACCACGATGGCCGAGGCCCTTCATTAAAACTTAGAACTCTAGATGGCGCGAAACAAATCCTAAAGCGCCTGGAAGGGACTATCAAAGGAAGACGGAGTACTACAATAAAAGTCAAACCTAGAAGCTACATGCTAGGGTGATTTAGTCTTAAAGAAACTCATGACAAGGAAAGAACCGTGCATGGAAAGCTGAATTTATTGGGAAGGTCATACATCATATCTCGGTCGTGGTAGGGCAATTATGAGCTCCAGACAGAGGAAGGAAAAATCTTACAGCATACATGGAATGCAGAGCATCTTAAGCGTTTTTACCATTAGGCATCGGTTTGTAATATTAAATAGAGCCTTATCGACTCTTATGTAACAAGTTGAGCGTTCGCTGGTTATTTAGTTAGACATCTCAAACAGTTCAGATATATAAGACACAGAGAAATACATAATGAGAAAATTCATAGCCACTCTTTATTCCAATCGGATTACATTCGGTTACAATCAGTGATATCATCGATTACGATCAGTATAAGCGGTTCCCTTTAAAAAAAAAAAAAAAAAAAAAAAGAAGGCAAAGGAGAAAGAGAGAATGAAAAGAAGGAGAAGGAAAGAAAAGAAGTGGAAAAGAGGAGAAGAAGAAAAGAGATGGAAGGAGTTTATGCAAAAGAAACAAAAAATGTGAGAATGAGATGTGGAAAAAAAGATGAAAAAGAAGGAGAAGGAGAAAGGAGGAAGGAAGAGAAGGACGGGAAATGGAGGCGGCCTTGAGAATGCATCACCCTCTCAGAGGCGCATTCCTAGCACGAAGCTAGGGGAATAACATGACTCCATGTAAAGGGAGACTAGGGAAAGAACACAACTCCACATGTAAGGCTGAGCAGCTGACCAGCGGCGAAATCTCGAAGGATCCTCGTGACGACTAGACTCAGTGATTCATCTCACCCTAGATTAGGTTACGCACGGAAGCCCGAAATATATACAATATAAACCCCTGACAACAAAGCCGCCTATTTATAAAGGCGAAGCACTAAAGTCACACGAGCGTTCCAAATTCTCCATCGTCTGACATTAAAGACATTCGCACCTTTCAAAGAAAACCCGGAAATTCGAATGGCCGCATCGCGGCAGTTCAATCAACGGTCGCGCGGCCAGGAGCCAGCGGCTCACTTTGGCGAGCTCATCTACTATGCATGACCCACGGCGCCTCGAGTCGAGATCGGCTCGGTACACATCACAGCTCGTTGGAGGCATACAGGCCATCGCGCCCGCAGGCCGCGGCTCACTTTGAAGAGTTCATCTACACGCGAGGGCCCGCATTGCCTCGAGTCAGATCAGCTTAGGCTACATACGCCTCATTTGGGACGCCACGAGGCCTGGCGCCATGAGCCAAGTAGCTCACTTTACTGGCCGAGTTCATCTACTACGCACGAGACCCGCGCCGCCTCGGGAGTCAGATCGGCTCGAGGCTACATCGCCACTCATTTGGAACGCCACCAAGGCCACGGCGCCGCCAGGTAAGCGGCTCACTTTGCGAGTTCGCTCCTACTACGCACGAGGCCACGTTGCCTCGGGGTCGGATCCGGCTCGAGGGCTACATCGCCGCTCGGCCGGAGACGCCACGAGGCCCGCGCGCCACAAGCCCAGCCGACTCACTTTGTGAGTTCATCACCCTGCCTTTCAGGCCATGCCGCTGCTTAAGTCGAGGATCAGCTCAAGCACATCGTCTTTCAATTTTGGGCATACAAGACCTGACGCCATGAGCCAAGCGACTCCTTTGTGAGTTCATCTACTGCGCACGGGGCCCTGTTTGCCTCGGGAGTCGGATCCATTTCGGGCTACATCGCCACTCATTTGGAGCATACCACCAAGGCCACGGCGCCATAAGCCAAGCGGCTCACTTTGATGGGTTCATCTACTCTTGCATAGGCCACGGCTTGCCTCAAGGGTCGGATATTTCAGACCACATCGCCACTCAATTTTGGGGCATACAGGCCACGGCCATGAGCCAAAGTAGCTCACTTTGACGAGTTCGTCTACTATGGACAGGTCACGCTACCTAAGGAGCCATCTCGGTTCGAACAGCTCAGCGGTGGAGCCAGGTAACTCACTCGGCAGGCCACGTCCAGCTGTTTCCCCATTGAGCTCTTCCTAGAAGTCCACATAGGCGAGCTCTTCCCAGTTCCACACATGGATGAGCTACATCCAAGCTGATGCGTGTGAGCTCTTCCTAGAAGTCCACATAGGCGAAACCTTGGCTTGATTCGCAATTAGCGATTCACATGGACGAGCCACCGCTAGCAGTTTGCATTGGCCGGCTCTTCTAGAAGTCCACATGACGAGCTCTTCCCGGCCCCGGTTCACATGGGCTGACTACCTTATTGTTTGCATTGATGAGCTCTTCCTAGAGTCCACATAGGCGAGCTCTTCAATGGTTCACATGAATGAGCTTTGCCCAAGCTGACCCACGCGTGTGAGCTCTTCTAGAAGTCCACATAGGCGAGCTCTTCGGCGATTCACATGGGCGAGCTGCATGTTACGTGTGAGCTCTTCCTAGAAGTCCACGTAGGCAGGCTGCCCGCGGCGGATTCGCATGGACGACTCTGTGCCGCGTGGCAGGCTCTTCCTAGAAGTCCACATAGGCGAGCTCTTCCCGGTTCCTTGGTGAGCTCTTACGCCCAGCTGTTCGCATTGTGAGCTCTTCCTAGAAGTCCCACATGAAACCCAGCCATTTGCCCGAACGGTTCGCGATTGATGAGTTCACATGGACAAAAGCCCACCGCCCAGCGATTCGCGTGGCGAGCTCTTCCTACAAAAGTCCACATGAAGCGAGCGCGCCCGGCGATTCGCAATTGTGAGTTCACATGGGCGAGCCTTATCGGTTATTCATAAACCCGGAACCCAGCGATCACGTGCGAGCTGCGAAATAGGTCTTACTGACCTAAGGAATGTTTCGACTCGCCCAAATCAGCCGCTCAAGTTGACGAGCTCTGCCCTTGCAGCCTAAAAAGTCAGTTCAGCACATGCAAGACAGCCCACGAAGCCTCAGCGACTCAGTCTGACGAGCTTAATTGCCCAACTCAGACCCTCAATTCGGGCCGTACAATTCATGAAGAAAGAGAAATACTACGATTGGTATGACGATAAAAAATGAATATTTATTAAAGAATACATATGTCTCGGGCCCCGAACTGACAAAAGGAAGCAAGTGTACATAAAGAAAAAAAAAGGAGTCGACATCGGGCGGGCGAGAAATGAGTCTGAAGCCTGGCGTCGGCGGGAGCGGAGCGGCCCGAAGAGGGGAATGGGCCGGCGAAGTATCCGGTTCTTGAGAATAATTCGCAGAAAAAGACTCCTCGTCACTTGGGAGATCGAAGTTGAAGTCAGTGCGGGTGAAGATTAACGGCCTTTCTGGCTGACGAGCCTGAGCCCGGTGAGCAGGCGGTCCTCGATGCGCTAATAACATCATCCTACGGCTGACCAAGGATATTTCTTGTTGAAGATCCCAGCGCCAATCCGCGTACTCCTCATTCAGGCGCTCACTTGAATTTATAGCCTCGGAGGCCTCAGAAGCGAGCGCTCTGCGACGCCACGGCCGGGCCACCATGAGCGCGATTAAGCTACGCTACTTTATCACCTGGTCGCCATTGGCGCGCAGCGGCTCTCTTGAGACTCCCACGGTCGCCCCGGGGATGGCGTGGCTCCTGCCGTCTGGCTTCGTGGGAGGCTGACCCATCTCGGTGCCGATCAGTCCTTTCGGCTCGACACGGAGCTTGCCGGACCTTTGAAGCTCGCCTCAACCCGTAGTCGGCTTCGCGAACTTCATCCTCTGCTCGCGGGCCGCGAGCTTGCAGCGGTATGCTTTAGATCATATTTAAGTCTCTCCACCTCTTGGTCATCGCAGCTGCGCCCAGTTCTTGCGGCAGCGTATGAAGAAAGAGGCCTCGCCGTATATAATCCGGGATTTTACATGCTTTTCGTTTAATTTGGCCTTATCGTGGACCGCTCAATGGTGGCTATCTGCGCATCAAGCGTAAGTCAACATCCCGACAAAGGGTCAACGAAAAAGCGAGACACTATCGAATCTGAGGACTTCAGAAGCTGACCCCTTGAAGGGATGAGACGAGGCCTCATCAGCGAGCGGCGCTTCGACCTCGAGTCGAATCCCTAAGGGCGGGCTTGAAATACTTTGCTTAGCGAGTTCGGTATTGAACGAAGTCCTCATCTTGTGACAGGTCGGTTCTTCTCTTTAGCCCTTCCACCCTTGAGGAGGTGGCTAACGCTCTCGGCCAGTTCCAGTGGTAATAGGCATGGCCGCCAGCGAGGCCGCTCGCGACTCATCCAAGAGATTTTTACACTCTGAGGCTTAGGGGGGTGAAGAACTGTGTGCAGGAGCCTCGGCGCGGCTGCGCCGCTCCGGTCGAGCAAGTAAAGTCGGGGCCTTTGATTTTAGGCCTTGGCCAAGTGGCGGTCTTTCTCGTAGAGCTTGAGATTTTTCGTTTCGCACTCAGGGGCTTAGAGGCCGGTGCTAGCTGGACCAAAAATCTCTCCTCAGTAGGAATTGGGCTGCGTTAAGCTAATGGAGACTACGGTGGAAGGAGGCAAGGGCCTCGGGCTGATAGAGAGGCGTCAGGACCTCGATTTCGACCGGACCCGGGAATGCTCAGATTTTATCGGCTCCATAGGACGAAGCGGGACATTAGTCAACACCCGAGAGACTACGACATTATCTTGACAGGTCAAGTCGGGCACACAGGAAACATGAGAATAATGCAAAGTCGATATTCAGCAACCCTCTACGAGTTACATAAAAGCAGGCAAACACTCCACGAAGATTATCGAGGGTGGTCAAGCCACGGAACACCTAAGTATCATCCTTGTCGGAGGATCATATTCCCGATTCACGACGTAACAAAGTAGCGCCCCTTCCGACCTATGGGAAGAAGGAGTCGGTGATCTGAGAGGAGCTCCGGTAGCTTGGAGAAATAAAGAAGCCCTTATTGTCCCTTTGGGCTAAAAAAAAAGATAGAGGAGGCCAGGCCTCGCTAGGGCCAGAGCCCCTGTCCTAAAAGGCCAATCGGCCCACAAAGTCCCCTGACCATTGGGAGGCGAGTTGGGAAGGACAAGGACATTGAAATGTTGCAGAACCCCTTTCATGAAGGAGCGGAGTGGAAAGCAGACCATTATCGGCGACCTCAAAGAAACCTTACCATCCGATTGCTTGAAGTACATAAAGATTCGAGGCGTCGGGGTCCATACCAGACGCCCGAGAGGAAGGTCAGATAGCGTTCGTGGTAACCCTATCTGAATGGCGTAGTACTGGGTCCCACAGTCCGCGGCATGTTGGACGTGAATTTAAAGATGTCGACCCCGAGGATATTTAATTAGGTTTTATTTCCCTTTATCCTTATCGAGGAAAGGGGCGCCCGGGAGCGTTTGGGGTTCAACACGGCGAATGGCTGGAAGCATCCTAAAGTCGAGCAGAGGCAACCAGTGAAGAATCATTGCCAATAAGTAAGAAGAGAAGCGACCGGACCCGTAATAAATGACCGGTAAAAACAAATTCAATCAATCTAACCAACGCTCGTCTTGCAATCGAAGAGGAAACGAGGTAGAGGCGCGGTGGTCGAGGAATAAGGCGGAAGAAAGTACAAAAATGCGGAAAAGACTCACACAAAAGGGTCGGACGAGAACTACAGCCCGAATAAGTCACGAGATCGCGGAAGAGGTTGGAGGACCCGAGAAGCACGGGGCAGGAGTCAGAAAGCTGAAAGAAACTAGAGTAGGGAAACAAGCGAAAACGAAGAGTCATCATTATCACAAGACATACAGGCGACTAAACGCCGTAACCGGCGCCAGCAGGCCTTAAATTGCATCGATGCAAGAAGCGTCTGACCCTTACATTACACACGTACCCCGAGGGTTGGGGGCAAGTGATAGGAGTTTGAAAAATGGGCTCGCAGGCCCACTCACCAAGCCAAAGAAGTGGCGCGCCCGGTATGAAATACCTAGGCCACATCGGTACCAGCCAACGAGGCCCGATCCATTGAGATGGGGACTATCTTTGGATGAATTAGAAGGTCGCGTATCTTATAGTGTCATTATTTATTTACCAGAGAAAATAGAATAACCCCCCAATAGATATCATCTTGCCCGATCCAACCAAATCTTATCGGTAAAGGGAAGAAAATATGTATATAAATGCTGAGTTGGATCTGATAAGAAGGAAAGATTATCCCAAATAAACGGCACTTTCTAAATCCATTACCCGATCCGATATTGATAAGAAAATCCCATCCAGTAGGAACAAATCCTGGATACAGTACAAGCTGGTCGAACTATCTACTATAAATACACTTGAAAGCCTGGCCCAGTGAAAGGCCACGCACTCTTGAGTAGCGTACTTCGTATGCAACACATTCGCCCTCTAAAGCGGTCTCTTTCTCTACGCCAAAGCCGGCAGGCATCGGCGACGGGCACCGACCCTGTAGGCCCAACTATTCTTTGTTCTTGCGAGGAAGGTGCTCGATCGAGCTGCTTGAATCATGATCTTTGCGATCCTGCTCAGCAGGAGCCAGTCTGGCGCTGCGTCCTAGCCCACAAACAATCGGGGTCCGACCCGGCCCCCACACGCTCGGCCCGATTCGGTTGAAAAAGGCATCATCATAGTCCATTGGAATAACCTCGATATCTGCAGTTATGTTGTGTTTCCCTGCAAAATCAACCATTTCCTGTGTCTCCTTCATCCCTCTGCCACAGTACCTTATTTACCTTCTCCTGTTTTCAAATTCACATTAGTCATACTTGCTTGAGTTTATTAGAGTTTTAATTTCCTTGACTCAAATTTTTCAACCAAGGAGAGGATAGCAACTCAGCGGTTTACTTCCTCTGACCTTCTTCCCTTCAAATTTCAACAACATAATCAATGGAACAGAGGGTGAAGAGGCTGACGTGTCAATGATGCCATCCATAGTTCCCATGGCCTTTGCACAAATTAAATAACATTTTATATCAACAAAATCCTATATTAAACAAAGGGTGTTAGGATACTTTGCTATATATGGATTTATTTGCATTTATCAATCTCCTTAGAATATCTCTTTACCATGACCAGTACCTGAAGTACCTTTGATGTTTTGCCATATGTAACCAACTCTTAAACTTTTTTTGGGTCAAATGTTCTGCTGTCTTGATACATGCTTCAAATATTCTCGTACTGTAAACAAATGGATAAACATGCATCTAACACCGCTGACATGTTATTCCCCAAATCTAACACACATCATCAAATTATGTTATGTGTAGGTGACATGTTAATGACATTAGACGCTCGTTTGTTCATCTATTCACTCTGTTGATGGTCGGGGTATATTTGAGTTACAAAACAAATATTATGTGATATTGAATTTGAGTTAAGGATACAATTAGACTATATGATCAAGAAAGCGTCTTGACATTTGTATACCTTATACCCTTGTATCCCCAAGAATATTTTTCATATATATTTAGGTCTAGATGTAATCTCCTTAGAACATTTTTGTATCCCCTAGAATATTTACCTGCATCTTATCTGAGTCGCTGCTGACTAGAAAGCAGTCAGCACCAAGGTGTTCTAATGCTTCCTTCTCCTTGCTAGAAGTACTGATCCACTGTGACCTTAAGCCCAAATGCCTTAGCAAATTTGACAGCTAAATGTCTAAGCCACCTAGGCCGACCACACCGACATTAATCCTGGCTTGTTGTGGCCACTAATGTTGGAAGGGCTGTAGACAGTGATGCCAGCACATAGGAGAACTTGGCAGCATCAAAGAGGAAGGTTGTCAGGGATGCGAACCACATAACGCTCCTCAGCAACCATGACATCGGAGAAGCCGCCATAAGTGGTGGTTCCGTCATAGTAAGGGCTGGCGTAGGTTAATACCAGTGTGGGGCAGTAATTCTCGAGAGACCTATCCATAAAACATCACAAAATTGTAGCTCGATAGGACACCCAACACCAACTCTGTCTCCCACCTTAAACTTTTCGACCTTACTCCCCACCTCTGTCACTATGCCCGTGATCTCATGTCTGCATTGATCACCATTCGGTTTTATTAGATGTGTGCTTCATGAATCATGACCATTTATTAGGTTGTGTTTCATGATATGAATATATTTAACATGCCAACGGGATTTTGGTGAAACCCAAATCTGTGCTGTAAAATCAATTGAAAGCCAATTGCACTTCTTCATATCAATGACTAGTTCACTTCTGCTTCGACAAAGTTTACTCCTTTATTTGGGTTTTTAAACACTATGAAGCACAAAAAAATTAGTTTCTTGGGAAGTAGTAAAGTTTGGGACCGTCGAATCACCGGAAATACCAGAGTTTCCAAGTTAGTTTCCAGTGAAATATTGGGTCAAACAAGTATGCCCAAGACTAAATTAATTTTTCCAAAAACTAGTATTTCGCGTATTTGTTTGACGCAATTGTATGTATATATCGTTACAAATAAGGACAATAGCATAGAACTATTTTTTGTATAATTATTTTGACAAAATCCGACAGACAATAAAAATAAAATAAAATTGAAGTGAAGGTTATACTCGGAAATAAAGTTTGGGACCGGCGAGTCACCGGAAATATCAGAGTTTCCAAGTTATTTTCCGGTGAAATATTGGGTCAGACAAGTACTCTCAAGACTAAATTAATTTTTCCAAAAACTAGTCTTTTGCATATTTGTTTGACCCAATTGTATGTATATATCGTTACAAATAAGGACAATAAGCGTAGAACTATTTTTTTATATTAATTATTTTGACACAATACGACGAGACAATAAAAATAAAATAAAATTGAAATGAAGAGTTAGACCAGGAACAACAGGGTATGTGCATTAGCCCCAGTCATTCTGTCATGTGTGTAGATCCAGTTGTGACATACCCCACAATACAACACCTTCAGCCTTACGTCTTTTTCTGCTGTTGCCCTACAAAACATCCGTTTTTCCCTCGTCATCAATATTTAGGAAAAGGAAAAAGCGATAACAGTTCAAAATGGGCAAAATCAAAATTTATTCATAAAATTGATTTATTTCTTCAAACTACAAAAGAAAAAAAATATATAAAACTACATTCTTCACTAAAATGTTCCTAAAAATATATATAGTAATAATATGGAACGAATGCTCATTAAAATGTAATTATCATGGGAGGATTTATCTTCACATTTTTATAGGTATTTTTATTTGAAATTGTGACATTGATTAAGATTACTTTTGCAAAAAGTCAGTCTTGCAAATATTTATGAAATTCGTTCTCTTACTCCAATTTTTTTCAAAAAGACCCATGCCCAAACATCATCTATGAAAATTAAATGCCAGTGAAAAGAGCTAATCAAACGAGGGAAGAAGAAAACAAGGTGGAAGATGGGGAAAACCTTCTGGAGAATTTGAAGGGAGAGAGGACTCCAGATGTGTCGTTGGCTGCCCATCCGAAGGACTTGATGGGATGCTGGTGTTGGGTTGGGTTGTTCACCAAACTTCCCCTACAATCGAAGACTGGCGATTCTGGCTCTTAGCGCTTAGAGTATAAAGAAGAGGATTAGATGCCTTTGTCTGCTTGAGGATTTTTGCGTGCATTATCAAGTAGTCTTATCTTGCTATACGTCTTTCATTGTGCCAGCGTAAGAGAAAGGAAGAGAGAAGAGAGAGATCATTTTTGAAGTTAGAGAAGAGAAAAACACCGGTTTTTTCTTTTATCTTCACTGCCTAGATTTGATCAAACGGCCGATACCGGTTCATCTGTGGTTCGATCGACCTGAAATCTGGAGGAGAGGTTGGTGACTTGTTGATCTTCATTCTGAACGGTGAAGATCTGATTTGGAGTTTCGGAAGGTCATATTTGCAGTCCGAGATCAGTGCCTCTGTGCTGTGGAGTTTTCACCCGGACAGTTTTCATCATCAGTCTGATCCCGATTCATCCGTGGTCTGATCGAGCTGATTTTTGGTGGCACGTTCTTAACTCATTGATCTTCATTTTGAACGGTGCAGAATTAGATTGGAGTTCACGAGCAGTGGTGTTTATGTCCGAGAACAGTGACTCGTTTTGTGATTTCTCTATTGTTTTATGCAAGTTGATTTGCATTTGCCAAGATTAAATTCTTGAGATATGATTGGTATATGCCTCTAGTTTATCTAGAGAATTGTGTAACCCATTAATTATATTAGTGGAGGTGTTTAAATTGGCCCTAAGGGTCCCGTGGTTTTACTTCTCACATTTGGGAAGG